>CM076582.1:885675480-886008896 GCA_034641835.2 Pinus albicaulis
CTATAGGATTGGGTAGGTAGAAAGCTTGTTGATAAAAGATCCATTGTTTTCCCATGGTTGTTGAGCATTTCCAGAACAAAGGAAGATCATTCAATCAAATAAAGGCAGCCCAATGGATGAGGCAACTAATCATCCTCCCAGAAAATGCAAGTTTGAAGTTCTTGATGCCTTCAAGAAGACACCATCCCCAAGTGGAGCCACTGTTAGCCACCTATAAATTTTTTCATACCAAATGGTGGCTAAAACTTTTTTTGAGCCTTCAAGGAACAAATTTCATTGCTAAAAAATTGTTGGCTCTTGAAGACTCTAGAAGGCCTCATGGCTCTGTCCAAAATCTTCATTGTTGTTCCCATTTTATACTTAGAAATTCTGTTGAAATCATGAGAATAAACTGTTGTAAAACCATCATTTGTTCCCTCCCCATCTTCCAAACTTAACTTCATTTGTTTCCCTCTTTTTCCATAAAAACCCCTTTGTTTTCATGATTCTTCTTTTTCCCCTCATGAAATACACTTTTATAAAGGTTAAAGACTCATTCTTTAGCTTTTTCGAAACCATCAAATTCCATTAGAAACTCCCAAAAATTCATAAAAAATGCAAAGTCTTTGCTATAAACTTAAGCCCCCTAAACCACTTCCCCACACGTGCCCTTGTCATAAAAAACCAAGCGTTAACCCTCTCGGCGCTTATCGCATGGGAAATATCCAAATGCGCAAATATTTTTGCTCTATTCAAAACTCCGATTACAATCAAGCTTTGTATTAAAAAACCTCGATGCGATTAATCCTTTGTGTTATAAAAACCTCCGATCGCATCATTTTTATATACGTATCCTGTGGGCCCGCCTTGGCACTTAAAAACCTTATGAATTTTCTTCCCGATCACCCTTTTCCTTTGTAAAGTCTAAAAACCCACTTTTCCAGAGTTTTAAGTTAAAAACCAGAAGCACGTGTTTTAATAATTTAATGGGTTGATTGAAAGGCCGATCGCGTAATCGCAATCGGAGAAAACACAAATGGGTTGATAAAAAAGACCCGCATCAAAGTTCCGATGCGATTAGGTCTTATATCCATAGCCCCCGGTCTTTTGCTTTCATTATAGGACCAAGCACAGAGGCTACGTATTTTATCGCATTGGAGTTTTTCTTTGGTGTGGTTCTGATATTCGATACCGCCGATTACAATTGAACGATCGCGCAATCGTGTCGGCCCTTCCTCCGATTGCGAAATCGCATCACCTTATTCCCGACCTCCGATTACGACTTCCCTCCAATTCACTCCTCACCATTGATCTGATCCTCAGATCAAATGGCCATCGCCTAATCGCTCCTGCCCTTCGCCCGATCGTGCAATCGCATTGAAACTTTTCCATCGCATCCACTTTTTGTTTCGCCTATTGGCCTCTCCCCTGATTTGTCCTCCACCGTCGATCTAATCTGGAGATCGACGACCTCCACTTCATCGCATCACATGTTTTGATCGGCCCATCTGTTTTTTACCCCCGATTTCGATCCCCCGATTGCGGCCTTCCGATTCAATTCGGACCGTCCACGTGTCCAGATCGGACGGTCCACAATCTCTTCACTTTATTCTTCTCCCGCCCTTCTTTTTCCTATTCCAAGCAAATCTCCATCGTTGGATGCTTTCATCCAACGGCCACGCTCCTCTCCCACCTTATGAAGTAGTTTAAACCAAAAAAATGCAGGATTTCTTAATTTGTCTTTGTGTTTTGCAGGTGTTCCATTGAAATAATGAAGGAAAGCCGAAGGCTGGGAAAGACATTTCCTGCGCCTTTGAGCTACTAAAAAGGACCGTCTGCCAGGCTCTATTCATCATTTGTCGATGCTCTATGAGCATTGATACCTTTAAAGGCCCAACACATCTCTACACATTGATAAGACACTGTGGTTCAAAATCACATTTAAAAAGAGTATCAGTGTTGAAGAACAGAACGCAGCAAAGATGAAGATTGAAGACAGATTTAGGGAATTACGGCTTAAAAATAATTATCAAAAGCTTAATTTCTTGAATTAAACACAGTCAGGAGAAATTATAAGTGTTTTAAATGAAGAAAGGACCTCCACCGCCACATTTGAGGCGAATTGATTCCTCAGCTACTACAAGAGCCACCTGTTGCCTCAAACCTTTCAAAACAGAGGCCGAGTTATTGATTAAACAAATATCTGCCTCCAGCGCTGCAAAGAAGTTAATTTTGTCGAAGGATTTTTATAGAAAATATCTACAGAGTTACTCCAGACAGAGCACATAACCTTAAAAGTCAACATTTATTTCCCAGCGAGCTTGAAAAGTTAATGTAACCAATTAATAGAGGAGAAATATTAGAATGTTATCCATCGAGCCCCTCAAAGGCTGAGAGACAGTAAATCTGTATTAATTTCCTTAAGAGATATTTTATCAAATCTCACCTCCTCATCCTTCTATAAATTCTTTAGTAGAAGATGAGTAGTTGTTCGTTATTGTTTGATCACAAGTTATAATACTGAAACTCTTTGAAGTAAATACATAGTTTGTTGAAGTTGAAGAACAAATTGAAGTCTTGGAGATCTTGATGATGTTGTTGCATGCTTGTTCCTGAGAAGGCTCTATCATTGGATCCATGAGCTTGGCTGTTGGTGAAGTATTCTGAACTGTTTTATGTTTTTCCCCTATTTTCATTATGTTCCATAATTTCTTACTACAGTAGGATAGAAAGTATTAGGCTAAGAAATGACTCCTGGAAGCACCTTAGACCTGTTCATCCTTCACTGTTTTATGTTTTCTTCTGCTGAAGTATTTTAGAGGCTTTAAAATTTCTCTTTAGTCTTCATGCTTGTTTATTTACTTAATAGTTTGAACAGTTGGTTTCAGCATGATTTATGGTTCTCCCTGCTTGTTTGCTACCACTTAAAAACTGTTATCGAAGTCTCCCTTTGAAGTTCTTTGCTTACGGTGAATCAGAGAGGTATTTTTTGATCTTGCCCTTTGTCCTCACTTAAATAGTTCACTTAAAGGTCTTTATAATTATGATCATAGATGTTTTTAGGTGTTCCCTCTTCTATGACTGTAATTATCAGTAAATCTTTTATGTTTTCTAAGTCCTTTAGAATAAAATCTTTGAGGAAATAGGGTGTTCCCCGAATCTTAGATTTCATTTTGAAAGTTGTCTTGAAATCATTATTTACCTTAAGAATGTTTGTAGAATTTATGGTTAGCCCTGTCTATCAACTATCTCTTTATTGTTTAAATTATGTTTTCAGGTTCCCTTTGTTGAGAATTCAATTTCTCTTTCCAAATCATTAATGTTCATCCCATTCCAAAAACAAAAGGATCCTGTGGCCAAGTTAGATTTTCCCTTTGATATCCCATATCCTTTGATGAGTTTGCTATGACCTTTTCTTGACTCCATTGCCCAATGAACCAGATGTTTCTCCATTCTGTGTATCTTTCCTAGACCTTTCATGTTCTGTTGTATCAATTCAATCCAACCAAACGAACAAACAAACACCTACAATTAATAAATAGTCTAAAATCAATATTATAAGCACACAAGATAAACTTTTGCAAACAATCATTTGAGAGATCCCTCTCTGAGAATAGGAGGACTAGATCCTATAACTCTAAATATTGGTTCTGATGTTGCCTTGTCTTTTGATTTTCCAAAGAAAACTATCCAAACACGGGACATAGCAGATACATCATATACATTTATCCCATCCCATAATTCCTTCAATTCATCTACTAGTGGTTGTAATTAAAAATTCATATTCTTCACTTTTCTTCTACCAGGGACTATGAGAGCCAACATAAGCTATTCATTCTTCACAGACAACCATGGGGGGATATTGTTATTGATCACTACTACAGGCCAAACAGAATAGTTGGTGTTCTGGAGGGAATATGGGTTGACGCCATCCATGGCTATGCTGAGTCGTAGAATTCGTACTTCATCCTTGAATTTTTTGGACCATGTATCCTCTATATCCTTCATGGCTATTGAATCTGTTGGGATTCGCATAACTCCCAACTCAATTCTATATCAGGCATGCCATGGCATGTGCCTCAATATCTTAAAAGGAGTACCATGTGATTTACCCTTCTTTTTTATTTATCATACCTGTCATGCCCACATTTCAGACATATCCCTTTATCTACATATTCTTATCTATATAGAATACAATCATTTCGACATGCATGATATGATATGTACTCAACACCCAACATTTTCAACATTTTCTTTGCCTCTTCCCAGCTACCGGGCAAGACATTATCACTCAGAAGAACCTTATCTTTAAATAACCTGTAGTTGGTGATCATGGACAATATTGAATGTAAATTAATGTCGATATAATTATTAACATTCATAAAATTGACCATTTTTAATGTCATTATGTGATTATATTTCTCAAAATATAAGGGAGGACTTTATGGTTATAACTTACCTTAAAATTTCCGAGAAACATGCATTCGACAAGCCAAAATTTTCTTTCAATTTGTACAGTAACATCATTGTCCACAACTGGGTAGACTTTGACTGACTGCGAGAGAGGGGTGGTGGAAGAAAATTTAAGGCTTTCGAAAAAGGTTTCAACGATATGAGCATCATTTGCTAGCTGATCATCGTTATGGAATGCATCTAACAACATTGTCTCCATGGTAGTTGTATCCCTTAAGTAATAATCCATACCAACCTCTATTTGATTTCATCCATTGCCATCTTGTGAAGAACTAATATTGTTGCAGTCATTCCTAATTGGTGAATCTGGACATAGTGGGAATTGAATAGGTGGTTGATTCAACCATTCTTGGTATCATTCCTCTCTAATTTTTTCTCTTAATTCAACCTTCTCTCGATTTGACATGGTCGTGGGGTGCAACGGAAGATGGTAGGTAGGTCTCTCATCATCACTAGAATCCTAATAATTTCAAAAAGTATATTTGAACATGATTAGTACAAAATCTATGATATCAATTAGTAAGCATGTTGACAATGCATGATTAATTGGTTTGACGTTGAAATACTTACATTAACATACCAAACAATTATTACTACCATAAATGTCGCAGGATTGTGGCCAGAATATGTAATATTGTTACAATTGGCAAGGTGAAGCGGTTGTCCATTTTCATCTACCAAATGCACCTTCCAGTATTCTGCTCCTGATAAGAGCTTCCAATGTTTCGTAGATGTTTAAATATTTTGTGCATCTGAACTTGATTATGAATATGCGTGAACCTAGAAATTTGTATACATTATAAATTTTATTAAGCTGATTGATATGGATAAAAAACATAAATTCAGTTAGATAATGAAAATATAAATAAAATCTAAAGTAAATATTACATCTCGAGATGGATAGGGAGAACTCCGCGATGGACTTTAAGAAATATTATGGAATGAGCTAGATTTTGAAGAATTGTCCATTCGATATAATTACGATATTTTCTCCATGAATTTGAGAAAAATCAAAAATAAATTTTGGTGTACACACCTAAAATTAATTTTTGTGCCTTAAAAATAGACTTATTGTTATCGGTGCTAATGTACATATAACCATACCAGTGCATTTTAGTTACTGCACATTGGTGCAGTGTTATTAATTGTCATGTTAGAGTTGAATAGCTGCAAATAAAAAAAGCGCAATTACATTTTTTTTAAAGTGAAAAAAAAGAGGTAAATTGAAAAATCGGTGGCAAAATATTTTTGAAAATCTAATTTCATAAAACAACTCTTTAAATAGTAAACACTTTTCATTATTTCATTATTTTTGCAAAAATTTTCAAGGAGAGATTTGCACGTGACATACCTAGAGCAAGAGAGCACAAGAGCACTATGGAGCAACGAAATAATTTCGAAGAGAACTATTCAGAAAATCAGAATTCCAAACCTCTGGTGATTCAAACCCTGCAGCATAGAATTTCAAACCATCTGGTGATTAGATTGTATTTTATTTTTACATTTTCTATAGTATATTTTACGCAGTAAGAAAAAAAATTAAATTTATTGTTCATTTTTAGGAAAAAAAACAAAAAAACAAAAAACAAAAAAAATCCATTTTACGCTAAACCCTTGATTCTTTTTGTTTCTGCCCTTTCTTCTTCCTGTTTCTGTGATTTCAAAATTAGGGCTTTTCATTTTAGATTTATAGGGTTTGTATTGCTCTATATATATATATATATATATATATATATATATATATATATATATATATATATATATATATATATATATATATATATATATATATATATATATATATATATATATGTGAGATCTAACCCATGGGATGACTTTCATAGTCGGATTCCAATCCATGTCAGCGCTTGCGTGAATTTAAAAAAAAAATAGATTTTTTTTTAATTGGTGCACCTTGTGTAAACTAGCGCACCGGTGCACTGTTTTAACACAGGGCACCATGCACGTACTGTTTGATAAAAAAAAATTAAAAATAATTTTTTTCTTAATCCATGCGCCATATGTAAAATACATCACAAGTGTGCTATTTCATTATAGCGCATCGTACACATACTGTTTGACAAAAACAATTTTTTATTTTATGTCTGTGTTAATCGGTGCACCGTTTAAAATATAACTCACTGGATCTCCTTGTTGACAGAGAGCACCATACGGTGGTCCCCTGTTTGCACAGTGCATTTATAAGAATATGCCAGACTTCCCCCTCCACGACATCATATGCTACAAAAATTAACACTAGAGGATTTTTATTAATTTTTCTATGTTAATTGATGTGCCGGTTAACATATAATGCATTGGTGCTCCTTGTTGACTTAGAACATCGTACGATGTTTCTACTGTTTTGGTGGTGCATTTATAAGAACACGTCGCACCGACGTCAGTGCGTACATCATTAAAGGCGCACCAGATTCTTGATATATTTTTTTTACTTGAAAATTTTATGATTTATTTAAAAAATATATTAATTAATGCTATGGTACAGGTTTCATATTAATAAAGAAATGGCTGAGAAGAGATCAAGTAACAAAAATACTGATAGCACATGAAGAAAATAAAAAAAAGGCAATTTCTTTGTAAATTGTTTACAAAAATTATTATTTTTGAAATATATGTAAGTTTAACTAATATGTATTGTTTACAATGTATCATGGATAGCCACAAAATGATGAAGCTCGATAAGATTATTTCTAATCTAGGACCAGAAGAGCGTAAAAGCTTGATGGAAAAATTGCAAACGGATAAATCAGGTGAATGAAAAATACTATCGATCCAATATGAGTTTATTTTTTAAATTTTCATTAATAATATACTTAAAATTATTACATAGCATGTTTCAAACAATCTATTAATTCACATATGTTTAATTTTCTACATGGACCAATAACTCAGAAAAGGAATGTTGTTCTAAGAAAAGAAAAGAAATAGAACATGCAAATGAAAATGAATTTCTACTTAGCTCATCTAGAGTGGTGTTGGAGGTTAACGAAAGGGGGAAAAACTTTCACAAAACTTTGAGGGATCTAGTGGAACAAATGTATAGACATTATTTCCACTTACAATATAAAAATCAATCCAATGATTCCAAGAACCAAATTTTATCTAAACTAGAGGAAGAGTTTCCAGAGAATTGGTCAATGAGACATGTCAAACTTTTAATAGAAAAAACGTACAATAACAAAAAAGAAGGAATGAAAAATTAATATTCCTTCACATTTTTTTCTACAATTATATGTATATATTACTAGGAAAAAATCATTTATAAATATCATTTTTTCTATATTTACTTTTCATATATCAATATAGAAATTAAATAGTTTATTGTCATGTTACATTTTCAGGAAGATTATGAAAATATCAAAGGATGAATGAGTTGATATCAGAAATATGCCAGTAGGAATGTCCAAAAAGGTGTACAAGGAGATGGTCAAAGAAATGGACATAATTTCATCACACGAAGAGCCATCTCAACAACAACGTGCTTCAAATGTAATATGTAATCATTGAATTTTTCGATTAGGTACAATAAATAAAAAAATTAGCATTAAATATTAATTTTCAAGTATTTTCTTGCAGAAAAGAAAAGAAAATGGAACCCATTCAGCACATAAAACAGGGCGACAAGGAAGAAAAGGGTTGATATCTAAGTTTGTGAGTAATTGGTACTTCCTTATAACAACTTAACTAGATTTCATTTTTGTATATTTTAAGTTTTTTTTACAACAATCATAATTGAATGTCTTCAAATAGGTGATAACATACAAAGAAGAACCATCAAATGAATTGATTGACATTGGGTTAAATATGGGTTGTCAGAGTATGTTGGCATATCATAAATTAATTGTGGAATTTGTAAGCATCTATCGATCTTGTTTTACTTAGCTCCATCTATAATTAATAGAACAAAAAAATCTTTTACATCAAATATATGATTTGTTTTGGGGTATAAAAATTGCAAGAAACAAAGTGATCTAAAATTACTTGCTAGTTATTGTTGTGCTTGTTTCATTTCAGATATAAAATTTTCTTTTCTTTGTTTTACTTGTCCTTCATCAGTTTGTTTATGAGCATGTGATTGGAAAACAATGTACTTAGTGAAATTATGAATTTGTCATAAGCTTAAAAAACATAATTTTAAATGACAAAATAAAAGAAATAGTAAATACAGTAAGCACATATAACAGAGCTTAACACAAAGAATTTTGATAAAGGAGTTCACCCCTCCTGGGCTACATCTCCTTGGTCCAACTTCACAGTGTGACATTTGTATTAGCTTCAAGTGTGCTCAAATTGTTGTTACAAGCTTCAGAACCTCTTGGAACTTGTTCCAATGAGTTTATAACATCATAATATCCCAAAAATGACTATTTGTTTACTGAATTTGGACTCCGGATGCTCTGGAAATGACCCCAACACCTGGTGGCCATAGCCTTCAAAAATATTCAAATACACAAAAACACCTGTAGATGACCTTTTCTGTAATATTCCTAATTATTCCTAAGCTAATTGGAATATCCATTTTTGTTTTTCTTTCTTTTCTTAAAGAATAAATGTGTAAAGGAAGTTCATCAAACTCCTAATAAAGAATAAATCAAGGCCAAGTGTGAAAAAGGCTAAATCAGGGCTATGTAAGCAAGCACCCTTAGGTGTGAAAGGGGCTGGATATTTTGACTGGGTCAACCTTGACCAAATCTATAGTGCTGTCTTGGAGGAGTGGCCATCAATGAGGCACAACACAGTTCTAGATGGAGATGGAATGTGTGAAAGAGAATATTTCATTGAAAGTGGTTTAGAGTTTATAAGATCTTAATCTATATAAGGAAGGGGATGGAAGCATGAAGAGGATGTTGAAGATATGATATTTTGATATATTGTCTTTTTAGAAAATATAGCTTTCTTTGGCTGTTTAGCCTAGATTGCAAATGCTGTTTAGCATTGGGATTTCTTGTT
Organism: Pinus albicaulis; assembly: GCA_034641835.2. Lineage (NCBI taxonomy): Eukaryota > Viridiplantae > Streptophyta > Pinopsida > Pinales > Pinaceae > Pinus > Pinus albicaulis. The sequence goes on from CM076582.1 coordinate 885,684,901, forward strand.
TAGGAATTCCACCTCTTCCCATTGAGTAGTTCTTGGGAGAGTCTTGTATTGCATAGTTCACTATCTGGCTTAAGGCCAAGCTTATCCTTTCAACTACAACTCAGATCCTACTGAGGGTTTGGTTGTCTTTGCAAGCTGCAGCAAGTGGAGGCTAGATCTATTCAGATATAGGACATTTCAGTGCCTTTTTTCAGTGGAGGAGTCTTCTACTCCAATTGGAGGAGTGTATTGGAGTGCTTGGGCATCATTTTCTGATCTTGGCATGTGGCCAACTATTATCTATACCCTACAGCACAGTTTCTCTTCCATATCTATGTTATTCCTGTAGGTGTTGTTGCAGGGAGTTTTGGTGCACCATTTGGAGAGTTGGTTTTTTAGTGTTGGGGATCTGCCCTTCAATTTGAGATCTATTGGAGGAGATCTATACATTGTATATTTTATATCTAATCTACATATTTCTAAATACTTCTGAATCATTGAATATTTTTTCAGATCTGCATTCTTAGATCTCATATCTACTGCTTATACTTGGTGTAATGCTCAAAACCGCAAGTGGACCTGAAAGAGGAGCCTTTCTAGTGTATGGATCTGTTATGGATCTGACTTTTCATACACAGATATGCTCTAGATCTTACATGTAATCAACAATAGTTTACAGCCCAATAAAATAACATTTTCAAGGCAGTTTCAGTCTATACATGTGGTTGCAACACCTCTTTTGAGGGATTTTCTTCTATTAATGTCTTGTATTTCCAGCTATGCATCTTACGGGCCTCATTATACATCTATTTTGCTGCTGTAAATACTTTTGAAGAGCCTTTTTATTGGCCTCTTGCTTTGCTTTAGATGAACTAAGTTATTTTAATGCATAACTGTTCATTATTGTTGGATTCCCTATTTTGGAATATTATAGTGGTATTAGAGCAGCATCTTGGCACATCCTGTGCATTCTAAGGAAGCCAATATGTCTTTTCAAGGAAAGGGTAGACAGAAGAATTTTGATTACATTGAATACATAGAAGACAAGGGTAAAACCCCTTTATCTGGAAGAATGAAAGGGAAAGAGTTCTCAAAAACTCTGTTCCAAACTCTGCATGTGCTTAAAAGAGAAATCAAAGAAATGAAGAGGGAAAGACATGAAGGTCCCTCAAGAAGATTTTTACATGAAGAAAGCCCCAGTTCTTCATCTTATGTGTGCAATCACTCAGCTACACAATCAGATATACAACATTATTCTATGCTCAGATTTACTGCAAGAGAGATGAAGGAAGAAGACGCACCAAAGGAGGAGACTCTGAGTGATTATCTTCAGGAGTATGAATCTCAATCTTGGAGAATCAAGGAGCACTTGAGTTTCCAAGAGTTATGCCAGCTCGGGGAGGAAAGGAGATCCAGTAACTACAATAGAAGAAGAAGAGGTAGATTATTTCTGCCAAATTTTGATGGATCCTCCACATGCACAACCAAGGATTGGATAGATCAGCTAGACTCATATTTGGATCTACATCAAGCTTCAGAAAAGGAAGCCCTTAAAGTAGCAGTGCTGCATCTTAAAGGTAAAGCTTATGCTTGGTGGTTATTTGAATCCTTTTCATTGAAGAATGCAAATATATCTACTTATGTAAGATTCACTAGGAGATTAGTGAAGATATTTGATGTAAAACAAACTGAAACATCTCTGATTGAGCTAGCAAAGAATGAACATGCAAAACCCTTGCATGAGTTGGAAAGATCTGTTATGCTAGCTCCACTTTAGATTTTTGTTGAAGGGGATAAAAATTTGTGTGATACTTTGCGAAAGGCAAGATCCCCATTGCATGAAGAGATTTCTTCTCAAAAGGAATTCATGGAGATTCCTCTTTCAAGGGAAGACCAAGATCTAAGGTCTCTCATTGATAATGAGGTATTCTCAAATATTAATGAGGAGAAATAACAAGAGGGAAGTAACATCATTGTCACTTCATAAGAAGAACCATCACCACATGGGGATCGACATGAAGATATTGCTTCAAAGGAATGAGCTTTTGCATCTTTGCAAATGGTTCCCAAGGAGCATCATGTGACAGTAGTAATGGGCAATAACACCTTGCTCCAAGGAGGAGGAGGAAGGATGGATCAACATCCAATGATGAGGAGCATGCACCCTTTTTTATTTCAAGGGGTTTCTATTCATGAGAAGGATATTGAACTATGCAGCAAAGAGAAGGACAAATCATTCCACTCATTTATACAGTCCACTTCAGATTTTGATGTCTCTTTGCATGGAGGCATTCCACCAGGCAGACCCCCTGATGAAAAGATGAATAAAGTGTTCTCTCAACTTGTTGCAGCAATGACATGTTTGGCTAAAGAAGGAGCCTTGAGAGGAGCTACCACAACGCTAAGAACCTATGAAGGGTTCCAAGGAGAGATGAGAAAACTTCTCAAATTGAATTTTATATCTTCCACTCATCTACTTGCGCTAGAAAAGAAGGATTCAAAAATCAATGATGATATGAGCATGGTATCAAAAGGCCACTCCATAGCCTTGGAGCAGAAAATGATACTTCCACACATGAGGGAGATTTCTAAATATGACAAGAGGGTATTAACACTCTTGTATGGATGGGCCAAACTATGTAATTTTTGGAAGAAAGAGACCTTTCAAAATAAGGTTGACTTCCATGAACTTCAATCTTGTCTTGAGCAAGATCAGCTGTAAGAGAGGCAGCGAAGATGGAGTAACTTTACTCCAACATGTGACTTTGGCATTGAGCATGTCAAAGAGGATAATGATGATGTGACAACTACTTCATTTTAGAAATTTACAGCATTGTCATTGTTGGGAAGCCTAGATCCATATTGGGAGTCCCAACTCTTGGTAGAATATTCCAAGAATGTCTTCACATGTAAGGTTATTGATGAGAAAATGGAAGATAGGAGGTATAGAGTGGTTGATGGACTCATTTACTTTCATGATCAAATCCATTTGACTAAAGAATCAAAGCTCAAAGATAAAATACTATATGCAGCCTATGAGATCTTGCTTTCTACTCCCATTGATTTCATTAGAACACACCATATTATCTTGAATGGATTCATGTGGAAGGCTTTGAAGAAGATTTATATCAGCATTTTCAGAGATGCATGAACCATGGGAAGATGGGGAAGGTACATGACTCTATGGAGGAGTCAATTCAGCCACCTCTTTCCTCTTTTGGAAAGAGAAGAGATAGATCTATACACCACTCCATTTGTATATGGATAAATGTTGGTAAAGAATATGCTTTTGTTTCTCATGATTTACTTAATTATTACTTGTACTCTTTTACCATGTATATGCATGCCATAGATCCTAAGAGGAGTGTCATTCCATACAAACTTCATGGCCAACTTTGGGCCACAAAAATTTCTAAATATGGCCACTCCCTTGAAGGACAAAGGGAGATTCTGTTTCATGATTGGTGCATTCCTAAGGCACCAAATACATCTCACACTTTCAGCCATGGTGAGATGACTTGGATAGCAAGTAAGTGGTGGAGAAACCACTTACCATATCATTATCTGATGCAGTCAGGAGATCTACTGCGCTGGTTCCACTTGTGGGACTATGATCCACCTCCTTCATTGCATTAAATTGTTTATGTATTGCTAGTTTTGATCCCACATGATGATGATGATCCTCTTATCTTTGTTGGGAACATGATTGGAGGAATGACACATTGGTTGGATTTTTCCATTGGGAATGAAACTTCCCATATTTATTCATGTTACAAGAGGAGGATGGAACATTATATGGCTGCTACACTATATCTTTTGTTTCCTTATGTAAGGGGCCATATGTTTGACTTATGTCTTTGGGATAAGCCTCTCACTTGGGAGGATTTTTGGCAAGACATGTATTTCTTGAATCATATTCAGCCAACACCTATTATCCTCTACTATTTTCGAGCTTTGGAGAAGCTTATGGCAGCAAGAAGGTGGTTGGGTGGCCACTTATTGTATGATGTTTTGAGGCAGCAACAAGAAGAACAACGCTGGTCTCAATGGAGGGACTATTGTCACCATCCAATATATCATATGACACTTATTCCATGTTTCTTTTTGATCACATATGATGATGACACTCTATTCGCTATATGCATGGAGCATTGGGCAAGGAGACTCCCTAGAATCAATGAAGGGAATCATGAAGTTCCAAGTATCGTTTGGCTTCATGAGGACTATATTATTGCATACTAGGATCAACACCTCCAAATCTATCATAAATGGAGGGAGAGGCAGCGTAAGTTGAACAATCTTATCTCTCATTTCCAACCAAGCAGCCCCTATACATTGCATAAGGAGGGGATTGGTGATTATTTCTATGAGCTACCAAGGAAGGCTCACTTTGTTTGGATGATAGCATGGAGATTGGAGTATCTCATGGGGGTTAAATCACCCATCATTTATCATCTCTCATGCCTTAAGAAGGCCAATGGATAGCATATGATTCTTTCTATGTATCTCCCACTTCTTTATGATGGTAGCTATTTGGTTTATTCACCAAAGGCAAGCTTGTATTATTGGGAGGAGGGATACCCATTGGAGATTTTTTCAAATGTCCTTGTAGTTGCTTGAGGACAAGCAACATTTTGGAGGGGAGGACTGTAATATTCCTAAATATTCCTAAGCTAATTGGAATATCCATTTTTGTTTTTCTTTCTTTACTTAAATAATAAATGTGTAAAGGAGGTTCATCAAACTCCTAATAAAGAATAAATCAAGGCAAAATGTGAAAAAGGCTAAATCATGGCTATGTAAGCAAGCACCCTTAGGTGTGAAAGGGGATGGATATTTTCACTGGGTCAACCTTGACCAAATCTACAACGTTGTCTTGGAGGAGTGGCCATCAATGAGGCACAACACAGTTCTAGATGGAGATGGAATGTGTGAAAGAGAATATTTCATTAAAGGTGGTTTAGGGTTTATAAGCTCTTCATCTATATAAGGAAGGGGATGGCCGCATGAAGAGGATGTTGAAGATATGATATTTTGACATATTGTCTGTTTAGACCATATAGCTTTCTTTGGCTGTTTAGCCTAGATTGCAAATGTCATTTAGCATTGGGATTTCCTGTTTAGGAATTCCACCTCTTCCCATTGAGTAGCTCTTGGGAGAGTCTTGTATTGCATAGTCCACTATCTGGCTTGAGGCCAAGCTTATCCTTTCAACTACAACTCAGATCATGTTGAGGGTTTGCTTGTATTTGCAAGCTGCAGCAAGTGGAGGCTAGATCTATTCATATCTAGGACATTTCAGTGCCCTTTTTCAGTGGAGGAGTCTTCTACTCCAATTGGAGTGTATTGGAGTGCTTGGGCATCATTTTCTAATCTCGGCATGCGGCCAAATATTATCTATACCCTACAGTGCAGTTTCTCTTCTAGATCTGCGTTATTCCTGTAGGTGTTGTTGCAGGGATTTTTGGTGAAACATTTGCAGAGCTGGTTTCTGAGTGTTGGAGATCTTCCCTTCACTTTACGATACATTGGAGGATATCTATACATTGTATATTTTAGATATGATCTCCATATTTCTGAATACTTCTGAATCACTGAATATTTCTACAGATCTGCATTCTTAGATCTCAAATCTACTGCTTATACTTGGTGTAATGCTTAAAACCGCAAGGGGATCTGAAATAGGAGCCTTTCTAGTGTATGGATATGTTATGGATATAACTTTTCATACACATATCTGCTCTATATCTGACATGTAATCAACAACAGTTTGCAGCCCAATAAAATAACATTGTCAAGGCAGTTTTGATCTATACATGTGGTTGCAGCACCTCTTTTGAGGGATTTTCTTCTATTAATGTCTTGTATTTCCATCTATGCATCTTATGGGCCTCATTATACATCTATTTTTCTACTGTAAATAATTTTGAAGAGCCTTTTTATTGGCCTCTTGCTTTTCTTTAGATGAACTGTATTATTTTATTGCATAACTTTTCATTATTACTGCATTACCCATTTAGGAATATTACATTTTCTGCCTTTGCAACCTACTCCATTGAGTTCCTAGCATGAAAATTAGCTAGGAATGACTTTTACTAAGCTCAATTTGGTTGAAAATTGAGTGAGTTATGACCAAAACTACTTTTTCCCCAATTTCTCCTCCAAAACTAGAGAGACTGCCAGTTAAATTTCTAAATTTAGAAATATAGCCAAAATTGGCACGCCTCCAGAAACCCGCCAACTTTAATTCCAGTATTAATTAATATAATGCAGTATTAGTGCGGATAAGATTGGATTAACATTAATCCATTTTTTTCTCTCTAATGACATATTAATGTCATTAAGCCACGTCTTAACCTTAATTAATCACCATTAAAAATTTTGTTGGAATGTTGGAATAAGCTCCTGGTTTCACGCTTCTGGCCACATGGGGAGGGGGCTGGCCCGAGGGTATGGCCCCCTCCGACCCCCATATGTCGGGAAGTTAGACTTTAAGTATTTGTGAAGAACGTTAGGTGTAAGAAATGTCGTGAAGAGGAAGTGGTAAGGCATTGGTTATGCGGGTGGGAGGTCAGGGGTTCGAGCCCCGACCCCGCAAAAATTTTTTTTTGGAGGTATAAAGGTCTGCCACCAAGTTTTCAGTGCTAACAAGTTTCAATCCCCTCCAAACTTGTTTAGAGTATCCTCTAGATTTAGTCAAGGCTGCCATTAGTGGTTTAAAAACTATGTAATATATTGTGTTATATATATATATATATATATTTGTAATGTATTCACCATACTAATGTCCAAATAATAATATGAAATATTAGACCATTAGACCAAGGTCTAGTCTATATAATTTGACCTTAGGTTTAGGAGGTGGCCCACCAGAGAGGACATGTGGCGCCCTCTGGTTGGGTTTCACTCCAACCCTATAAAAAAAATTCAGATTCCAGCTTAGGAAAAATTGAAGATCATTGGGCAATTTCTTTCTTCACTTAACCCATCTGGCTAATTTGAAGACGACACTTGTCACAGTGCCACTGGCTGCAATTTGGAGAATATTCCTGCAATGCTAACTGTACCTACCACATCAACACTATACCTGTTCTGCTCATTTTTTGCTTGTTTTGGAAAACAAACAACAGACGATAAATCATTCATATGAACTCGGAATTTGATGAAACAAGTTGCGCCAGAATCCTGGCGACGAACTCTATCTAGTTGTTCAGGTTTGAAGCAATTTTGAGCACTTTCAAATTTTAGCTAAAACTTGAGCTTTAGATCATTCCTTCCCACTAGAAGATTTTTGGACCCCAAAAGATATTATCAATTGTTCAACAAGTGAAGGTACATCTCCCTCACTTTTCCAATCTCCAACCATTTTGCCTTTGAAATATTTTGACCTTTAAGTCCAACTCTAAGGTATTCAACATCCCCTCTTCTTGAAGTTTTGATCTTCTGTCAAGTATGAGATTTTGTTGAATTTCATCAAGATATTCTGGCAAGAAATCATCTATTGATGGCAGTTGAACTTGCTCTCCTTGATCATCAATCAAAGAAGGCTCAAACAATCTCAAATTCTCAGCATTAACAACGGAATAAATTTTCATATAAGGAGGCAAATCTAGCTTGAATGCATTTGTATGAATCTTTTGCAGAATTTTAAATGGACCATAACGAATTGGTTTGATCTTTTTACCTTCCCCTTGAAATCTTTCTTTACTTATGTATAACCAAAATTCATCTCCAACTTGGAATTTGTGATCAACCCGATGTTTGTCATGCCTTTCCTTGTAGCTGCTTTGACTCTTCTCAAGTTTCTCTTGCACTGTGTGATGTACCAACTGAATTTGCTCAATGAACTTTCTTGCTTTATCTATGTCACTGTTTCCATCTATATTAACATATTTCTCAAAGATAAAGTCCAATGGCGATCTTGGAAAGTAACCAAAACATGCCTCAAATGGCGATGTATTTGTGGAAGATTGTTTTGCCCGGTTGTATACATGTTGTATGTAGTGTAACTGTTCGTCCCACAACTTGGGATGTTTGTTGCAATAGCCTCTTATAATATGAATAAAAATTCTATTTACCACTTTTTTTTGACCATTTGTTTGTGGATGAAATGTTTTATTCTTCTTCAACTTTGTATCCATCATGTCCCATAATTTTGACCAAAAATTCCCAACAAATCGAGAATCTCGATCACTTACAATAGAAGTAGGAAGACCAAAATGGATCCATACATTTTGAAAGAAAATATTATCATTTTGTTCAGCTGTAATATTTTTCTTACATGCCATCAAAATACACATTTTGCTAAATATATCTACCACAACATACAAATAATCATGACCTTTCCTTGACAAAGGAAGGCCTCCTACAAAATCCATTGAGATGCTCTCCCAAGGATGAGAAGGAACTGGAAGTGGTGTGTACAAACCAAGCTTCCTATTCCTAGGCTCACATGTTGCACATAAAGAACATCCTCTAATAAAATGAGAAACACTTTCATTCATGTGTGGCCAATAACAATACCTTTGCAGATGTGCTACTGTCTTGCCTACACTGAAATGTCTTGCAATCAATGATGTGTGCGCCTCTCTTATGATGTTTTTTATTTCTCCCTATGGTATACATAACTTTCCCAAGTGATAGAACAAAACCTTATGCACATGATAATGTAACTCTTCACTTTGGTTTATGTTGAGCCCTAAAAGTGTCTTCTTCTTTGCCAAATTCCACGTCATCTTATCATTCCTTTTGTCATTTTATAGACCCAAAGATCAATAAGAATGATTAAAATCACTTAAGAAATACATGCAATGACTAACTTGTTGTACTTTTGTGGTTTTGTTGTCTTAATGATTTTTGAGCAGTTTTAGCTACAGAATGTAGTCATTCTATAACCAGTTACACATTCCATAGCCATTTTGGTGTTTGAACATATTACAGGTGTCATCTGAAAAAAAAGCGTATATAGTTAGATTCTAAATCTTTCCTATATCATTCCTTGTCATCCACGAAGGTTGAGTCAACAACTGGAGATGTTTATGCACATGGTCAAACCAAAAGTCCGAGAAGAAGATTTCTATAAGGATAAGTACTCTTGATTTGCTTTTAGAAAATCACGAGTCCTAAAAAGGAGTTTTAGTTTGATTTTGACTTTAGAATACACCTGTGCCTACTTTCATTCAATATCAGTTATGTAATTGCCTATAAATTTAGCTCGGTCAGACTGAGAAAAAAATTTAACTCTTATTTTGTTAATACTGTGATACTATGTTCCGAAGTATTTTTGATAGTAAGAAGAAGCATAACCTTGATGCTGTATTGAAGACAAAATTGAGGAGTTAAATATTTTTATGCCAATTTGATAGCAGAGGGCCCTTGCTATCTAAGGAGGCTTCCACATGCTTTCTAGATAAGTAGCTTTTAATTCTGTGTTGTTATATTTCTTGCTTAGACAGTTTTCTGAGTTCATATCTTTTAGTGTCATGTCTTGCATTGTTTGTTTAACTAACAGATCCTCATGATGTTATAGTTAGTTCTTTCTTAAAGTTTTTCCAACATATCTCTATTCATTGAATGGATTTAATTGTGACATCTTGAGTTATCAACACTTTAGTTTTTATCATTTAGAATAAAGGATTCTCATTATCCTACAACCATTCTTTTTCTTAAAATATTTTCCAACATATCACTATTTTCTGAATGATATTTGGTTGTTTTATGTTAAGTTAATTAGAATTTCCTATTCTGCAATTAGATAGAAGATCCTCATATTGTTACAAATAGTATTTTTCTCAAAACTATTCCAATAAATCCCTAAATCACAGAAAATACCTAATTGTAATACTGTGGGTTACTTGTTGTTTAGAAGATCCTTATTTCATTATATCTAATCTCCTTCAATAAACTCTCCCAATAAATCTCTAGCTGATGAACGAGATCTGGTTATAATGTCATATGTAGTTCCAAATATTCATAGGAGATCCTTAGTATATTATAGCAATTTTCTTCTCAAGTTGTTCCAAAACATCTCTATCATATGAATAAAATTGCACTATAACATTCTAAGTTTTTGTCTGTTTTTAGGAAGATCCTCATCACATTGGAGTTCAATCTCTTTCACAAATTATTCCAACAAACCTCTAACTAAAAGGATCAGGTTGAAATATAATGTCTTGAGTTACATTTTATGTTCAATTGCAAGCTAGGACATCCATGGATTAGAATGCTCTGTTTTTCATCATTTTCCTAATTAGGGACAGAATTTGCAATTACACTTTGTTTTGAGTCTAAGGTTCTCTTTTCTTTCCTTTTTGACATAGATTTGATATCATCTTTTGAACATAGAATAGCATACTAAAACTCAAACATAACAAAACTAAAAAACATCAAAAAAATACTAAAAACAATGAAATAAGAATAAGGATATTTAGGCACATATAGTGAAAGTATACCTCATCATTTTACAAGCCCTGGTCGATAATTTATACTATCAATTCAGGACACTGAATTGACTAAACATTTTGGCACCATTGTCGGGGAGGTATAACTATGTAGCCTTATTTTCTATTTCCCAAAAACAATGATATGTGTAGAGAAAGAGATTCTAGGGGTAGATTTGTAAGAGGCAGAAGTTTAATTCCCGTAACTCCACTCACTCCAAAAATACCAAGAAGTAGCACACCTCCAACTCAAACTTAAATTCCATACTATACTGGTCATAGGCTTCCAGAAGTCTCAAGATCAGATATCCCATCAGGAAGATCCCCCACTTCATCCACTGAAGAAATTCTAGAGGAAGAAGATCCAAGGACTCCTACAGAAGGGATAACCTTTTTCACTTCCACAAGGGAATATATTCCAGCAGAAGAATTAAAAATCCCTAGTGAAGAAGAAGAAGAGGACTATTTCTTCAATATACCCTTAATAGAAGAACTAGTAGAACAACTAGTTCTTCCAACTGAACCCTATATCAGTTCAGAGGAGTCTATCATGGCAGAAGAAGGGGGAGGAGAAGTATTTAATGGAGAACATACACTATTTGGAGTAGGTAGAGGAAGAGGTAGAGGAAATGCAGAAGGAGGAAGAGGTAGAAGGGGAACTGGAAGTCCTTTTGGATTCCCTATAGTAGATGAAGAGAATAATGCAACTATGAAAATTATCTCACTTTCTGTTCTTCGAAAATTTCATGGACTAAAAAGTGAGGATCCTGAAACCTTCTTATTTAAATTTTAAGTTCTATGTAGAACCTATGATTATCTACAAGATGCTCAGAAACTTAAATTGTTCCCTTCAACATTTAAAGGAGCATCATTAAAATGGTTTATGAGTTTAATCACTAGATCTATTAGGACATGGGATGACATGAGGAGATAATTTCTAGATAGATACTTGGATTACTGTATACCAATCAATAATAAGGAAGAAGTGTTCAAGATGATGCAAAAGGAGGATGAAAATCTGGAAGATTTGTTGGAAATATTCAATTATAACATCAAAAGGGAAAAAATGGAAACCTTAGATCAAGAAAATTTGAAAGCTCTCTTGTTGAAAATAATTAGGGATGAATGGATAGATATCCTCAATATGATGGGAAAAGGGGACATATCTCAGCTTCCATTACCTGATATAGCTAAATTATGTATCAATATTTCAAGAGGAAAATCTAAAATTCTAAAAGGACCAAGAGACCCTACTCTTGCAAGGGTAATTAAATCTGTAGCTAGAATAGTAAGTAGGGAAGAAATAGGTAATATGCTTGATGAATTCAAATCTGACATTCTAGGGAGTCTTAGTGAATAAATAGACACCCTTAAGTTACAAAACAAGCAAAAATTTGAAACTGATGCCTTAGCAATATTTTGTCCCAAATGTAGGAAGAAGCATGCCTTGAGAGAGTGTCATTTAGATGCAAAATTAATAGATACTTGTGCAATTTGTTCAGAAAAACATGATACCAGGAGTTTTCCTTCACTTCCTGGTCTTAAGGCAGTCTTTTAAGAAGAAACACCCACAAATTCCATAGAATCTCTTAACTTTGTCTCTAGAAGACCTTGGCAGGGACCTCAGACACATGGGTTTAATAATCAAATGTATAATTAATCCCAACCAAATTGGAACTCTTGGCAGCAACCTTGGTCCCAATTTCAGAATCAATCTCAACCTTGGGCAGAAGGAACACAAAATCCTTATGGAAAGTTCTCCCAGTATTATCAATATCCACCTTCTTATCCCTCATATCCAACATATTAAAACTTTCCCCCACAAAAAAATCCTCAACAAAATCCACAACATCAAAACCAAAATCAAAATCCACCACTTCCATTGCCATTTCCTCAAAAAGAAAATCAATTGCCTGCCCAGCCAATACCAAACCCCAACAATAAAACCCCTCAGAATACATATATGATAGAAGGTCAACAATTCCCAACTTATTTGATTACTCCTTTAGACCTTAATGATTTTCAACTTAGGTCTGGAAGAATACTTGAAAAGAAGAAACCCTCTGTAATTATGCAAGAGCAAAACAATTCTGAGGAAGATTCTCTACATGTAAATAAAATTCTTGAGGGAAGCACATCTTTTCAAGACTAAAACATTGAAAAATCAAAATAGAAAGAACCAATAATTTCAACTCCTATATTAGAGTAGCCATCAACATCTAATTCTACACCTCCTTTTCCAGAAAGATTACAAATTGATAAGGGTGTAGAGAAACAAATTATGATGCCTAAATATGATTTCCTAGATGAGTTAAGAAATGTTTGTATTAAGATTCCATTATTACAAGCTATCAAGGAAATCCCAATCTTAGCAAAAGCAATAAAGGAGTTGAGTATGAAAAAAAACAGGAAAAAGAATAAAAGAGACAAAGAAAATACAACTGGTAGGAAAAATAGCAGATATAATGATGGGTAAGATTGCCATTCCAAAGTATCTAGACCCAGGAAATCCAGTTGTTAAAATACACATCAATGGAATTGAAATCCATAACACACTTATTAATTTAGGAGAAACAATCAATATCATGAGTAGACAAATCATGGAAAAACTAAAACTTCCTAATCTTCTTTTTACACCCACACTGCTACAATTAGCAGATAGATCTATGATCAAACCAGATGGGATAATATAAGACATTCCAATGTCCTTAGATTCTTGGGAGTATCCTGTGGATTTCATGATCCTAACTCCTAAAAATGATATAGGAGGACATCCTACTATATTAGAAAGACCTTGGTTAGCTACAGTTGATGCTTTCATTAGCTGTAGATCTGGTGATATGTACATCTCTGATGGAAGTTCAACCAAGAAATTTACCTTGTATCCTCGAGCAAGAACAATCACAGAATTAGATGATACTTAGTGGATTTACAATGAAGAAGATATACAACCTCTCTTCACTATTTCAGAAATTAGTGAAGATAGTCAAATTCTGAATACTTTGGAAAATTATGAATCTTCTTTAGAATTTAAATATGAACAATTTCAAGAAGAATATAACATTGAGTTCTTATCATCAAGACAGATGTCTCTTTACTCCATGGAATAATTTGGCAGCTCTGCAATTGAAATATTCCCAGGAAAATCCTTAAACATAAACAAAAACCTAGAGGAATTTCAACAAGAAAATCTAGTCAAAACATTACAGAGACACTCTTTTGCATATGCTTGGGAGTACACTGACATGAAAGGGATCAATTCTAAGAATTTCACTCATCATATCTATATACGGGAAAATTGTAAACCAATCAGACAACCTTAGAGAAGGATGAATCCAAACCTTAGGGATATTGTTAAAGAAGAATTGCAGAAATTGTTAAATGTCAATTTTATTTATCCCATTTCAGATAGTCAGTGGGTCTCTCCTCTGGTGATTGTGCCCAAAAAGAATGGAAATTGGAGGGTCTGTATTGACTACCAAGAACTAAACAATGCTACTCTTAACGACCATTTTCCCTTACCTTTCATAGATCAAGTGTTAGACACATTAGCAGGCAAAAAGTACTTTTCATTTTTAGATGGGTTCAGTGGTTATAATAAAATTCATGTAGCACTTGAGGATCAAAACAAGACCACATTTACCTGTCCCTGGGGTACCTATGCTTATCGAGTATTGCCATTTGGATTATGAAATGCACCTGCAACATTCCAAAGGGCAGTATTAGGAATCTTTTCAGATCTAATACATGACTGTGTAGAGGTATACATGGATGACTTCACAATCTATGGAAACACATTTGAAGAAGCCCTAGCAAACTTGGAAAATTTTCTAAAGAGATGTAAAGAAGCAAATCTTTCATTAAGTCATGAAAAATGTTTTATGATGTTTACTGAAGGGATTGTTCTAGGACATCACATTTCAGGAGATGAGATCAAAGTTGATAAGTCAAAAGTTGAAGTCATCTCCAGACTACTAGTTCCAAGTTGTCAAAAATATGTCATGATTTTTCTAGGATTTACAGGGTATTATAGGAGATTTATAGAAAAATTCACCAAGATAGCATCTCCACTTTTCAAATTACTTACCAAGGACTGTGAATTCAATTGGAATCCTGACTGCCAGTTAGCCTTTGAAACCCTGAAAACAAAAATCTCTGAAGCACCTATCTTAAGGGGACCCAACTGGAAATTACCTTTTCATATTTCAACATATGCCTCAGATACAGCTTTATGAGGTGTATTGGGACAAAAGACCTGATTCCTTATGCCATCTACTATACAAGTAAAAATTTAACTCCTTCAGAATTGAATTATAATGTAACTGAAAAAGAGTTCTTAATTGTTTTCCATGCCATAAATAAATTTAGACACTATATAACAGGCTATGAAAATTTTGTTCACACAGATCATTCTGCAATTAGGTACCTAATGAACAAATCAATTACTAATGGAAGAGTCACAAGATGGTTGTTGCTTTTACAAGAGTTTAACATCACTATTCTAGATAGGCCTGGAAAACAAAATACAATAGTTGATTTCCTATCTAGACTCCAAAACATTAAAGACAATACTCTAGTCGAAGACAAATTCCCTAATGAATATCTCTTTGCAATTACCACTCAAACTCCTTGGTTTCTGATATTGCTAACTATCTAGTTTCAGGAAAATTTCCTTCAATTATGAATACAAGAGATAAAAGAAAGAGCATTTATGACAGTGAAAAATATTCATGGATTGCTAATGAATTATACAAAACAGGTCCAGATTTTATTATCAGGAGATGTCTTCGAGAAGATGAAATTCCTGAGAGTCTCAAGGCATGTCATGATGAACCATGTGGTGGACACTTTGCTGATAAGAGGATAGCTTATAAGATCTTTCATTTGGGATATTATTGGCCATCCCTCTTTAAGGATGCTAAAGAGTATGTTAAGAGGTGTGATAGTTGCCAAGGGGTAGGGAAACCTTCTCCTTCAGGTGAGATGCCACTGCAACCTCAGGTACACATTGAACCCTTTGAGAAATGCGCTTTGGATTTTGTAGGACCTATTAATCCTCCATCAATACAAAAGAAATATATATTAGTTTGCATTGATTATGTTACCAAATGGGTAGAGGCCAAACCATTACTTTCTGCTACTGAAGCATCTGTAGTCAATTTTATTTTTTAGGATATTTTTACTCGTTTTGGTGTACCAAGAGAAATTATTACAGATCAAGGAGCTAAATTCACATCAAAGCTAGTGGAGAAAATAGTAGAAAAGTACAAAATCAGACACAGAAAATCTACTCCCTACCATCCACAAGCAAATGGCCAAGTAGAATCTACCAATAAATTCATTGAAGGGATCCTAACAAAGAATGTTCATTTACACAAGAGAGATTGGGCAGAAAGGCTTCCTGAAGCCTTTTGGGCCTATAGAACTACATGGAGAAACAAAACAGGTCACACTCCTTATGAACTTGTTTAAGGAAAACAAGTCTTGTTTCCCATAGAGTTTCAGATCCAAACTTTCAAAATGGTAGTCCAGTTGGAACTTGATCTAACAGAAGCACAGACTGGAGCAGATTAATGAATTGGATGAGATCAAACAAGATGCAGTCCAGAGAACAAGTATAGTCCAACAACAAAGGACTAGATGGCATGATAAGGACATCAAGGAAAAGAAATTTAAAGAAGGTGACTGGGCCCTCTTATTTGATTCAAAGTTCAAGGAATTTTCAAGTAAATTTCAAACTCATTGGCTTGGGCCATATGAGATTGTGAAAATATTTGAAAATGGAGCAATAAAAATCAGGACAATAGATGAAGGAAAGGCTGTTTTTCTTGTAAATGGACACAGACTAAAGTTGTACCATAAGCCACTTTCAAGAGAGGAATTTTTCAAGAAATTTTAAGATAACATTGATATGAAGTTAGTGAAGAAGAATTCTTCTTCTTCACTAACTTAATTTTATTCTTCTTTAATCATTATATATATATATATATATATATATGTATATATATATATATGTATATATATATATAAAATAAAAAAATAATAATAATAAAAATATATATATATAAAAGGTTATAAACATGAAAACCAATCATTGATTGGCATGTTTATACAGAAAATCTAAGGTGAAAATCAGAATTTTTCTGACACTTTATATTTTCAAAATTGTTCTTTTCTGCAATTAAGTATCATAAAATCAAAAGTTGCAAATTCACTTTACATATTCATGAACCATCTCATTCATTCCATCCATATCTCAACTTTATCCATATATCATTCCATACTTCACTCCATCCACATTTTCAGTTCATTCCATTCCATACTTCATTCCATCCACATTTCACTTCATTCCATTTCATATTTCAGAATTTTTACAGGTACATTCTATAGCTACCTGTTTTGCAGCCAACCCTATTCTGCAGCCAATTGATTCTACAAAACCTAATTTAGTAAACAGAGGATGAGTCAAAAAAGGTTATGGAGTCTAAAAGATCAATATTTTTTAGATGAAAGACAAAGCACATCAAAACAACAAGGATTTAAAAAGGGCTAAGGTAAGACTGTATGAAATTATTTTTGATAAAAAATCATTAAAAGTATAATTTCGTTAGGTCATGTGTTTTCCTAAGTTATTTTATGATTCAAATTGATCAAACTCCTATCATAAACACTCCTTGACCAAATCCCTTTCATCCCGCTCCATAACAAATCATCATTAATTGAAAGTTAACGATTAGAACCTAGAAGTGACCTATTAGGTCACATCATCAGACCATGGCATTCATTGATGATTTTTGAAAATATTCATAATATTTCTTCATGGTCATTCATCCCATATCAAACTCTTACACATGATTATCCTCATGATTTACCACTACCATATTCCGTTCACATCCACTCACTGCTATTTCTTTCCGTAGCCAATCCTCATCTGCAGAGAAGTCATTTTAGGGTAAGACAACCCTTTACAGTTGCTTTTGCTTTGGATAGAAGAACATGAATAGAGCAATGAATTGAAGCCAGAGAAGGAAAGTAATCTTTTTCAAGAAGAAAAGGAACAAAGCAATGAATTGAAGCCAGAGAAGGGAAGAAATTTTTATCAAGAAGAAATGAGACTTATTGTAAGGTCAGAGCCAATTGGAACTAAGTATTTAGAAGGATACCCTTAGATTAAAGGGTTATTACAAGAGGCTGGATGGCTAAGATTTATATAGAAATTTAATGGATTCCATAAAGAAATCACAAAGTCATTTTCAGGTCGTTCAATGGATCAAAGGTGGAGATTGGGGATATCAAATTCACCATCACGGATTCGTTCATAGCATAAGCAACAGAGCTGCCAAGATAGGGATAACGTTGGTTTAAAAACAAAGAATTTCATAATGAGGCTTGGAGACAAATGCTGAAAAATCCAAGTATGGACACTGCAGTGTTTAAGAAAGGTATTCCTAGTTCAGCTTTGAAGAATAAATGGATGAATATGCTATTAATTTTACAAAATTTCATAACCTGTGAAGGCAGATTTGGCACTTTATATGTATATCATATTAGACTCATGATGAATTTTCTAGATGAAGAAATAAATCTGCCCTTTTTCCTACTTAATAGTTTGAAAAGGATGTCTTCAAATGTCTAGAAAAGGATTTAGTTCTTAGAAACTACCTTATATCATCATGGCTTAATTAAAATGTTAATTGAGTTTAATTTGAAGAAGATAGGAGATGATTGGGATGAATTCCTCCTAAGGAACCATTTTGAAGAACCAAGAGAAACATTGTCTAAAAAAAAACCTGTGAGAAGAAGTAAGAGAGGAAAGGATGTTAAAACTATTGAAATCAAGTCTAATGTATCAACACAGGAAGACAGTGAGGAAATAATCTCTGAAAAGTTGGTAAAAATCAGGAAATAACTCAAGAATAAAAGGAAGGAGGAGTTAAAAAATGAATATGTTGAGGGAGAGAATGTAAAAGATGAAAATCCACCCAAATTGAGAAGAAGTTCCAGGCTTAAGGGCATGGTGAAAAATACATGCATTAAGGGAACTGAAATCATAAACATTGAAGAAGAAGAAATTCCAATCCAGACACCAGTTGACAGATCTCATGTATACCAATACGAAGAAAACCCTGGTAGAGGAACCCCAAATGTAGATCCAGCGCAGCAGCAGTTTTATGACCATGTGGAATCATTAGGGAGAAAAGCCTCAGAGAACAGAGAAAGGTCCCCCAGTCCACAAGAACTTCCAATTGAAAAATTAAAAAGAGACAATTATGAATTGGATATATTGAATAACCATATTAAGAATTAAAATGAAATCCTTAGGGATCAAGTTAAATTGAAAGGTAGCATTAACAACACTCTCTCTCAGAAAATGGAAGGATTATATAAAGCAAACAAGAAGTTGAAGAAAAGAAACATGAAATTGAACAGGGCACTTATTAATCTGAAGTTCAAAACACTCATGAGGAAACCAAGGATGGAATTAACTACCAGAATAAGTTGAAAAATGAGATTAGATGTTCTTGCAGAGATATCAGTACAAATAAAATGAAATTACATGAGGACATGCAAAATTTTTGCAGTGGGGGTATGTTGAGCCCTAAAAGTGTCTTCTCCTTTGCCAAATTCCACTTCATCTTATCATTCCTTTTGTCATTTTATAGACCCAAAGATCAATAAGAATGATTAAAATCACTTAAGAAATGCATGCAATGACTAACTTGTTGTACTTTTGTGGTTTTGTTGTCTTAATGATTTCTGAGCAGTTTTAGCTACAGAATGTAGTCATTGTGTAGCCAGTTACACATTCCATAGCCATTTTGGTGTTTGAACATATTACAAGTGTCATCTGAAGAAAAATCGTATATGGTTAGATTCTAAATATTTCCTATATCATTCCTTGTCATCCACGAAGGCTACGTCAACAACTAGAGATGCTTATGCACATGGTCAAACCAAAAGTCCGAGAAGCAGATTTCTATAAGGATAAGGACTCTTGATTTTCTTTCAGCAAATCACGAGTCCTAAAAGGATTTTTAGTTTGATTTTGAATTTAGAATACACATGTGCCTACTTTCATTCAATATCAGTTATGTAATTGCCTATAAATTTAGCTCAGTCAGACCGAGAAAAAAAGTTAACTCTTATTTTGTTAATACTATGATACTCCGTTCCGAAGTATTTTTGATAATAAGAAGAAGCATAAATTTGATGCTGTATTGAAGAAAAACTTGAGGAGTTAAAGATTTTTATGCCAATTTGATAGCAGAGGGTCCCTGCTATCCAAGGAGGCTTCCACATGCTTTCTAGATAAGTATCTTTTAATTCTGTGTTGTTATATTTCTTACTTAGACAATTTTCTGAGTTCATATCTTTTAGTATCATGTCTTGCATTTTTTTTTTTTAACTAACATATCCTCATGATGTTATAGTTAGTTCTTTCTTAAAGTTTTTCCAACATATCTCTATTCATTGAATGGATTTAATTGTGACATCTTGAGTTATCATCACTTTAGTTTTTATCATTTAGATTAAAAGATTCTCATTATCCTACAACCATTCTTTTTCTTAAAATATTTTCCAACATATCACTATTGTCTGAATGAGATTTGGTTGTATTATGTTAAGTTAATTAGCATTTCCTATTCTAAAATTAGATGGAAGATCCTCATATTGTTACAAATAGTCTTTTTCTCAAAACTATTCCAATAAATCCATAAATCACAAAAAAGACCTAATTGTAATACTGTGGGTTACTTGTTGTTTAGAAGATCCTTATTTCATTATATCTAATCTCCTTCAATAAACTCTCCCAATAAATCTCTAGCTGATGAACGAGATCTGGTTATAATGTCATAAGTAGTTCCAAATATTCATAGGAGATCCTTAGTATATTATAGCAATTTTCTTCTCAAGCTGTTCCAAAATATCTCTATCATATGAATAAAATTGCACTATAACATTCTAAGTTGTTGTCTGTTTTTAGGAAGATCCTCATCACATTGGAGTTCAATATCTTTCACAAATTATTCCAACAAACCTCTAACTAAAAGGATCAGGTTGAAATATAATGTCTTGAGTTACATTTCATGTTCATTTGCAAGCTAGGACATCCATGGATTAGAATGCTCTTTTTTTCATCATTTTCCTAATTAGGGACAGAATTTGCAACTACACTATGTTTTGAGTCTAAGGTTCTCTTTTCTTTCCTTTTTGACATAGATTTGATATCATATTTTGAACATGGAATAGCATACTAAAAATCAAACATAACAAAACTCAAAAACATCAACAGAATACTGGAAACAATGAAATAAGAATAAGGATATTTAGGCACATATAGTGCAAGTATACCTCATCAGTTTACAAGCCCTGGTCAATAATTTATGCTATCAATTCAGGACACTGAATTGAATAAACAGTTTCCTTTACTCAAGTTCTCATACACATCTTGAAAATCAATATCATTCACATACTGTTCAATGTAACTTTCATGCATAATAGAATTGTGCTTGAGAATAATAGTTGAATTTACAATAGGCCTAGAGAGCATATCAGCTACCTTATTGTGGATTCCTTTCTTGTGCCTGATAACCAAGTGAAATTGTTGTAGAAAACCCATCCACCTGAAATGTCTTTATTGCTGCAACTTTGACTGTGATTGTAAGTACTGCAATGGGTGATGGTCATTATGGATAATGGTCTCTTTTCCCATCAATTAATGCTTCCATTTCTTCACACTTTGTACCAATGCATATAACTCTTTTTCATATGTAGGATATTTAGTCACAGCTCCATTAAAAGTTTCAGAATGAAATGAGATAGGCTTACCATGCTGCATGAGCACTGCTCCCATAGTATAATCACTTGCATCTGTTTGGATCTCAAATGGATGTCTTAGATCTGCAATTGCTAGTATCGATGTCACACTTATCTTTTGCTTTAAAGCATCAAATGATTTCTGCTACAAATCTCCCCAATGGAATACTTTATTTATGTTTGTCAATGCATGTAACGGTGCTGCAATGGAAGAAAAATTAGCAATAAATTTCATCCAATATTGTGCTTCCCCTAAAAATCTTCATACCTCAGTAACTGTATTAGGCTTGGGCCAATTCAAAATTACCTCAACTTTGGAAGGATCAATCTTCAATTCACCTCCTCCAACTATGTGTCCCAAATATACCAATGAAGTCTTACCAAATTCACACTTTGACATCTTAAGAAACAATTGCTCTTTTCTCAAAACATCAAGTACCTTGTTCACATGCATGACATGTTCTTCTCTTGATTTGCTGAATATGAGTATGTCATCCAAGTAAAAAATGAAAAATTCATCTAGAAATTGTCTAAGTACATCATTCATCACTCTCATAAAAGTAGTTGGTGCATTTGTTAAGCCAAATAGCATAACTAGCCACTCATACAATCTTTGTCTAGCCTTGAAATCAGTTTTCCAAATGTTTTCTTTAGCTATCCTAACTTGATGATAACCACTTCTCAAATCTAAATTAGTGAAATACTTTGCATGTTTTAACTGATCATGCAAATCATCAATGCGTGGAAGTGGGTAGTGATTCTTTACCATGATTTTGTTCGGTGCAAAAAAATCGATACACATGTGCCAAATCCCATCCTTTGGAACCAAAACTATTGGAGAACCACATGGTGAAGTAGATGGGCATATGATGCCTTTATTCATAAACCCTTGGATTTGCTTCTTGATTTCCAAACTTTCCATGATTGACATGAGATACATACCAATATTCGGAAGTGGAACATCCTATTGTAGCTAAATCTCATGTTGAATTCCCCTCCTGGGTGGCAACCCCTTTGGTTCTTGAAACATTTCGCCATGCTGACTTACCACATAAAACAAATCAGATTTCAATTTTTCATCACATCCTTAAAAATATTCATAGTTAACATATTCCTTTTTCTTGATCATAAGAAGCACAAAATTTTTACTTGCATTTACTAGCCTCTTCATTTTCCCTGCATTAACTAAAGAGATATTCAGTTTCTTTCGATGAGCTCTCACAATATACTCCATTCCATATTTGATCAAATGAGATTTGTTATCATGACGATATAATACCACTTTCGTATCATACAAGTATGGACTACCCAAGATAATCCCTAAAATATCAAGTGGTACAACATCTAACTCAACTTCATCAACAAAGTTTGCAGTAATAGCAAATCTGAAAATACATTTCCTTGTCACCTGTAAATTTGCATTGTTAACTATCCAACCCAAAGGGTATGACTTATGATGAGGTACAGTTTCAAGTTTCAGTTTTTTAACTAAATCTTCTGAAATCAAGTTTGCTTGTGAACCTGTATCAAATAAGGCATCAATATTTGTATGATTAGAAATTACTCTAACATGGAATAATTATATCCTTGTATCCCCATTTGAAGTGTTATTGTGACTATTTGAGGTACTATAACTTGCAATCGATTCCTTTCCTTTGATAACCATGGAAACTATCTTGGTTTCATCTCTTAAATCAGATCCAATATCGTTTTGTGTGGTGGAAGTCGTCTTTTGTTTCCCTTTGTTATTTGGTTTCTTTGGTCTTAATTCGAGATGTAGTTTCCAACAGTGAGCTTCATCATGCCCCTCTCTAGAACAATGTTTGCATGCTACTTTCTCCCCTTCTTTCTTCACACTTGCATTCTTCTTTCCCTTCCATTTTCATCCTTTCTCCTTTCCCTTACCGTTGAATGGCTTCTTCTTACTACTCTCTTCAGAAATGTTTTTACCCCTTGCTTCATGATTCGTGGCTTGCACACATACTTCATCTAAGCTATTTGGGTTAAACATGAGCATAGTGTGTTTCAAGTATGAATGTAGACCTCCTATATACTTCAAGAGTGCGTCTTGTGAATTTAAGTATACTCCAAGTAACAAAGCCCTTTTCCTAAAATCTTGGAAACTTTGACCTTTTCGTTGTCTAAAGTTTTGCCAGCTCATTATTTCTTTCTGCATATAATCTAATGGATAGAATTGTATTTTAATGGAAGAAATGAATTTGACCCAAGAAATGGAAATATTACCATGGATGTGCATTTCCTCTTGTGTCTTTTCCTCCCACCAAACTAATGTTGCTCCTTCTAGCCTTAATGAATTTAATTGGATTTTAATATCGTCTTCTTGCGTATTTTTAATTCTATAGTAAACTTCTAATTGATGAATCCAATTATCTAGTTTTTCATCATTAACTTCTCCATTATATGTAGTAAGTTCGAATTTGACGTCCAACTTGAGTAACAGAGTCTTATCTTTTGGGATCTTGGAATTAGTACGGGTATGAGTTTTTTTAGTGGATTTAGAAGATGAAGATGCAAATGAGGATGATGATGATAATGGTGGTGGAGAAGGAGGTGGTTTCCACCACTGGCTTTTGAGTGCCTCTCTTCCTCCTTTTACTGTTTGAAGATTCTTCTCTATGAGGGTGTTTTGAACATTATCCAGTTTCCTTTGACATAAAAACTTCATACATGAGTTTAACCATCCTTTAAATTTATTTGAACTCCTTCTTGACATCCTCTTCCTTAGAATGTTCATGATTTCCATCATGGCCTAATATTTTGGTTGTAGATTCAAGCTCTATCTCTACATCTTGTATCTCTTCAACAACTTTAGCCTCTTGTGCAACTAATTCCTCTTATGCTTCAAGTGTTGCCTTGAGTGGTCCTTTAGGTAAGGATGATGTTATCTCAACCTTCTTCCTTCTTGTCCTAATTTCTGGACTAGCTATCAGTAGCTTCCCTTCTCCTCTCTGCAATCTCAATCTTGTAAGCATTAGTAATTTTTCACTATTAAAAACTCTTCAAGTAAAACAAGAAAGAAACCTTGTGCTCCGATACCAACTCGATCTTAAATTACTTGCTAGTTATTGTTGTGCTAGTTTCATTTCAGATATAAAATTTTCTTTTCTTTTTTTTACTTATCATTCATGAGTTTTTTTATGAGCATGTGATTGGAAAACAGTGTACTTAGTGAAATTATGAATTTGTCATAAGCTTCAAAAACATGTTTTAAATGAAAAAATAGAAGCAATAGTAAATACATCAATCAAATATAGCAGAGCTTAACACAGAGAATTTTGATAAAGGATTTCACCCCTCCTAGGCTACATCTCCTTAGTCCAGCTTCATAGTGTGACCTTTGTATTAGCTTCAAGTGTGCTCAAACTGTATTTACAAGCTTCAAAACCTCTTAGAACCTGTTCTAATGAGTTTATAACATCATAATCTCCCAAAAATGAATATTTTTTTGCTGAATTTGGACTCTGGATGCTCTGGAAATGACGTCAACACAGAGTGACCCTAGCGTTCAAAAATATTCAAATTATCAAAAAAAAACATGTAGATGATCTTTTCTGCCTCTGAAACCTACTCCATTAAGTTCCTAGCATGCAAATTATCTAGGAATGACTTTTACTGAGCTCAATTTGGTCAAAAATTGAGTGAGTTATGACCAAAACTTCTTTTGCCCCAATTTCTCCTCCAAAACTCGAGAGACTGCCAATTAAATTTCTAAATTTAGAAATACTGCCAAAATTGTCGCGTCTCCAGAAAACCCACCAAATTTAATTCCAAGATTAATTAATATAATGCAGTATTAGCACAGATAAGATTGGATTAATGTTAATCCACGTTTTTCGTGCTAATGACGTAATAATGTCATTAAGCCACATCTTAACCTTAATTAATCACCATTAAAAATTTCGTCGGATTGTTGGGATAAGCTCTTGGTTTCGTGCTTCTGGCCACATGGGGAGGGCTCTGTCCCCCATATGTTGGGTAGTTAAACTTTAATTAGTTTTGAAGAATGTTAGGCGTAAGAAACGTTGTGCAGAGGAAGTGGTAAGGCGTTGGTTGTGCAGGCGGGACATCATGGGTTCGAGCCCTGGCCCTGCCATAAAATTTTTCTCGGAGGTATAAAGGTTTTCCGCCAATTTGTCAATGCTACTAGGTTTAAAGCCCTTCCAAACGTATTTAGAGTATCCTCCAAATTTATTCAAGGTCGCCATTAGTGGTTTAAAAACTATGTAATACATTGTCTTATATATATATATATATATATGTGTGTGTGTGTGTGTGTGTGTGTGTGTGTGTGTGTATTTGTAATATCTTCACCATACTAATGTCCAAATAATAATATGAAATATTTTACCATTAGACCAAGGTCCAGTCCATATAATTCGACCTCAGGGTTAGGAGGTGGCCCACCAAAGAGGACACATGGCGCCCTTTGGTTGGGTTTCACTCCAACCCTATAAAAAAAAATCAAATTTCAACTTAGGAAAAATCTAAGGTCATTGGGAAATTTCTTTCTTCACTTTACCCATTTGGCTAATATGAATATGACACTTGTCACAGTGTCACTGGCTGCAATCTGGAGAATATTCCTGCAATGATGACTATACCTGCCACATCAGCATTGTACCTGTTCTGCTAATTTTTTACCTATTTTGGAAAATGAACAACAGACGATAACCTAGTCATATGAACTCGAATTTTGATGAAACGAGTTGCACCAGAATCTTAGCGATGAACTCTATCTTGTCATTCAGGTTTGAAGAAATTTCGAGCAATTTTAATTTTTATCTAAAACTTGAGCTTTAGATCACAAATTATGGAACTACGCCAAGAGATGAAATGTTGAAAGATAGCTTGAAATTTGGTTTTGAAAGAATGTGTATAGTTCATGAGTCAATTGTTGCTATGGTACAAATTTTCTGTTTGATTTACATTGATGTATAATATTTAATATTGCGATTTCCATTATTCTCACCAATGTATATACACATTACATTTTATTTTTATGTTTGTATATGGAAGGTGAGGAAGAAGAAAACAATCAACACTATGAACAAAAAATTCCTAAAAATAACCCAAGTCACGGAAGTAGCTCGAGCAGTGACAACAGTTCAAGCGAAGAATTATGATCATTATGTTTGGATATCAAAGCAAGGCATTGTATTTTTTTAAATATTTGTCTGTGAAATCAGACATTTTGTCTAATGTAATGGACATAGTGTCCCAATTGAAATACAAAGGGATACCAATAACTATCTCGTTTTGTATGAGAAAGAGTATCTTATTCATATATATATATATATATATATATATATATATATATATATATATATATATATATATATATATATATATATATATATATATATATATATATATATATATATATATATATATACGTTTTAATTTATTCTGTTCGTTCTCCATTGTCGCTCTAAAATGTAACACCACTAATTAAATATGTGGATGATTAAATATTATAATGAAGAGATGTGAAATTTGATGATATGATATAACAAATTAATCCAAAAATCACATTCAAATGCACTATGAAAAATTTAATTGATATGAATATTGTTATAAGATATGTTTTTTCTTTTGATGAATAATGAATTTCAAAAAATCACAATAATTATGATATGATAAAACAAATTAATCCAAACATCACATTCAATTGCACTAATAAAAATTTAATTAATATGAATACTGTCATAAGATATGTGTCGACTTTTTAGGAATAATGAATATTAAAAAATCACAATAATTGCACTGTCACGGGTCGATGTTTCTAAAAAATATGAAATGAACACCGATGTGTGTCAGTTACTATGCACTGGTGCGTTTGTATTCTAATGTGCACCAGTTTGTTTCTACAACCTATGGGCACTGCACAAATACCAATACCAATTATAACTCTCGGTGTGTTTGTATGATATTGCACACTAGTGCATTTATGTGAGACTGATCACCTGTGCGTTTCTACGACCTATGGTCACTGCACAAATACCAACACCAATTAGAATGATTGGTGTGTTTGTATTATATTGCGCTCCAGTGCATTTGTATAATACTCCTCACCATTTCAATGATACGACATATGGGAACCACACAAATCCCAATACCAATTAGAACGATCAGTGCATTTGTGTGATACTGTGTGCTGATGAAATTGTATAATACTATGCACCAGTGCGTTGATACAACCTATGGGCACCGCAAAAATCCTAATACCAATTAGAATGACGAGGTGTGTTGTATCACCTACAGTGCGCTCGGTGTAGTTTTAGACCTTTATGACTTGGTGCATGCACCTTTGACCGCCCTGAGGTGACTATTTGGCTTACATGCACCGGGACGGTGCTAAACGCCCCAGGTCATCCAAATTTGTTTTTTGTCCTGGTGCTTGGTAGGTTTGCAGTACCAGTGCATTCACTCTAAAACACACTGGTACGTTTACACCTGATTAGCGCACCAATGAGAAAAACATTCGTAATAACCTTTGGCCGCCTAGTTATTTTTAGTTGTGTTGAAATTCCATTAGAAACTCCGTCAAAATCTCCGTTACTGAAAACGAATGTTGTAGAAATTTTTTTTTGACAATTTTGGCCAATTTAATAACACAAAATCTCCATTATAACCTTTGCTAGAGGGTCTTTTCCTTGTAGTGACATAGCCAGAATAGTCTAACTATATATATGATACATGTATGAAGAATTTTTGACTCACTGAGCTTCTGATTAAAAGTGCAAGATCCCAAGTACATTGTTACAAATAACGAAGGGACAAATACTTGAAAATCATGTACAAATATCCATCATATGTGATTGGACATGAAAATATATGAACGACATCACAAAATAAATTGCATGCATGATCAAATATGCATTCAAACTAGGAGGGCATACTTTCAAAGAACGAAGGGATGTACAGGGTCACTTAAGGATTTGTAGTGTTCTCAAGTGCTCAATCAAGTGGATAAAACCATCAAGGTTTCACTGGCACACTTCTAAGGATTGAAGGGATGAAATGTTAGGCCTCCAGGTCTTCACCATGCACTCATGCACTCAAGGAGATAGGGAGGGTGCATTGTCGCACTCTGAAGGAAAAAAAGAATGGGTTGACAAGCCTATGGGCCTTCATAATGTGCTCATGCACTCAAAGGAAAAGAGTGTGCATTATTTCATGCCAAAGGGATGAAGGAATATGTTTCGTGTCTTCGTGATGTGCTCATGTGCTCAAGGTAGGGCACAATTATTTGTGGTAAAGTAGTGCACTCAAGAGGAAAACTTGGCCAATCAAGGTGCAGTTTTCGAGGCTGATTGGGCTTAGAGATCAATAAGTGCACTCTACCTGTTGGAAGCTTAGAAAAAAATTTAAACAACAGTATTTGATGAAAATATGAGGATAAGAAATATTTGCAAGGTTATATAGTTGTTATCGCATTCATAGTGGAACATTAAATGTTTCAAGAATGTGAAGAGTGTTTGCATGTGACAACAGATTAACACTTGAAACATGAATATTGAGAATAAATTCCAGTAGAACAACTAAAAAAGATAAGGATCAACCACAAGAAAAGTAATATTGATGGTAAAATCATGGAAGGCAATGAAGAAATTTGAGATGAAAACTTACTTCAGCACTAGTTGATGAATAGACTCTTGGTTTCCAGTTGTGCGCCCAACTTATATGGAATGATTATGTAAATTATTGATTAAATGAGTTTATTTAAAGAAGTTTACATGGAAACTTGATTCATGCCTGAGAACCATTTTTCGTTTCATGAAAGGATTAGTTAAAAGCAAGTTAAGTGGGCTCCTGTTTTTTAGGAGTGAACCCACATGCAACAAGATAGATCATGCATGCATCCAGGAAGGGTGCATGTATTCGATACGAAGAATCGCACTCATGGAGGGCACACTTGCTCAACATGAAGGAGTGAGCTCAAGGAGGGCATACTTCTTTAGCCCGAAGGAGTGCGCTCAAGTTGAGAACATGTCTTCACCAAGTTGGAGTGTGATTTTGATTTTTTGAGTGATTTTATTTCTTTTGTTTTCTTTTTTCATTCTTTTAAGTTTTTTCAAGTGTGTTCATGGTGATAAGGCAATTTTTAAGTCAATAAATTTCATGAGTTCACATAACCATGGATTAACTAACTCAATCTCTTTTAATGTTTAAGTGATGACACTTAGGAAACATTGAGTCAGGAGGATGCAACACTAGGAGAAAACACACAAATAACAAATCAAGCAACATGACGACACAAGGGGGCTTGAAACGACAATTTATGTAGACTCCAAAGTTGACACATGCACAAATTCTGGAGGGTAGTTGTCGCAACGATAACACTAGGAGAACCCCAACTTTTCTGAAGTTGTTTCATTGTAAGCGCAAGGTATCATTTTACTCAAGAAATATTGATTCAGTCAATGGGTTACCTTAGCTCCCCATTCTTACCCAGTTAAAGGTATAGTCTTCATTGTTCCATTATTCACCGTAAGACAAGATATAATAAGTTGTATCATTATCCTGACTATGTAAGTAACATTAATATAGCATGGAGAATTGAAAATAATCAAAGTATGATTTTAACATCTCTATCATTGCTCTACTGCCAGCAGGCTTGGACAGTACCCTGATAGAGTCGCTTCAGGAACACAAATGTTACTTCGCTGCCAACGAGCTCGGAAAGTACCCTGGAAAAGTCTCTTGATTCACCTACATGCACTGAGAGGACTTTCTCTTATTTCACCCTTTTATTTTTCTTTATTTTTCATAGGACTGTGCATAGACACTTATTATTTTTCAACGAGCGAAAGAGGTATCCTGACTTATTGAGAGCAAATAAGGTTGCTCCTCCAAGGGAAAGTTTTCAACCTCTGATGCTTTACTCGCTAAGAGTTTTCCACTTATATTAATCTGCATATATAGATAAGAAAGTACACATTATTCGTAAACAAGACTAAGCACAGGAACGATAATCCTAAAGAGATGGGGGCATCATGGTTTGCTCACAACTTTCGAGCTAAAGGATCACATTTTCCATTGAAAAATTCATTGACTCAAGAGAGATAAACCAAATCAAGGAAGAGGAAATAGATAAGCCATGGGTTGCGTGTTACTACATGTTTCCACTCACAAAATATTAGCCATGCCATCTCAAAGCTCAAAATTGACTTTATTCAAAGACAAATAAAACCAAAAGAATAAAATCAAAACATGAAAGATGAAAACATATAACAAGAATGTAGTGCATATAACTATATGCAACCTATCCTAAACTAACCTAAGTAAGAGAAGGTTATATGCTGTAAAATGGAACTTCCAATGTAACCATAGAAGCTTCTCCTAAAATTTAGACTAAATGATGTGATTGTGTAGAACCAAAATAAAAAGGGTGTAGTGAACAAGATAAATTGTGCATACATCTGCACTAATTGATGAAAATAGGAAGTGCAACCACAACGATGTGTTACACTCATCTTCTCTACCAAATAAAATACTCCACAATAGTAAAAAATACCCATTTTGTGACCATAGAAGACTTTATGAAGAGCCTGCAGGTTTAAGGCACGAGACATGTGTCCAGACTCAAAAGAATATTCTAAAAATAGGATCATGCAAGAAACCTTTAGGGAAATATAGATAGGAAAGACTGAACAAATATAGATCCATGTCATATGCAATGTTATCAGGTTGACCACAATCCAATTTTTCATGCATGTGATGTTCTTCCCTATTTCTAAATTACAGATTCAATATTTTCTTGAAATGGGTTGTAATGGTGGAAGCTCAATGGTAAAATTGAATTTCCTCCCCTGAGGGTTGAAAATTTTTTCTTGGAGAGAATAAGCATCCCTTGGGATGGATTAAACATTTCATGTGATGACATACATAATGCAACTGTGCAAAATAATCATAAAATAAACGAAATAAAAAATATCGTCATGGTGACAGGAACCTGACATAACCATAAACATAGGTTGAAGTGCCTTACTCACCTGACTTAGATTTGAATGCTGACAATATTGATCATCAATTTTGGAAAACACAATCAACTACTTCTCAAAACAAGATTCATTATTTAAATTGTGAGATTCAACGAAATATAAACTTTCAAGATTGCTACAAAAATATTTGATGATAAGCATATCATTTTCTTGGTAAAAAGGAGATATACCTTAAATAAAATCATCGATAATTTCATTAGACTCCATTTGGAACTGTTGCAAATACAAATCTTCATGTAAAAACAAAGACTCATCCATATTACTTGAACAATCATTACCGTATAATTCAGTGACAAAGAAATCATCAGGGTCACGATCATCCAAGGATTCAACTTGATTACTGGGTGAAATATTGACTGGTGGAATATCAATATTGGGAGATGGTTGATTGATAATATTAGTTGAATCACCATCAGAGGAAAAATGTGAAAGGAAAATTAATTATTCATCAGCTAATGGATCTTTCAATTCAATGATCAATAGAGGCTCAAAATAGAGAACATAAAAATGAAGAGGACATGGAACAAAAGGAAAGTTTGTTTCTTCTCTAGGATACTGAAATTATTTTGGATCACGAGAACATAGTGAATAAGGTACTAGTTGTGAGTTCATATGCATCTGATGATATGTTGACAAGGTCCTGTTTCCCGAGACTTGCACATCATAACCTCATAGATTAAAAGCATAAAAAAAAATCATAATGAATTTAATTCAAT
Source organism: Pinus albicaulis (assembly GCA_034641835.2). Lineage (NCBI taxonomy): Eukaryota > Viridiplantae > Streptophyta > Pinopsida > Pinales > Pinaceae > Pinus > Pinus albicaulis. The sequence goes on from CM076582.1 coordinate 885,716,878, forward strand.
CACATTTTACCCAAATATATACATGATCTCCATAATCATCTAAGCATCCTTCTTGGCAGTAACTAACTTCCCTACCAAATCCTACTAAATACAAGGTAAAGCATGTATAATCATGTACATCATAAATCATCAACAAGATTATGGTCCATTGACTACTCAACATAGTAGCTTTTATTCTTGTGTCATAATTATATACCATCATTCATGCCATGCACCAAAGTCAAAATAGGATGCCAAAAGAGAAACATCGTTAATATGCACTTAACCAAAATTAGTGTTATACACACAACCATATATATTATCATAAGAATGCAACAACCATGTGACCCAAACTGGGTCTATAGTGTACAATCATATACATAAGTCTGACATATATAATATTTATACACTCCATTAAAATCTCCCTCTAGTTGTCACAAAAATTAACTAACCAATAAGGGACACTACATATTCCCCCTCTTGGGCTAAACTTGGCTGAAGTTTTCCTAGAGTCATAAGATACTTGGTTCATTTTAATTCTCTTATCATAAAGGTGTTAACCTTATGCATAAGTATTTGATATCTTTTTCTTCATGCCAATTCATAACTCAATTCTTTGCTAAAGTGAAAGCATCTCCATGAAAATCAAAACATACCATTCTTAATCAAGTACGAATTATATAGCAAAGGATCTCCACGAAAACCAAAACATACCATTCTTAATCAAGTACGAATTATATCCATACTATGTTAGAAATGTTTCAATATATAAAATGGAAAATATTTATATATCAAAACCATCCATACAATTTATAATGCCATAACAAGATACAATTTTATGTAATTTATTTGACATCTACTTAAGTTATCTATAATAACTTGACATTCCACGTGTTTTTATTCTCATAGTCCTCATTAATCCTTCATGTGTCATCTTTATGGTTCTATAGTATATTGAGTTTTCCAAAATATAAATAGCTCCCACAGTATTTGTATAACAACATTGATGGTCCATCCCATCATATAATCAAACTTGTATGACAAGAGGTAGAAAATAATACATATACAATTTCATGTCGGTCTAATTAACAAACATGATGTTGTATTTATAATTAATGACTTATGTTTTCTCACTCTAAATTTTCCCTTTTAATTTCACAAGACATAGATGCAATCACAAATCTTAGGAACCAATTACTATTTTTACCAAAATTTTAATCCTAAGATTAAAAACAATTTGAAGATCAAAGCACAATTATAGTGTTAATACCTACTTTGTACCACTTAATTTTCCTTGAATTCCGCAACCATTGATTTTATTCACATTCATTACTTGAGGACCAATTCAATCTTGGTTTAAACTAATTTCATTCCAACATATCAATTTGAAATCTTCCAATCCAAGACAACTCATAAATTAGGTTACCTATAACATTATATCAACACCCATTTCTTAATTATTCATGATTTCTATTAAATAGCTAGGTAATTCATTTGGTTTTAGGCCTTATTTATTAACTTTAATACATATAAGAAAAATTTAAATAAAGCTATGAAAACCATGCATCTATGAAACTATGAATAATCATGTTGATTTTACGTAAGATTTACACTATCACAATGGCATTTCTAGCATAAACCTAATCTTCATTTCCTTTTTTTATTTTTCTTTTTTTTCTTTTTTTTTATAAATAAGAATTACTACCCTCTCAAAATACTACAACCATTTGCATGCCTAATAACTACTCATACAACTATAAATCCCAACACAAATTCCTAAATCCAACAATTTATTCCATTCCACATACAATACAATCATATTAGGTTAATAAATCATGCAACAATTCCAATTCATCAAAAATGTGATCTCACTTTTCCTCAAATTTTTCCTCAAAAATATCATGAGAACATATTCTTGTAAAATAAGAACTGAAATAAACTTTTCATTAACCTCATACCTTATCTTTTTCAGCTTTAATAAAACAAATTTCCAATCACATAAAAGGTTTATCTCTAAACATGTTATTATATTAACTAACTAAAAATAGTTTTTAGAAGTTCATGAGTTCAATCCTCATAATTTCTCTAATTAATTTATTTAAATACAATTCAATCAATATGCAAGCCTTAAATTCATTAAGGAGACTATTATGGATTTCCTAGGCACAACAATATGAAATCTTCTTTAAATATGCTAGACTTAATTTGTTTTAAGAAAATAGAAAAGATATTTCATCAAATTATCACAATAATCTCTTTCTACATTTTCAAGCATTTAAAATTAAATTTAATCCTACCTCAATAAAAAACATACAAAAATAATTACAATACTGGAGTATAAATACCTACTCCAAATTTGACTACATATATCAAGATAAAATATTGCAAACATTCTAAATCACCTAATGGTGGGCACTATACAAATGTGATGTTCTTCATTTTTAATCAAAGGAAAATGATGCATTTAAATCTCAAACAAATTCTTGCTACGAACATTTATTCCCATAAATTCAAAGTATTCATAATCAACCCTTCTTAATCATGTCCATGAAATTTCATCAATATCAATTCTTCATTATATACACAAATAATTACTTACCTTACATATATAAGTTACTATAGATTCTATGCTCATACATATAATAACAAGTACATTCTTCAACTTTCCCTAAAATGGTTTCCACAACCATTCACACCTACAAGTATTGTGAACCCCTTCTTTATTAGGTATGGCATACTTCAACCTAGTCCGAGAATAATTTATAGTTATCTATTGAAGAAAACCAACCCATAATCAACACTTAACAAGATCACAAATTAGATAAAAGAAACCACAAAAATTTCATTCTTAACTGGTAATAAGGTCTTCACAAAACATATTTTAACTCTTTAATGTTTGTGCATTAGCTGCGCACCTACATTCATAGTTAAAAATGGCTTGTTGGGGATAAATTACAGTAGTTCTAATTAGCTTGGATAATTTCATAATCAAGATTAGTATGATGAACTCAATCATTACACTAATTAAATTTCAACCTCATACTTCTTACACAATACCAATCCATACACACTAAGTCTTCATTCCATACTAAGCCATGGTTTTTCTTGGCATGTGTGATTTCATCAGGGAAAGATGTTTTTTTTTCCTAGTATTTTTTTTATTGGAGACTACACATAGATAGGTCTAAGATAGAACTATATTTCAATTCTTTTGCAACTAATCTCTTTACAACTTCTGATAGACTAGTATAAAAAAATAGGAAATGAATTATATGGTTTTCATTTCATTCGTTTAAACTGTCAAGAACATATTCAGAGCAATTCACCATAACTAGCTCAAATTTAAATTCCAGGTTATTAGTATGATGATTCCAAGCTTAAAATCAAGTGTGAAGTTGCAAAAATTATTCTAAAAATTTAATGATTATCCACATTAATTCTCTGTAATAATTTCAATATTATGACTTTAATGCATAAACTACATGAAGAAAAAAAAATACCATGCAAATTTTCCCAAAATATTTTTAGCTATAAACCTAAAGATACAAGAAATTGAATTTGCACAAATCATAGCATTGTACCATATACAAAAAGATATGAAGTTGAAATCCAAACTAGGCTTCAACTCAAATCCTTCATAATAATCTCAAAATTACAACCTTTAAATGAAATAATAAGAAATGGAAAGAAACTCCAAATTTATTCTCCCCATAATTTTACTGAATTATTTCAAAAGTATATCCTTAATCCACAAAACATGAGGATGAATTCTAAGCTAATTCTCCATGAAAATTGAAACTTAAACCATGAAAAGTACAATAATATGAGGTACTAGCTCAGTGCTAAAGTACAACAGGATGAAGTACAAGCTTTGTGCTAAAGTGTTGTAATATTTTTAAAACTATAGCTTTTAAGCGGGATAAAACCTGCGCTAGAGTGCCCTAACATTTTTTTTTTAATTATTAAATCAAAGGGGATTATTAGTTTAAAATTTACTTATATATTTCCAAAATATTAACCAAAAAAAAAATCGGAGGTTCGTGTCAATTTTTAATCTTTTTCTCAAAATCTAGCCCCAAACTAGGAAGAGTCTATAAACAAAAAATAAACAACATCGTGAGATTTTAGCCTTAAGCATAAAAAAAGAATAGTAATCGAAATTACACTTATTTTAAGAACAAATAATCAAACACACATAACTATTCAACATGGATACAAAATCATCATTCATATATTAATATACTAGCAATAATGTGTGTCCATTAAACCCTAGTGTTGTAGCTTATTATGATACCATACGTAAGATCCCTCTACTACCAACTAATATGTAAGATCCATCTACTACCAACTAGGTCTGTAACTCAAGTTACCCAAAATAGGTGTGTGTGTTTTTTTTTCAATTAATTTGTATATATATTCATAAGTACACCATATATATATATATATATATATATATATATATATATATATATCAGTCTTTTTATTTTTTTAACATAAAACCCATCCATGTTTCATTCAAACATTGAAAATAGATCCATATTATTCATATATGTTAACAATACTTTACATAGACTTTGTATCATGCTTTTGGCCTTTCATAGTACATAAAAAAAAAACACATTAATCATCACATAAATTATAATTCTTCCAAAAATGAAGAATAACTCATCATATCCTAAAACATTCATTCCATGTAACATAAAGTTTAGATGTTAAAATTTGATCTATTCATTTTAAGAGATCAAATTATTACATTTTAGAAATATTTAACACCATTATGAAATCATTAAATGATCACAACATGAGGATTCATTTTCATTTCCTCTTCTCTATAACTTATTTACTTACTTTATAGATTATTACTCGTGATGAAAAACAAAGTTCCTTTCTTCAAACTTCCTTTTATTTTGGCTCATATATTGTGGACCCCACTAGAATACTATCCTTTCAAATATCTGATACTATCACTTGAATAATCTTTCTAATTTCAAATACATTATCTTACTAGAATAATTTCCTTTTAAATTTCCATAATATAACTTGAATAATGTCGCTAATTTGAAAATCCATTTATCTTACTAGAATACTTTCCTTTTAAATATTCAATACTATAACTTGAATAATATTGCTAATTTCAAATCCATTTATCTTACTTCCAAATTAGTTATCTTATTTACCCCAAACAACTAAAATTAATCTCTTTATGTACTCCGAGAATCTTTCATCCATACCATAGATTTACATGCAAAATATTCTAAGTGAATTTGTATATATCCTAAAAGGAAAAATCCTACATAATTCTTATTTCAATTATCAAAACATACGATACAATTTCCAATGCTTAATAAATTACATAAATTTTCAATTACTTAATAATACAGTAATGATGCCATTGAATATCAAGCTTGGTAAAATAAATTCAATTTAGTATTCGAATAATATCTCTATAAATGAAGGATACCAGAGTATGGTGGCTATAAATGATTGGCGATAATTACCAAAATCCTTACTATTTGAACTAAATATTCTTATTGTTACCATTGCATATTGCATGAAACAAAATCAAAGCATATCTTTCCAACCTATAGAAATACTCAAAGTATTCTTTTCAAAAAGAGTCCAAACAAACAAAATAGAGTGTTCTTTCACACAATCTAAACAAAATTACTAATATTGGGTGTTATGGAGAGTCCAACATTAAAACAATAATAATAAATGATTTAAATGACAAAAAAAAAAAACTTTAAACTACATAATCCAAATGGATAAACCATAAAATATCATTTTCCAAGAATTCATATAAATATTACTAATGTTATAAAATCTTACCAAGGTTAACCTCCTTCAGAAACTATTCGAGACAAATACTTTTTGCAATAATGAAAAATTCAAACTACATAGTGCAAAGGGACTTCAAACTACATAATGCAAAGGGGGGAATCATAAACTCATAATTTTCCAAGAATATATATATATATATATATATATATATATATATATATATATATATATATATATATATATATATATATATATATATATATATATATATATAGTAAAAGTTACAAAATATTACCACACTAATTTATTTCACACATTAACCAAAGTAAATGTAACACACCAATATATACACCCATCAAGCTAAAAGCATTATCCACCTTTGCATTTAATGATACAAAGCTCTAAATTATCACACTGCCATTAGTAAACAAAAAAAATTAAGCAAAGATATTTTTTTATTTTCTGCAAAATAAATAAGAGATATATTTCAAAGAATACTTTCTTTTATGCAAAAAGAACAAATGTCATATTTCAAGATAACTTTCTTTCCTACAAAAATAATAAGTGTTATATTTCTAGGAAAACATAAAGCATGAACAATTTGTCTAGTGCTTTCAAAACAATGACTGCTAACTCTAAAACAAGCCTTTTGCGGAAAACTATTATTAGAGGAAAGATAAATATATAACCTTAAAGGAAACCAACTAAGAGAAGGAGGATGTCAGAGAATAGGAATATGAATATAATCTCTTCCAATTTGACATGGTTTTTTTTTAACTCAAGTGAATTACAAGCTTAAATTGTAATCCTCTTTTTTTTCCCAACAAAAATAGGAGAATAGTAATCTTCTTCAACACATGCTTTCATAAACAGAAATGTATTAGCAGAATAGTAATTCTTCTTCGACATATGCTTTCATAAGTATAAATGTGCAATAAATGAGAGATCCGAAAATTTAAAAATGAGAGATCCGAAAAATGTACGACTTCCTTGTTTCAACATCTCGACAAGTTTCTTTCATTGAGAGGATTCCAACTTACCATTGTTGTTTAAAGTTTTTCCTAGATAAACTTCAATTGAGAACCTATGGGTTTGATATGTAGCATTAAAAGGGGATATTGTGTCCATTTGTGCTAATTCTATTTTTGAACAAATCTTCTAAAACTACTTCTTCATTGAACCATAAACAATCGTGGATATTCCATTAGAAAATTCATCAGAACATATTTGATAAGATTATGTTTAAAAATGCTTAAATTTATAGGTTTGTAAATGTGGTTATTTATTGGATATGCATGAAAATTATAATTATACAAAAAAAAGAGAAAAATAAAATAAAACTCACAAATCAGAAATTAACACAAGATATAACTTGAGAATCCCTTTTAGGAGAAACCCCAGTTGGAAGGTGAGGTCTCTCTGCTCTCTTTCTTTGAATGAAAAAATAGATACAAGTAAAAATGAAGCGTGTTTCTCATGGGCTAATACAATTAAAAAATCATCTATTTTCTCTCTATATACTCACTCTTAGATAATATCTTCGTCTATGGAACAAAAATGCACTTGAATAGAATGGAACCCCTTTTACTCGTAATGGCTTGACCATAGCATAGCCTGATAGCCTATTGGTGGTTAGGTTTGACTCCTTCAATTTTTAAATAGGGTTACAATATGGAATATTCTAGAGTATCCTTCATCATGATCACATGGCTATCCCTTTTTTTATGAATAATGAGGTTGATGTGCCATTGTCTTAAATTATGGTGGCCAAAACAGGAAGGTCAACTTCTAAGTGGCATAAATTTTGTATATAGAATCTGATTGAGGCATTTCTTGCACACTTGGAAAGATATTTGTATGTAGAATAGTGAATAAAGGTTCTTTCTTAAGTGAAAAAATTTTACCCCTAAAATTTTTTGTTTGTTTGATGCCTAAAACTACACTTGGAAGGTTTCAAATCCCAATTTTCCAAATTGTGTCTCGCTAAGAAAAATGGCATTGTGAGCTTATTGCTCCACTATTTCCACTATGAAAGAATCAATATGGATGGAAAATAATATAATGATACAAATTGAATCACATCTCCCCATGTTGGGAAGCTTTTGGTCTCCAAAAGGTTCTATTGAATGAGGTGAGGGAACGTTTCCTCCATCCTCTCTTAGGTGTACCATTTAGACTTGCCTGGAAGTTGTCCTTCTAACTTAATATACCAAAGGTCATGTTACCCAAGTCTTGTAGTTCAAGACCTCTTATACAAAATTGTATCTTCTTTCAACTCTTCTTAAGCATCTAACGCCAAATTCTTTACATAAGGGAGGACCTATTCCTCTTCTCGGTCTAGCATGAAAGGCTTATAGAGTTTTAGATTCTCTACATTCGCCAATGATTAAACGCACATGTATGTAGGTAGAGTGATTATATAGGTGTTATCTCCCATCTTTCTCAGTATCTCAGAGGGACCATATCACAGAGCCTTGGTTTTATTAATTTGGCCCTATAGCCTCTCATTGTTCAATTATAACCATACTTTATCTCCGTAGGGAATTAAAACGCACATCTTATTGAACTTGTTAAATACCACGTACAGGTATTCATGTCCCTTCCTAGTTATTAGTGAAGCTCCCATAAAATCCATAAAAATAATTTCCCAAGGATAAGTGGGTATAGTAAAGGGATGATATAGACCATGTTTCTTGTTACTAGACTTGTTGGTACGACAAAGCATGCATCCACTTATGAATCAATCTACCTTTTCTTGCATATTGGAATAATGAACACACCTAGTAAGCAACACCAAAGTGCATTACAACCTTGAAGGTGTGAACCTATCTAATAATCCACAATCACTCAACTTTAGGAACACATAAATTATCCAGACTGTAGAGTAAATCATCCTAGATTGATCAGGAGATCATATCCACTGTTCAAAAATTCTCAAAAATGAAAGTGCTCAAAAGTGTTTGCAACCTGAGTGACTAGAAAGGTCTCGTCGCTGCGATTCTAGCGTCGTGAATGGTTCGCAAAAAAGAGGTCATATGCAGAAGTTATGAAGGTTTGAAAATCCCAGTAAACTCCAAAAAATGACTTTGACCAAGTTTGACTTAGTAATTTGAAAAATTAAAAGAAAAATATTTCAGGGAATATTCTTGGAATATTCCTAGAAATATTCCCCAGAATATTCCATGCAGACCAGTTAGAGAAGGCCAAGTGGCAGCGTTTGAATGGAAGGATGTTTGACTTTTTGAAAATTGGGCCTATCAACGGGTGCCACATGGCCTACCCAGAGGCCGCCATGTAGTCCCAAGCAAGAGGACGAATGGTCGTTTAAAAATTTTATGGCACCCATGGGATTTGAACAACAAACATTCCGCATAATAGTCCCCGCACTTTACCATTTGATCCACATGTTAGTTCTTAACATGTAACAGTCGCGACTTGTATTTTAATTAATGTTTGTTGACAACCGGCAGCAAAGGGGGCCAGCCCCCACCATATGACCCAAAAGTCGTAACCATGGCACTATACAAACCTTAACTTGATGATCAATGCGCGTTCACATGGCAGGTAAAACTTTAATGAAAAACTTCGCAGACCTGTCACATGCGGAGTTAAAAAAACTTTTAATACAAATGGTGATCCACGTGGGTTGATCCGCGGTTAACTCTGTGATTTCGGCGGGAGGGTTAATGTGACCACTCCATGCCTAACGTTTAATGCCAGAAGCTAACTTTCCACCAATTCTAGAGTGCGCCCACCAAATCAAGCATAGTTGCCAGTTTTAGTCACACTAACTCCAGTTTCTCCACATTTAGTGGAGTTTTTTAAGGCATATTGTTCAGTTTACTGTTTTGGGCCATAAATCCTTGGATATTCGACCAATTTTGATGCATGAATAGTCAATTTTGGGTAGTATCGACATTCTAAACACATTGGCAGAGGTTTTAGAGCCATCATAGGCATCTTGTGTAGTTTTAGCTTCAAGATAGGACAAGGTGCCATTAGGGCCACTAGGGTGTTTTCAGTGTTTTGAGCATCCATTTCTGCAAATGAATAGTCATTCCTGACTAATTAAAGCATTCTGAAGTTGTTTCTATAGATATCACAGCCATTTGAGGCATTTATTCACATGTACTTACCATTTTTTAGCAATAAGATATGAGGGACATGACATTGGGAGCTGGACCAGCAGATGTAGCCCAAGAGGGGTGAACTTCTTCATCAAATTTGTTGAGTATTGTTACATGTGATGTTTTTTCTCTGTTATTTACTATTCTGTAGTGTTATACAAGAAATTTACATGCTTTAACTTCACAAATAAATCTGTTTAACTAATATAAAACCATTTTTTCACCTACAAACTTCAGTAAACTTTATGCACACAATTTAATTACTGTTTGGATACTTAGCACATAAAAAATAATACATTCCATTCAGATCAAGTTGGTATAGGAGCTAAATTTTTACCCTCTGTTAAGGCATATTGTTCAGTTTACTGAAAGCTCAAAGTAATCCTCAGCCAAGGAGGGCAAGAGTTCCATTATCTCCACCTTCAATTTCACCTCAAAGAGAAGAAGAAGAAGCAATAAGCAGTACTTCAAGAGAAGGAGAAATCCATGAATAAGTTGATCCCAAAGAGGAAGAAAGAGTGTTCATAAAAGCATTTCTTGACTTAACTGAAATGGTGAGAGTCCTTTATAAAGAAAGGAATGAAAGACTAGAAGGAGAAGGATCTAAACTTCACAAGGAAGGAGAAGGATCTTTAGGAGGCCATAATGATGAATATAAATCCAAGAAGGGTAATGGAGGAAATGGAGACAGTGGAAAGTCGCCATCATCACCCTCATCTTCATCTTCATCAACTTCATCAACCTCTATTTCATCTTCAGCACACCACAAGTCAAAGAACACTGGTAAAAGTCTTTTTTCTAAAACTTGATGTTAAATTTGAATTGCCAAAGTTTGATGGTGAATTTAATGCAGAAAAGATAGATAATTGGATTAGGCAATTAGATATCTATTTGAGAATTAAAAATTTACATGATGAAAAAACCAAATTTCAATTAGCTTCATTGAGAATGGAAGGTGCAACTCTTGTTTGGTGGGAATCCAAGACAAAGGAGGAGATCAAGAAATATGGTAAGATTATCTTATCATGGACTGATTTCATTTCTACGATAAAACAACATTTTTGTCCCTTAGCTCACATGCAGAAAGCCATAATGGACTGGAAAAATTTTAAACAATTGAAAGGACAAAATGTACAAGTGTATACCCAAGAATTCAAAAGAATAGCTCTTTTACTAGGAGTATATTTGCATAGCCAAGACACTTTACTCAAGTATATAGGAGGTTTACATACTTACCTAAGACATACCATTCTCATGTTTAATGCTACAAGCCTAGATGATATTTGTGTTCAAACCACACATTTAGAGGCAAGGGGAAAACAAAACTTAGATGGGAATGAGGAAAATGAGTTTAAAGGCAAATGGAAGAAAAAGAGAAATGCAAATACTAGAAAAGAGAAAGGAAAATTCTTCTACAAACATTGTTCTAAAATAAGCCATGATGAGGACCATTGTTGGAAACTTCATCCAGAGTTGAAACCAGAAAAGTTTAAAGGCAAAGATAAAGCCAAGGAGAAAGGCAAGACAGTTGCATTAGATGAACAAGACCTAGGGTTAGAATTAGGAGATAAAAAAAAATCATATCTATGGCACTAAAGAACTTGAAGAGGAAAGAGATTGCAAATAAACCCAGTTCTAGTATTTCTAACTATCACATAGAAGCTCAAAGTGAAGAAAAGAGAATTGAACTATTTCATGTGAGGGTCATTTCAAAACATACCAAGGTTGACACACTATTTGACAATGGGTCGCAAGTGAAACTTATTTATGAAGACTTAGTCAAGAAACTAAATCTTGAGACCATTCCACATCCAAAACCATATCCTCTTGGTTGGATTTGTAAGGATGAAAATTTACAAGTTTCAAATAATTGCATGTTGTGTTTTTCAATAACAACACATTTTATTGACACAGTTGAATTAGATGTTGTTCCGCTTGATATAACAGGTATGGTGTTGGTCAGTCCTTACTTGTATGACAGGAAAGCTATCTTCCATCGCCATGAGAACAAGTATCATTTAAAGATGGCAAGGAGTACATTGTGAGAGCTCATCGCAACAAATCATAATCTTCTTTAGTTAATGCAGGGCAGATGAAGAGGCTCGTCAATGCAAATCAAAACTTGACATTAATGATGATTAAACAAAGGGAAGTTTTACATGATCCTTTTCATGCAAATTTTGATATATGTAATGATTTGTTTCAGTCTGAAAGCAGGTTGTCTTTGAAAGAAGATGACGAGCAGTTGCATCAGTCAACTTTGGTGTCAAACGGTGTTGAAAACAAAGTGTCAGTGCAAGAAGTTGCAAAGGTCCAAGAGAGGGCAAAGCAACTTAGCAAAGAAGGCACAAGATTCAACAATGATCATTTGTGGTTTCAGAAAGACATGGTACAATGGCAAGGAAACTTGGTCAGGAATCGACACAAGTTCAAAGCAAATTCAGCAAACAATTGCCATAAGGACAGGATGCAAGGTGAAATTATTTTTTAGTTTCCTTTGATTATATACCAATGTAGAAACAATATTTTTACTGCAAAGTTAAGTTTTTGTTTTGCAAGTTTCAAAAATGTGCAGCATGACAATGTCAAAGTCAACAACGGTTGCTCAACGAAATCAAGGAAAAAATTGTTGTTTCATGAAAAGCTCCAATTAATGAAATCAGGGAAATTTCAGTGGATTAAGATTGGAAGAGTGGGGACACAGTCTCCTCATATTCATGTTAAGTAGTCTAGAGAGATTTTGGGGTCCAAAAGCTTCCCAGTGGGAAGGTGTGATTAGGAGATCATATTAATTATTCAAAAATGCTCAAAAATGAAAGTGCTCAAAAGTGTTTGCAACCTAAGCGACCGAAAAGGTCTCATCGCTGTGATTTTAGTGCCATGAACGGTTTGCAAAACAGAGGTCATATGCAGAAGTTATGAAGGTTTGAAAAGCCCAGTAAACTCCAAAAATTGTCTTTGACCAAGTTTGACTTAGTAATTTGAAAAATTAAAAAAAATATATTCCAGGGAATATTCCCCAGAACATTCCATGTGGACTAGTCAGAGAAGGCTAAGTGGCAGCATTTGAATGGAAGGAGGTTTGACTTTTTGAAAATTGGGCCTATCAACGGGCACCACGTGGCCTACCCAGAGGCTGACATGTGGCCCATTAGGGGAATTTTGAGGTCTAAAATGGGCCTCCTAAGGAAATTATAAAATAATAGTGGAAAAAATCAAATAAGATTTGATGACATCATCAAATTTTAGAGGGAAAAATGGAAAAACTACTTTTTCAACTCATATTTTCAACTTATCTCCCAAAGTTTTTACTCAAATTTCGAGCGGGAGTACTCGTTGGATGCGAAATTTAATTCCCCATCCAAGGAGTACCCATGTTGCATACTTTCGATGGGTCCTACTACACGAAAAATGAGAAATACATAAAAAAAACGTGATTACAATCACATTTTTTATGTATTTCTCATTTTTCGTGTAGTAGAGTTCATCGAAAGTATGCAACATGGGTACTCCTTGGATGAGGAATTAAATTCACATCCAACGAGTACTCCCGCTCGAAATTTAAGTAAAAATTTTGGGAGATAAGTTGAAAATACGAGTTGAAAAAGTAGTTTTATTATTTTATTATTTTTTAATATTTTTACCCTTTTATTTAAAAAATGGTGAATCATCCCCCAAGGTTGACATCATCATCTTGAATCCTATTGGTTGTTATAAAGTTTATTTTTGTTGTACATTTTTCTTAGGAGGCCCATTTTAGACCTCAAAATTCCCCTAATGCCAGGACCGAGGACGAATGGTCATTTAAAAATTTTATTGCGCGCATGAGATTCGAACAGCAAACATTCTGCATAACATTCTCCACACTTTACTGTTTAATTCACATGTTAGTTCTTAACATGTAATAGACGCAGCTTGTATTTCAATTAATGTTTGTTGATAACCGGCAGTAAGGGGGGCCAGTCGTCGCCATATGACCCAAAAGCCGTAACCATGGCACTATACAAACCTTAACCTGGCGTTCAATGTGCATTCACATGGTGGGTAAAACTTTAATGCAAAATGTTTATTCCATCGGCGTCTTTGCAGAGCTGTCAAATGCAAAGTTAAAAAACTTTTAATACAAATGGTGATCCACACGGGTTGCTCAGCGGTTAACTCCGCGGTTTCGGTGGGAGGGTTAATGTGACCAATCCACACCTAACGTTTAATGGAAAAAGATAATTTTCTGCCAATTATGGAGTGCATCCACCAAATCAGGCAGAGTTTCTAGTTTTAGTTGCGCTAACTGGAGTTTCTCCACATTTAGTGGAGTTTTTTAAGGGATATTGGGCACTTTACTATTTTGGGCCATAACTCCTTGGATATTCGACCAATTTTGATGCATGAATAGTCAATTTTGGGTATTCTCAACATTATGAACACATTGGAAGAGGTTTCAGAGCCATCATAGGTCATCTTGTGCAGGTTTAGCTTCAAGAGAGGTCAGGGTGCCACTAGGGCCACAAGGGTGTTTTTAGTGTTTTGAGCATCCATTCTCTGTTTTCTACAAATGAATAGTCATTCCTGACTAATTCAATCATTTTGAAGTTTTTTCTACAGATATAACAACCATTTGAGGCTTTTATTCACATGTACTTACCATTTTTTATCAATAATATATGAGGGACATGCCATTGGGAGATGGAACAGCAGATGTAGCCCAAGAGGGGTGAACTGCTTCATCAAATTTGCTGAGTATTGTTACATGTGATGTTTATTTCTCTATTATTTACTATTGTACAATGTTATACAAGCAATTTACATGCTTTAACCTCACACATAAATCTTTTTAATTAAGATAGAAATATTTGTTGCACCTGCAAACTTCAGTAAAATTTATGCATACAATTTAATTACTATTTGGATACTTAGCACAGTAAAAAAAATACATTACATTCAGATCATAGATATGGTAGTTAATTGTGTTGTCACCATCATGCACATGACTCTGGCTATGAAACTATTAAAATGCCTCATTGAAGTCCTCATCCTATGAATAAGGTTATCTGTATGCATCATGGGTAAATGGCTCCATGTGCATCTGGGTTCCCAATTTTTTTATCTTTGAGGTGAGTGGCATTGAAAGCCCACCAATCAACTTGCTTGTGCTATCCTTCTTATACTTGATCACTAAATGCAATTGTTGTGAAAACCCCATCCACTTGTAAAACCTGGTTTGTTGTATATTTTTTTTGGATTGCAGATACTATAGTGATTGGTGATATATGTGGATTAATGTCTCCTTACCCATCAAATAGTGTTTCAACTTCTTCATAACTTAAACCAGGGCATAAAAATCCTTGTCTTAGGTAGAGTAGTTAAGAAGTGCCCCATGAAATAATTTAGAATGGAAGTATACATGACTTCCTCCTCGCATCAAGATTGATGCCATAACATACCCACTCACATATATATCCACTTGAAAGGGTTGTTGCAAGATAGATAATTCCATAAGTGGTGCTTGAATGATCTTTTTGTTTAAGTCTTCAAAGGCCCTTTGTCAACCCTTTTCCCAATGGAAACTCTTTCCACTCATTATTATGGCATAGAGTGGTACTACTACGACTAAAAAACGAGGCTATGAATTTACTCATGTAATTTTCTACCCCAATGAAAATCATAACCTTAGAAACATTAGTAGGAATATGCCAGTTCATGATGGCCTTCATCTTTGTAGGATATATCTTCAGCTCTTTTCCACCTATCAAACACCCCATATACACAAAATATTATTATGCAAACTCACACTTCTTGAGATTTGATAAAAGCTAATGTTACACAAGAGAAAAAACCCTCCTAAGTCATAATCAAACTTTTGAAGCCTCTAGAAGGTGCATTGTGGTAAGAGGACACGATTTCCTCAAATTGTATGTGAATGATAGGGTTTTTTTCATATCTATGAGAGATATTAGCAATAGGTTAAGAGTATATTGGATCTGAAATTATCTAATCCTTGTTGTATTCCTTGTTATTTGTATATGTAACCTATGAGTATTGTGAGGGACATAGAGGAATCTAGACCACATCGAGAGGGCATCCAGACCTTGAGAGGTCGTGCAATATGTAATAAAGCTCCACATAATTTGAATCCATGTATTATTTGTATATTTGAACTTGTATGTTTTTAATTTTTGTGTATAAACCCTATGTATATGTGTGATCCTAAGTGAAGATCATAAAGAGCTACAATCTGAATTTTTAGAAGGAACTGCATACCTAGTGATTACGTTGTAGTTATAGATCAAAGAATATTGGTGGTTAATCACTTAAGGATTGATGATGATCTAAAGAGGAATCAACCTACAAGTGGGTATTAAGAGAGTTGACAGAAATCCACCAACTAATAAGTAAACTTCTCATCAATTTTTATGATCTTAGTTTCTTGGACCTTCATAAAGTCATAACAACACCGATAAACCACAACAAGTTTTGATATGAGATTGTTTTCCTGTTCTACCATTTAATGGGGCTAAGAGATGAAAAAATGTATTTAATCTCCCATCTCTTGGGACCTCGGGGGAACAAAACATAATGGAAGCTCGAGAGACAAAAAATTATATTTTTGTATTAAAGTTTGAGGCAAATATACCATCTTAGGATCAGGATCTCTGGGAAATAGTTGGTGTTCTCAGGAGTTCGAGATAAAGTGAAGAGGGATCAATTTGAGAGTATTCAAACTGATATTATAGGCTAAGAACCATTAGGTTTAAGTTAGGTTTTTATGCATGGTGTGGGGCTACAACTTTGAGCTAGTGTCGAGTGAAACTTGGGGATTCAATGTGATCTCAGGATGAATGAGAAGAGATGGGGAGTTAAATTGCTACAAGAGGCGATATAAACTTATTTTTTTGGGATTATAACTCATAGGTATGAGGATCAAACCCACAAAAACTTTATTTGAAGGACCTCGTGAATCTATCTTCATCAAGTGACATCATAGCAGGGAAACGAATTTCCTACTTATTGGTGAGAGGAGAAAAAATTCCAGTTGCAATTGACTACAAGTTGTTGATAACTCCACAATTGAAAATCTGGGTAGAGTTGTCTAAAAAAAGAGTAGGTGAAGCTCTTGAGAGGAAGTGAGAGAGTGCAGAAGCCTAAAAATATGGTAGATGAAGAGTAGATGTAGCCCAGAGGGTTCTAGGAACTAGGAATACCAAAACACCAAGTTCAGGGTGAGAAGCTTAGTGTGGTATTGTTTAACAAGGTGAAACAATATTGCTACTATAGAGGCTTGGTTGCAACTCGTTGTTGAGCATGAGGAGAATCTCAATGATACTTGAGGAGAAACAAAACTAGGATTGAATATGAATTAGGTGCAAAAAATATGACACGTGATCAAGAGGTCATTAAGAGTTTCTATCCTTGAAGTCTAATGCAGGAGAAAAAACTCCTTTAGTCATAATAAAAAAAATTGAAGCCTCTAGAAGGAATATTTTAGCAAGAGGACATCATTTCCTCTTATTTGGTCTGATTGATAGAGTTTTTTTTTACATCCCTAAGATACGTTAGTGATAGGATGAGAGTAGATTGGATTTGATCCATGTTGTTTCCTTGTTATTTATATATGTAACTTGTGAGCATTGTGAGGGACAAAGAGGATTGTAGACCAGGCTCTGAGAGGCCGTGATATCTATAATCGAACTCGAGCCTAATTTGAATGCATGTATTTTTTATTTCTTTGAACTAGTATGTGTTTAATTTGTGTGTATAAACCCTATGTATATGTGCGAGATTGAGTGAAAATCATAAGGAGCTGCAGGTTGAATTCATAGAAGGAATTGTAGACTTGGTGATTTCATCATAGTTCCAAACTAGAGAATACTAGTTTTCAATCAATGAAAGGATTAATGATGATTTGAAAAGTAATTGACATGAGTATTGAGAGATTCAATGGAAATATGCCAACCAACACGTAAAATTCCCATCAAGTTTTACATTCTTGAGTTCTTGGACCATCACAAAATCATTAAAATGTTTGGAAACCACAATAAGTTCCAATCCAAGACCATTTTCCCAAACTGCCAGTTAACAAGGTTGAGAGATGAAAAAATATTTGATACTTCATTTTTTATCTCTTGGGAACTCATGGGAATGAAGCACACTATAAGCCCGAGAGAAAATAAAATCACATTATTTGTAATAAATTATAACCTCGAGATTTCATCTTGGGATCAAGTTTTCAAGGTGATAGTTCGATTAATCTAAGATAAAGTGAAGAGGGGTTGATATGAGAGTCTCAGAGCCAATATTATAGGCTAAGAAACTTTTGTTTTAAGCGAGGGTTTTATGTATGGCACAAGGCTAGCACTTGGAGATAGTGTTGAGTGAAACTTAGGGTTTCAATTCGATCTTGGGGTGAATGAGAATATATGGGTATTTCTATTGTTTCTATAGGAAATATCAACCTATTTTTGTTGGCCCATAACCCACAATTCTGAGGATCGAACCCACACAAATTTGATTCAAAGGCCCCCCTAAATCTACGGTCATCATGATGATTGTTTAATATCTCTAGCGCCTACATCACATGTGAGATATAATCCTCCCAAGTAGAACTACATACACATACATCATCCAAATGGACAATAACAAATTAATATATAAAATGATGTCGTATATAATTCATTAGCCTCATGAACATATATGATGCATTGCATAATACAAATGGCATGACTAACCACATGATACAAACCTTTCCTGGTTTTGAAGGCAATCTTCTAGGTATCTTCTTCTTTGAACCTAGTGATATCCAGACTTTAAGTCCAACTTGGTGAAGTATTTGGCTTGATGCAAATTATCCAGTAGATAATATATCCTAGGCAAGGGGTACCTGTTCTTGAGCTTAATTTTGTTTAATGCCCTGTAATTGATACACATTTTCCAATTCACATCCTTATTTGGAAAAATGATGATGGGTGACCCACATGCGAGGTACTTGGTCAAATGACACCTTGTTTTATAAACTAATGTGTTCGCTTCTTCACCTCACTTGATTCTATAATGGACTTCCTATACAACCCAATGTTTGGTAACAGAGAGTTTGACAATAGTTGGATTTGGTGCTCCACTTCTCTTATTCGGTGGTAGTCATTTAGGCTTATGGAAAACATCCTTGTATTCCTATAACAACTCTTCTATTTTTTGTTTTTTTCTTAGTACGCCCCTCCAGGGATAAATTTTCTCTCATCGAATCTTTTACTGGCTGTTTTTCTCTTAAAAATAGTAAAACATGCTTCTTGCTTGAAATGATAAGGTTTTTGCTTGGTTGGCATTTACTAGCGAAATTTGGGACTTTCCCTTGTGTGCATTAGTGGTGAATGAATTTCCATCCTTGATTCCTAGGTAGTACTCATTAAATCCTTGCATGAATATTGTATCCCACATGTACACATAGCGACTTACAAGCACCACTCCAAATTCACCAATTGGAACTACTTCTAGTTCTACTTCATAAATAAAATTAGCACTAGTAGCAAATCTAATTTTTCACTATTTGGTTACCTTTATTTTTGCATCCTTATTTACATATCCTAATGGATATGGGCTTGGATTACCATGAAATTCCAATCCCAATTTATTAAAAAACTCTACTACAATGATATTTTCCTATTATCTTGAGTTAAATAGAGCATCAGTCTTTGTTTTCTTTTAACATGTATCTTTATATGGGAGACTTTGGTTTTTTAATTCTCTTCCTGTTGTTGAAGGATACTCAGATTGTCCCCCCATTTACACTTTTTCCCCTCCTTAGAAGCATCCTGGTGCTCCTTTTCCTTTGAACCACCGGATTTCCCTTTCCACTAGCCTATGTTCTCTAAGCATTGTGCGTATACACAAATCTCATCCACCAATATAGGTTTGAACAATATCACTTGCTTTTGTAGATGGTTTTTATACCCCTTAGATAATTAACGAGTACATCTAGGCTATTTTTGGAGATACCCAATGTTATAACTATCATTATAAACTCTGTGGTTTGCTCATATACACTATGCCCTTGATTTTTCTTGAAGTATTGGCATTGAATCCACTGGTCCTCTCTATACCCATTAGGGTAAAATTTATGACATTATGATCATTTTTAAATCTTCCCACTTATTCATTAGAGGATCTCTCTCCAACCTCAAGGTATTCGTGTGTTTTTCCCACCAGTTCAGGGTCTGGCCCTCCAATTTTAGTCAAGCAAATGAAATATTTGGTTCTAATTCTATATAATGAACGCTAAAATAAACTTATAATTCTCACAAGAAATGATTTACCTTTAGAGCATTAATATTACTATGACATGTATTTATGTTGACCTTCACTTCCATTTTGAATGGCGATTGTTAATGGTTCATGAAATTTGAATTGGATTGGTTCTTTTCAAGTTCTTCCTTAGATTCCATCTATAGTTCTTCTCAATCTACTGATTTCCCATCTGATTTGACCTTCGAGCTAGAACCTAAATCTTCTCCATATAGCTAAATATCATTGGTCAAGGCTTCCATGAGGAATCTTACGTTATGGTTTATATCTTTGAATTGGACTTCTAGTTTCACAAGCCTCTCTTCTATGGGGTGTTGAGGGTTATTTACAGATTTGTTGACCATGACTAGGGTTTTGTGACTTCCTTCTTAACTGATTTGGATCACTTTAAAATTCCCAAAACATACCCAAATACTATTGCTATGATATTAATATGATCTGTAAAATACCATGTATATTCCACGAAACATTTCTTCAAAAAATATGTTAGTGTCAGTTTTTGCATCCTACCACCAATGATCAAATAGACTCTTTTCATGTCTTATTATGATCCCATTATCAAATTTTTGTCATTCCATTAGGTCATCATGCAAATATTTGGTCACTGGATCTAGATCTAGGTCTGATTTTACTCCTTCCAAAATTTTACTAGTTGTTGGCTCAGTTCACCTCCTAGCTGAGTGTACCATCATTCATAAGTTTTCATCGTCATTACATTCATTTTCATCATTAGGTATTTAGGGTTCCAAGGTCATCAAATCATCATTTCATGCATAAATTCCAGCAAGTGAAGGAGTGACAATAAATTAATTTCTTCAATAAATTTGATTTCAAAGAAAAAATGTAATTTTATGTTCCTAATTTGTAATAAGTACTTTAGAGTTCCAAGTAGCTGCAAATGCTTAAGTTCCACCAGTAAATGTTCAAAGTTCCAGGAAGAATTCCAATGTTCCAAAGCCACCAAAAGTTCAAAATAATGAAATTCATGCATGAAAAAGACATTTGGGGCCCAACAACACTCAAAAGGAGAAATATGACAAGCTCACTATGAATGAGAGGATTGCTATAGGAGAGTTGCTATACTTCTGGAGTACTCTTGGAAAAATGCATTTTCTCTGTCATAGAATGTCCAAATGACCTAATTGATGAGTCAAATGATAACTAGATAGAAAAAAATTTCCAATGAGCTATCATGAGCTCAATTTGGAGTTCAATAAGGCTTCCAAAAGTGGTCTGCAATCTCACGCTGCACTTTTCCCTTAGCCATGTTGCGTTTTTTTACCAGTCTTGGGAGAATTGATTTTTGAGGGGCTATACTTGATCATTTTCAGTGCTTGAGGGATCTATTCTGTAGAACACAAAGATGTATTTCCAATGTGTTATCATGAGGTCAATTTTGAGTTCAGTAAGGCCTCCAAAAGTGGTTTGTAATATCATGTTGTACTTTTCTCAGGGACACGCTGCACTTTTCCTTCACACGCTACGCTTTTCCTTCTGACGCTACACTTTTTGCAGAGGTGCTACACTTGGTCTAGAAAAGATTCAAAAGGGTAGAAAAGGGTCTCCAAACTCAAGCACAAGTTTTCTTAATGATAATACAATTAAGTTGAGCCACTTCACACCCTTTTCACTCAGTATTTTCATTTTTCCCTCCTATCATCTAGGGTTTCATCATGGAAGTAGATTTATCACCATCAAAGAAAATAAAATACAAAAAATGGGGAAATAAATTGAGGTTTGAGCCCTCCAAATATAATTAAATCACCTCCTCACCATTTATCAGAAAGTGCTTTGAAGATGTCAATTGTTTAGGGTTTTATCAAAGAGTGGAGGAGGTAGGTTTTCATGAGCAGCTCACAGATATGTTTGCCACCACTTTGAAAGGAGAAAAGGCCATCATTTTCAGTGTTGATTTCATATTCTCAGTAGTTACCATATCTCATACTACAAGGATGCCAAACCATGGTGAGTATTGGTTCAAAGGCATGAACCTAGACCTTGAGTAGTACAAACCCTACTTGAAATCATAGTACAAAGGAAACCCTAATTTGTCAAAAGGAGAAGTGTAAGTTGGACCTACTTTTTGATACATCCATGATAGCATAACACACCTTATTTGGCATATATGGAGAAATTTTGAGGAAATTTGGAGAAAATTTGGGAAATTTGAAAATATCCTTGAAGACACATTTTCCAGAAATGTCATGTTTAGACATCTTTTTGCAGAATATATTGTAGCCAAAAAAAGATGAATTTTTGGAAACTGGGGGATTTTGTTATTCCTACAATATCAAACTACAATAAACTACTTCATATTTTACATAGTTATTACAGAATGAGAGACCCATTCAAATATTCAACAATCTATTTCTTGACTATGCAATGTCATGTTTAAGTAACCTTTGTGCAGAGAATATTGTGGACAATCAGAGAAGCATCTTCGGAAACCAGAGGAGGTTTGTGTTCCCAACATGACAAAGAAAAAAAAACCCTCTCATTTGTGCAAAATAGTTCATGGTTAGTGAGATATTTCTCCATCTTTGAAGCCTATTTTTCTAGAAAACCAAGAAATTTGGCAATTTTTGGCATAGTCACCCTGCAAAAAGTGAAGTGTGGGCCATGCTACACTTTTTTTGGGAGCCTCTAAATGATGAAAAATCACTTGGGTTGGATATATAATCGCCTCTACATTACATTTTTACTACTAGAAATCCAAAATCTAAACTTTTGATAGGTGGAAAAGCCCAAAAATATCACAAAAACACCTTTCTGCCAGTGTTTTCAGCCACATGTTGTGCTTTTTGAACAGTCTTGGGAGAATTGAATTTCAAGGGGCTTAACTCCATCATTTTACATTCTTGAGGAAATTTTGGACAACAAGACAGGAAGATATTTTCAATGAGCTATCGTGAGCTCAATTTGGACTTCGGCAAGGCAATCAAAATTCAACTGGAAGCTCACATTGTGCTTTTCTCAGGGGCACATTACACCTTTTGCACTCATGCTGTGCTTTTTCCAGTTGCCTGTTTTCTTCAGAAATTTGACTTTTTCTCAGTTGGTTGATGAATTCCATGAAGTTTTACTGATGTAAATGTGAAAATAAAATGTAATTATATCTTTTATAGTTACTAGAGGTAGATGCATTAAGTAAAATTGTATTTTTGGGTCAAGTGAATCAGTTTCATCAAATATAGGTATGAGTTTGTTAACCTCCCTAGTCATTAGGATTCAAGTTGAGGAATTTGGGGAACAGCTCCACAAGTCATGGATTCAACCCCTGAGAGTGGTAGAAGTTTTTTTTGGTCTATATCTTTCATTTTCTTTGACGTTGCAAGGGTTGAATGATGTAGAATTGATCTTTGAACACTAGTGTATTTAGTGATTTTTGGCATGAACTAATAGACAAAGTTTGCAGCTATTATGGTGAGATTCATGTGGTATGTGTTTTAGTATTTTTTCTTCTTCGATTTTCATATTTCTGAAAGTATTATGCTCTCCATATTTCATTTCCATGTCTTATGTGATTGATTTCTAAGTTGATAAGCAGAATTCATTATTTTGATGCTCTGTTTTGGAGAAATTATCACAGTTATGTTTCATTGTCCTATGATATAAATGAATTCATAATTCCTATGCTCGTTTTGAAGCCCTATCAGTCTATCACACTCACCAAGATACCTTAAATTTATAAAATGTGTGCCTACCTTGCCCCATCATATCTCTGCAAGTCTGATTTTTAGTGCCCTAACGTAGTCTTTCCTAGACTTAATTTACCATGCAACACCAAATCCAAACCAATAAAACCCTAGAGCGTACTATACCTAGCCTAAAATATTCATTATCTAGACAATTTGGCTTTGATATCATGAAGATAACCATATCTAGCATAGTAGGGCTAGCTACTAGGTCAAAGCAGCATGTGGTTAACTTTACTGGTCTCCTTCTCAGCCTTTAGAGATTCGGTGGAGTGATAACATATTGGTGACCATACTAGGGATACAAAGTGATAGATATTCCCCAGGAAAGAACGAAAAGGATCAGATCTGATTGCTAATGGTGAACAGTGATCAGACATAAGAAGGATGTGCATAGTTCACCTGGTGACTCCAGTGTCTAAGAATCCAAAGGTTCAGAATTTTCATTGAAACTCCATTGTTCAAGAACTGGTAGTCTGAAGAAATTCTTGGTGACTTCATTGTTGTCAAAATGGATTCAAATAATCGAAGGTAAGCTCCTATGAATCGAGCTCATATTCCTGGTTTTCCGAATCATATTCCTTGTATATATTGGCAAACAAGACTTCCAAAGTTTAAAGGTCATGATGCAGAAGATGATAGTTTGCATTTGGTCAAATTTCATTCTCATATTCACAGACTACAAATTGATTTTCCTGAAGATTGTCTGATGAAGATATTGATGCCTACCTTGGATTAACAAGAGAGATCATGGTATGAGAGTCTACCATCTGCTAGTTTGTATTCTCTAAAGGAATTTCGTTCAATTTTCTTACAACATTATCAAAGCTCTAATTCTTCCTTGTCGATGATTTATATTTGTTGTGAGATTTTTGAAAATGTCATTGAGTTTCTTTAAAATTTGTATGGGGATGAAAAGTGTCTTGATGATGATATCATAGAAGCCTTTTATGATTTTTCCTCCCAACAAGAATCAGTAGCTTCCTCCTTGGATGAAATAGACTAGGACCAAAACAGAGAAAGGCCTCTTCCTAATATTGAAAATGAAAATCATCAAGCTAATGTTAACTATTATAAAACTCAAGTTTCTCCTCCGTATGAAGATGAGATAGATCAGCTCTTGAAAAGTCATGTTACAGCCCAAGCTAATGCAGGTTTGTAGTGTTCACATAGTCACGAATGTGCTAGTTAAACTTCTTCCATTATTAAAAATGAAAATCTTAGTTTAAATGATGACAGTAACGAGACTGATGAAACTGTATAGGAATTTGTGGTGAGTAAGACAGTTTGTAATGATGATTTCCTGCAAGGATATCAGCTGACAGATATTGATGTATTTCATGAAGAGGATAAGGTTGTCATGTTTAACAATATTGAAGAATATTTTATGTTCAAAGATGACTTAGACTATGAATGGAAGGAGAGTGAGTCTGAGAGAGATAGTATGCTAGAGATAGAATCAGAGTTTCCCATGCTTGAGGAATTTACAACCAACACTCAGATAGAAGAAAGTCATACTTCCCTATGCCTTCCTATGGATCAACAACCAAGTATTATTTCAGATCAAAAGGAAGGGAGTACTTGTATTTTTGTTGTTGGATCTCGAGACAAGGTAACATTTCAAATTATTGAAGATCATTACATTAATTTGTTGCAATCAATAGGGAAGATGTATTTTCTTGTTTTCATGGACTATAAGCACATGTTTAGTAGACACTGGGAGTGGCCTAGTTTTTGTTTTTTCTGCCTGCTCGAGGAAACTGCAAGCATGATATTCAAGTAATTAGCCATATGTTGGATTGGTTACACTGGAAGTATCACTTCACATGATTGTACATATATATTTAGCAGGAAGGTAGTTGTCATCGGGATTTGAAGCCCTCAAGTCTCGATGATATGATGCCATTAATAAGTTTTGTAGTTTTTATTTCAGTAAGATTCAGTCAATTTATCATGTCAAGTTTTTAATATTCAGTTTGGTTTTTAACTTTTGACTCCATGCCCAATGGTTAGGCTACTTGGTCTAAAATGTTCTTGACACCTCCAAGGAGCTGTCATCCCCAGCTGGAGCCAATGTTAGTGTCAAATTTTGCATCCTGCACCAGTGATCAAATGGACTCTTATCATGTCTTGTTAGGATCCCATTATCAAAATTTTGTCATTCCATTTGGTCATAATGCAAAAATTTGTTCACTGGATGTATATTTATGTCTGATTTTACTCCTTCCAAAATTTTACGAGTTGCTGGCTCATTTCACCTCTCAGCAAAGTGTACCATCATTCATAAATCGTCATCATCATTACATTCATTTTCATCATGGTTTCATTCAGTTCGTAGTCTCCATTAGGTATTTAGGGTTACAAGGTCATCAAATCATCATTTCATGCATAAATTCCAACAAGTGAAGGAGAGACAATAAAGTAATTTCATCAATAAATTTGATTTCAAAGAAAAAATGTAATTTTATGTTCCTAATTTGTAATAAGTACTTCAGAGTTCCAAGTAGCTGCAAATGCTCAAGTTCACCAGCAAATGTCCAAAGTTCCAGGAAGAAGTTCAATGTTCCAAAGCCACCAAAATTTCAAATTAATAAAATTCACACATGAAAAATACATGTGGGGCCCATCATCACTCAAAAGGAGAAAGATGACAAGCTCGCTATGAATGAGAGGATTTCTATAGGAGAGTTGCTATAATTCTAGAGTACTCTTGGGAAAATGCATTTTATCTGTCATAGAATTTCCAAATGGCATGCTTGATGATTCAAATGATAACTAGACAGAAAGATATTTCCAATGAGCTATCATGAGCTCAATTTGGAGTTCACAAAGGCCTCCAAAAGTGGTCTTCAATCTCACACTGCGCTTTTCCCTCAGCCATTTTGCGTTTTTTTACCAATCCTGAGAGAATTAATTTTTGAGAGGCTATACTTGATCATTTTTAGTGTGTGAGGGGTCCATTTTTTATTAGACAGATATATATTTCTAATGTGCTATCATGAGCTCAATTCGGAGTTCAGGAAGGCCTCCAAAAGTGGTTTTCAATCTCACGTTGTGCTTTTCTCAGGGACACGCTGCGCTTTTCCTTCTGACGCTGCACTTTTTGCAGAGGTGCTACACTTGGTCTAGAAAATCTTCAAAAGGGTAGAAAAGGGTCTCCAAACTCAAGCGCAAGTTTTCTTAAAGATAAAACAAGTAAGTTGAGCCACTTCACACCCTTTTCACTCAGTATTTTCAGTTTTTCTCTCCTATCATCTAGGGCTTCATCATGGAAATTGATCCATCACCATCAGAAAAAATAAAATACAAAAAAGGGGGAAATACATTGAGATTTTATCCCTCCCACTGTAATGAAATCACCTCCTCACCATTCATCATAAAATTCTTTGAAGATGTCAATTGCTTAGGGTTTTTTCAAAGAGTGGAGGTAGGTTTTCATGAGCAACTCGCAGATATGTTTGCCACCACTTTGAAAGGAGAAAAGGCCACAATTCAGGTGTTGATTTCATATTCTCAGTAGATACCATATCTCAAACTACAAGGATACCAAACCATGGTGAGTATTGGTTCAAATGCATGAACCTATACCTTCAGCAGTACAAACCCTACTTGAAATCATAGTACAAAGGAAACCCTAATTTGTCAAAAGGAGAAGGGTCAGTTGGAACTACTTGTTGATACATCCATGATAACATAACACACCTTATTTTGCATCTCTAGAGAAATTTTGAGGAAATTTGGAGAAAATTTAGGAAATTTGAAAAAATCCTTGAACTTAAGCCACATTTTCCAGAAATGTCCTGTTTAGACATCGTTTTGTAGAACATATTGTGGCCAAAAAAAGATGAATTTTTAGAAACTAGAGGAGGTATTTATTCCTGATATATCAAACGAAAATAATAACCTACTTTAGATTTTACACAGGTATTATGGAATTAGATATACATTCACATATTCACAACCTATTTTAGGATTGTGCAATGTCCTTTTTAAGTCACCTTTTTGCCGAGACGTTTGTGGAAAATCAGAGAAGAATGTTGGGAAATTGGAGGAGGTTTTTGTTCATAACATTCCAAATAACAAAATTTTCTGTCATTTTTGTAAAATAGTTAATTTTTAGTGAGATATATCTCCATCTTTTAGGCCTATTTTTCTAGAAAACCCAGAAATTCGGCAATTTTTGGCATAGTCACCATGCAAAAAGTGCAGCGTGGGCACGTTACGCTTTTTCTGGGAGCCTATTAATGATGAAAAATCACTTGGTTGGATAGATAATGGCATATACATCACATTTTGACTACTAGAAATCCAAAATATGAGTTTTTGACGAGTGGAAAAGCCCAAAAACATTAAAAAAAACACCTTTCTACCATTGTTTCCAGCCACACGCTATGCGTTTCGACTAGTCTTGGGAGAATTGACTTTTTAGGCTCTTAACTCCATAATTTTTAGTGCTTGAGGACATTTTAGACAACTAGATAAGAAGATATTTCCAATGAGATAACTTGAGCTCAATTTTGACTTCCTCAAGGAAATCAAAAGTCAACTGGAAGCTCATGCCATGCTTTTCTCAAGGGCATGTTGCGCCTTTTGCACTCACGCTGCACTTTTTCCAGTTGCTTGTTTTCTTCAGAAAATTGACTTTTTCTGAGTTGGTTGATGAATTCCATGACGTTTTACTGATGTAAACGTGAAAATAAAATGTAATTACGTCTTTTATAGTTACTAGAGGTAGACACATCAAGTAAAATTGTATTTTTGGGTCAAGTGAATCAGTTTCATCAAAGATAGGGATGAGTTTGTCGACCTCCCTAGTCATTATGATTCCAGTTGAGGATTTTGAGGAACAAGTCCACAAGTCATGGATTCGACCCTTGAGAGTTGGAGAAATTTGTTTTGGTCTATATCTTTCATTTTCTTTGTCATTTCAAGGGTTGGATGTTGTAGAATTTATCTTTGAACACTAGTGTATTCAATGATTTTTGGCAAGAACTAATAGACAAAGTTTACAGCTATTGTGTTGGGATTCATGTGGTATGTGTTTTAGCATTTTTTTCTTCTTCTTTTTTAATATTTCTGAAAGTTTTTTCCTCTCCATATTTCATTTCCATGTCTTATGCGATTGATTTCTAAGTTGATAAGCATAATTCATTATTTTGATGCTTTTTTTTGGAGAAATTATCACAATTATGTTTCATTGTCCTTTGATATAAACGAATTCATAACTCCTATGCTCATTTTGAAACCCTATCAATCTATCACACTCACCAATATACCTTAAAGTGCTAAAGTGTGTGCCGACCTTGCCCCATCATATTTCTACATGTCTGATTTTCAGTGCCCTAGCCTGGTCTTTCCTAGACCTAATTTACCATCCAACACCAATTCTGAATCAATAAAACCCTAGAGCCTACTATACCTAGCCGAAAATCCTCATTATCCAATCAATTTTACTGTGATCTCATAGAGAAATCCCTCTCCAGCCTAGTAGGGCTATCTACTAGGTTAAAGTGGTATGTGGTTATCTTTGCTAGTCTCCTTCTTAGCCTTCGGAGATCCGGTGGAGTGATAACAACAGATGTGATAAAACCATTATGAAAATTTCAAAATTGAAAATATAAAGGTTTATTTCTCCTTAGGTTTTGAGATTTATAAACTATTGTATATTGGATATGCATATGTTGTCGCTGCAACAAACACTCTCCAAAATTTTGCACACTCAGATTTTGGAGCCTACTATGGATCTTGTGATCACTCATTCCGTAGTCACTTCTTGGTGAGCTGAAGCTTTTTGAGCTCCCTTCTTGGATTGGAAGTGAAGAAGTCACTTTCTCACACATTCTAATTTCGTAACAAGTGCATGAGCGCATTCTTTTACACAAGCTTGGACAAGAATAACATGTTCCATCAATATTGTAACTGTGAGATGTCCAATCCATGTCGACAAAAAGTGCGCACTCACAATGAAATTTTCTCAAATTATACTTGCGTCTGTACTTCCATTTCAGTGAGATTTGAAAATTGATGTTGTTAGCACTGAAAATGTTAAAAATGTAATCACCATTGTGTCATTGTTCTCAATTTTTTATTGTGTCTTAGTCCATGTCCAAAGTTTGAGTCATTTCCAATAAAAGTTAGAAAAGAGTCCCAACATCAAGTTATTTTTAAGTGAATAGGTTTCATAGTGTTTAAGTCCTAAAATAAGTTAAAATCTCTGTTTGGTTAATAAAATTGCAGTCATCTAGTCTGGAATAATAGCTACTTTTGTTGCAAATTTATTGTCAAAACAATAAAGGGTAGCTATTTCTCTGAAATGGAAGTCATATATTCCACACAGTGAAAAGCGCAACTATTTCACGGGCATTTTGGTTATCTTGGAAAAGAGGCTACGGGTAAATAGGTAAACATTTTTTGAAGTAGGCAAATTAAGGCTTTGTGGCAACCAGAGTTCTTTAAAATCAAAGCACAGCCAGAAGAAAATAGCTTAACCAATAGAGTGGGAGATCCAGAGAAGAGCAGAAGACAATATTTAAATGATGCTGGCCAGGAAATGGACTAAGGAATGAAGCAACAGAGAAGAACCACGTGAAAAAGGAAAGGATGGCCATGATCTAATCGCAGATCCAAAGGGGAACAAACTGACGGCTGAAATTAAAGCACAAATGGAGCTACTTCGCACAACATAGTTTTTAAAGTTTATTGTTAATTCAAATCGCATGGTATGTTAAGTTATTTTCGATGTGATGAGGTGAAGAGCGAGAAAGGAAGGTTGTCAGATCTGGGTGCAGATCAATGGTGGAGATTAAAGTGCAGATGAAGTGATTTCACAAGTCACAAATTTTAAAGTTTATTGTTAAATCAATCACATGGTATGTTGAGCGATTTGCGATGTGATGAGGTGAGGGGAACGTTTCGGCATAGCACACCAACACAATTTCACAAATTGCAGAGTTTATGGTTTAGCAGTTATTAGTGTAAAGTTATATTTTCGGGCAGCCGATTTACGATTGCTTCCTATTGGTCAACTAGTTGTGGGGCCTAAGAACCACGGTTTCATGTGTAATGCATGTTAATGTAGTTTTGTGTTGCATTAAGATTTATACAAGGAAGAAAGCATGACACGAAGAAATCACATCTAATGATATGGTAGAAGCGTGGAAGCTTAGTGGGATGACTTGACACTGACTTTTGAATCATTTCAAAAATGTGTCATTGTTCCTTGTCATAATTACAGGCACAAAATTAGAGAATAAATCTCAGTGAACACTCAACTTGAGGCCTATGTGTATGATATAGGTAATCAAAAACTAATTCTCCAGTAAGCAGTCTCAGGTTTCGTGGAGATTATTGCAAAAATATTTCAACAGTTGTATTTGTGAGCAGTGTAGCTGTCAGAAAATGGGGAAAGGAGGAAAGGTAAATAGTTCAGAGCCTGCTAACAGAAGATTTATGGATGCATAGGAAAAATCACAATTCAAATCTACAGGTTGGTATAAATTCCTCTGAAATTTTTTTGGGGAGAACGTGGCACTGGATCAAGATTTCATTGAGTCTTTCGATGGCGAAAGGGTCAGGTTAGGCAGCAAAACATTCATCATTTCAGAGGCTATCATAGCTGGTGAAAACCAGGCTCCCACAACCGGTGAACGTTGGTTTAAAATAAAAGCGCTGCCTGAAGAAGTAAGTTCCTACCTTACGCCAAAATATGCTCATATGAAATGGAATTCAATTGCTCATATTTCGTGTTTCAAAGCCGAGTGGCAGCATGTTATTACCTTAGTTCAGAAATACATCACATGCAAAGGGATAATTTCTTCTGTTCATCGTTATCAGTTGAGATTCCTGACTCACGTCTCAGGGGAAAAACCTCTTAACCTACCCTATTTTCTGTATAAATCTCTGCTTAAAATTTCCCTAAAAGTACAGAAAAGTCCAAACTATTCCTTGCATAACTTGTATCACAGAGGGCTGATTAAAATCTTAGTTGTCTATCATCTCAGAAATAAGAAAATTACTTGGGATAGATTTTTAAGAGAGGAAGGGTTTGGTAGTCTTAATTCTAGAAGAAAGGTAGGGAGGCCAAAGAAGAAGGATATCTATCAGAAAACTAGTGCTACCCTTATTTCACATAGTTCACCATATTATCCTAAGAAGCCTATGTCAAAGAATAAAAAACAAATTGCCTCCTCTTCACGAAGCCAGCATAAGAAGAAACTTTTCATGGCAGAAGAACCAGTGGAAGTCAACCCTGGTCTTCTTGTACCTAAGCCTGTTTTCTCACCAGTGGAAGTCAACCCTGGTATGAAAATTTCAAGCCAGATTCTCGAATCATATCATCAAGTCCAGCCAAACAGTGGCACATCTCTCACTGATTCCACCCTCTCACAATTTTTTATTTCTCTCAAGAAAGGTAAACAGAAAATGACAGATCCTACCATATAAATAGAGCCACCCTTGGCTAAATTAGTATCCTCTATGTGTTCTCCAATAAAGAAGAGGAATAAAAATGAGATACATTATTATTTCACAGAGTCAGAAGATGAAGAGGCGGAGTCTAGTAAATTCATACATGGAGGAAAGAGGTCCAAATTAATTCCTGATCCCTATATCAAAAGACCTCATACTATACCAAGAAACAAACTCAGGCTAAACAGCAAGCTGATTTCCAATCCTAAACTGAAGGATGAAATTATCAACATTGAAGAAAGCCCAGAAGACAAATTTGAAAAGAAGAAGAAAGCTCAGTCAAAGAGCCAAGCACAAAAAAAGTGGTCTGATAAAAGGGTGACTAAAGTAGAAGCCATAATAATCTTTGCTTCTATTCTGGACCTTTGATGAATGAAAAATAGGGTTGACTTGGAGGAAAATTTTTGGTAAATGTTCTATGTTTTCTGATTATTTCTACCTTTTTTGCGAAAGTAGGAATTACTTTGAAATATCTGCATGTGATGGACATGGGCTACTTTTTTTTTGAATCATGATGGTGACGTTAAACAAATAAAGTGGAGAGGTTATTCATTTGCAATGGATGTTTCTAGGTGTCTTATATCCATCTTTCTCCAAAATATCATGTTTCAATTTTGCACATTTAAAAGGAGAAAGCCACATGTCATTCCCATTGTTTTTGCACTTTTTGCTGAAGATTGGTTGCACTAAAATAGAAGAGTGGTCTTCGAATAGGCTACCACCTCACACAATCATTCGGAGTGACAGCCCTCATGGTGCCTTAATGATGTTTTTAATATAGCACTTTGTAATTAAGATTAAGGGATATTAAGCCTTACCTCTTGCACGAGGTTGTAATGAGTTTTGAAACGGATTTACCTTTTTATGTGGAAGATTACAATATCATATTTTGTATATTTATGCCAAACTGATATGAAGTCAGGGTTGGTTGGTGGTTATAAAGTTTTGACATATATGATCTATAATTTTTTTTGTGAATGAAATGGAATGATACTACTGAGGACTTATTACCAATTTGTTGTGTGTATTATCTACTTTACTTGTGTTTCCATATCTCCTTTCTTCCAGTTCCAGTTTGCAACTCATCATATTGTTATTTTTTTTTGTTAGTCTCTTAATAATGTTATGTGTTTTATCAGTTTTCGTTAGTCTCACATAGTGAGCATTCCTAATAAAATATATGTTATAACAGTGGAAGAGCATCACTCATGATAGTTATTCTTCATGATATTTCAGTGAGAATCTTGCCAGACTAGAATTAGCTTTCTCTTAATGGAATATTTTCGAACTGCTAATTTTATCAATTTCTACTAAATTAATAGATTTCTGTTTTACAGACCTATTGATTCTCCTCTCATCTTTCAATTTCCTCTCCCCATAAACTACAAGCTTGCACCTTGCTACCACATCAAGTTACAATACCCTTTTTAGTAGAACTGTGCAATTGACTAAAATCTCTCTTCAGTGAATCAGAGTGTATACCATCTTCCAATCCCATAAAACAAAACATTAAAATTTCCTTAGAGTTTAAGATGTGTCTAGTCAAGCGCTTGCTACAGTCCAAGTGCTGATTCTAGCGCCAAAATATTTTGGTGCGTCTACTGGGAGATGAAGGTCTTGTAAAGAAGTATTCTCCCGAGTCTATTGTTATGAATTGTTGATAATCAGTTCTTGATGGTGAAAAAGAATTGGTGACCTAAAGAAGACTGTAAATTTGTTCACCTGGAAACTCCACGAAGAGGAAGAGGGGTTTCAAGACCTCCTTCTACAAGGAGGAATCAGAGATCTCCAACTATGACTCTAGTTGTTGACCCAACGAAAATCATCAAAGATGCAAAAGGAAAACAGAGATCAGTTGAAGCCACCTCTCAGTCAGTGAAGAAGGTACACAAAAATTACATTCAAAACCAAAATGTACCTCTACCTACTTTAGAATCTAAAGAGGCTTTAGTTTCAAAAAATTATGCTAAAAAATATCAAGTTAAAGCTACTCCTCTAGAAAATAAAGTGGATATTGTTAACCTAGGATCAGCTGAAGGTTTCTCTTACTCATCACCTAGTAAATCTGAAATAAGTATTGGCCTAGTTAAAGTAGTAGAAACTGAATTTCTAAGTGTTGAAAAGAAGTCATAAGAATTTTTGTTGACTGAAGGTGAATTAGAACAAGTATTGGCTATTGCACCTTTTCTTGATAGGGGTATTTTGTCTGAACAATACTTCAAGACTATATTAATTTTCCTTCAGACTCATCCTACATACCAGTGTCTTGTCATTCCTTAGTAAGAATATTTTCCTTTCTCTCCAAATCTAGTTGTCGAGGCATCTTCTTCTCATCCACTTGAAAAGAATATACCCGAAGGTCTTACCTTTAACTTATCTGATTTCGTTGCTCAGCAAAATAAAGTTGAATTAACTCCATCCACTCAAGAGACAACTTTAGATTATGATTCTTCTACTAAAGGAGAATTCAAGACATCCTTTGTTCATCTTTTTGAAAACCCACTCTTCTTAGTTGCAAAGCCTGAAAAATCAGCTCAAGACCCCCAATTTCTACTGTCTCAAATCAGAATCAAAATTCACCAATTGCAATTCCTATTTCTCAAACAGAGCAAAATATAGCTTAACTTTGCCCTTACAAAGGATCTGAAGCATATAGTAGGCTGCCGAGATATGCGCCACTTGTTCTCCCTCAACACATGCATGCACTTCCCCAAGGAGATTACTTGAACTATCTTTTAAAAGGAGAAGGAGTTTCTGCTGAAGAAAATTTAGTGGCTTTCTATAGCTATGCTAACAATCAAAATATTGAACATGAAGATGGCTGGACAAGACTCTTTGTTCAGAGCTTGGATGGTGAAGCTCAAAAATGGTTTAGAAGTTTAGCTCCAAATTCAATTACAGGAATTGATGAATTAGAAGAGATATTTGTGAAGCATTGGGGTGATAGAAAAGATTATGTCTATTATCTTACTGAATTTGGAACTCTGAAGAAGAAAGCAGATGAGCCTTTAGCTCATTTTACTAAGATGTTTAATAAGATTTATCAAAAAATTCCTGAAGAAATTAAACCCACTGAAACCACAACTATGATAAATTTTGCAAATGATTTAGATTTTGAGTTTGCCTTATGGTTGAGGGCTGAAAAAGCACAAACACTGACAACTATGCAAGAGGCTGCAATTCGAGTGCAGTCTAATCTCATGGCTTCTAATAAATTAAAAATGGAGGAAGAAAAGGCAGTAAAAGACAAAAATAAGATGAAAGAATAAAAGCCTTCTTCTTCCAAGTCTCTTTTAGCAGAAGAAAAGATCCATCAAATGTCTAATTTGATCAAGGAACTCGCCTCTAAGATGTCAAAATTAGAGGTAGAAAATAAACCAGCTGCTAGAGCCACTCAAAATGAAGCTAATAGAAATTAGTCTTCCTTCACGAGGCCTTTTCAGCCTCAACAAATCCTACAGCGCTCAAGGAGGAATGTTGACGATCAAAATGTTTAACCTCCTTTAAATAATTTTGTTGAAGAAGAACAACAAGGAAATGAGGAGGAAAATGAAGAAATAAACCATGTGGGAGAAACTTCATAGTCAACATGTTTGACATTTCAGGAATATGAAGATAGATCAAGAATTTGTTTGTCTGATGATATGAATGCTCAAATTTATGCACAGAATTATAAAAAACAACAAGAAGTTCAAAACAGAAATTACCCTTTGAGGTCAAAAAGATCCTATTTAGTAGCCTCAACAAAAATCAGATTCAGATAAACAAGCTACTAAACAGAAGGCCAAGGTAAATTAGGTTCCTGCGGCTCAAAAATTTTCCCCAATTGTTAAAATTACTACAAAAAATAAGGAATCAGTTCCAATTTATTTCAGTTTCAAATCTGAATTGAATAAAATAAAAATTCCAGTTCCACTCCTGAAATTATTGAAAAATCCATCATATAAAGAGTCTTTTAAAACTCTATTGTAGCCTCCTCTCGCTCTTGATTCA
The DNA here is from genome assembly GCA_034641835.2 of Pinus albicaulis. Classification (NCBI taxonomy): domain Eukaryota; kingdom Viridiplantae; phylum Streptophyta; class Pinopsida; order Pinales; family Pinaceae; genus Pinus; species Pinus albicaulis. The sequence continues at coordinate 885,753,212 of CM076582.1, forward strand.
GTCAACCTTGAGGATGATCATACCACTATTTATCTAGGTTTTCATGTCCAACACCAAAATGATGATAACTCACTGCCTTTCTACCTGTCACTCAATATACATGACAAATTGCTACATAATTGTCTGTTAGATTCTGGAGCTTCCCACAATCTCATGCCAAAGAAAGTGATGAATGAATTAGAATTAGATATCACCAAGAAATATCATGACCTTTACACCTTTGACTCCAAAAAATTCAAGTGTCTAGGAGTGATTAAGGATTTGGTTGTTTCCCTTACACAATTGCTTATGAAGAGCTTAGTGATGGACATTGTAGTTGTCAACTTTCCTTCTAGGTTTGGGATGTTACTTTCCAGATCTTGGTATAAGAAATTGGGAGGTACCCTTTAGATGGACATGTCATATGTTACCATCCCAGTATTTGGAGGGGAATTCAAAAGGTTGTATATGGAAACTCAAATGGCCTACATCATTAGTGATCAGCACAATCCATCAAACCATCCCATATATGATGAAGAAAAGGTATTGGGGTCATCAATTATGCACCTTGTTGCTGATGATAATGATTTCCAATCTGAATAAAGTGAAAAATAGTACTTTCAAGGTGCAAATGAGCAAAATTTAGAAGGAGGACAGATCTGGAAATTGTACTTTGATGGAGCCTCTTCAAGAGAAGGATCGGGAGCCAGTGTAGTCCTCATTTCTTCTACTCAACAGAAGATGACCATATCATACAAACTGCAATTTACTATGTCTAACAACACAGTTGAATATGAAGCTCTTCTGTTGGGTATGAAGGAAGCGAAAGATGGAGAAAAACAATTAATTGCCTTTGGTGATTCAGAGTTGGTGATTAAGCAGGTGAGAAACAATTACCAAGTGAAAAATTCCAAATTGAAGAATTATAGGAATGAAGTCTGGGATTTGGCTGAGCATTAATTTTTAGCATTTAATATAAATTTTTTCACTAGAGAAGAAAATCAAGCTGTTGATTCACTAGAAATTGCTACTAGTAATTTCAAAGTTCCTCTAGATGTCAAGGCAGTCTATGATGTTCAAATAAAAAAAAGACCTTCAATTCCTGATAACATCAAGTACTGAAAAGTATTTGAGGATGACAGGGAGATTCAGAAATTTTTAGAGTGTGTAAAAGAGTTTGCATACATACAAATTGATGATGAGCAGGAAATTGCTGAAAACCAAAATAATAGCCCTTTTAAGAAAACCACGACTGGGAAGGACATTATAGATCTGAAAATTAGCTTTACTCCTAAGGGTTTGGCTCCTTTAGAAATATTGTTTGATAATAATGATTTTTTTCTCAAGCCTGAAAGAAATATTGATGGAGAGTACAATAGAGTGTAACATTGGTAGATAAGATCAGCCAAGATTAGTCAAAGTGTCCAAATTCCTTTCTCTAGAAACCAGAACAAAATATATCAAATTGCTGAAGGAATTTGTTGATATTTTTGCATGGTCTTATAGTGAGTTGAAAACTTATGATAAGTGCATAATGGAGCACAAGATCCCTTTGAAAATATATGCAAATCCTGTAGCACAAAAAATCGGGCACATCAATCCCATGCTACTCTCAATCATTGAGAAAGAAATCAAAAAATTATGGGAGAAAATATTATTCTGCCTTTAAGATTTTCTAACTGGGTAGCTAATATAGTCCCAGTTCGGAAAAATAATGGAAAAATAAGGATTTGTGTTGATTTTCGCAACCTGAACTGGTGCTCCTTGAAAGATAACTATTCACTGCCCAAGATGGATTATATCTTGAAGAAGGTTGTAGGATCGAAAAGACTATCAATGCTTGATGGCTTTTCAGGTTATAATCAAATTTCAATTGACAGGAAAGACAGAGAAAAGACAACATTTACCACACCATGGGGCACATTCATGTACAACAAAATGCCAGTTGGTTTGATGAATGCAGGTGAAACCTTTCAAAGGGAAATGGATATTTCTTTTGCAGGAGAAAAATATAGATTTGTGGTCATCTATTTGGATGACATGACAGTTTCTTTTTCAGCAATAAAATCTGCCTTGACTAAAGCTCCAGTTTTGATATGTCCTAAATTTGAAAAGGATTTTCTAATTTTTTCATATGCTTCAGGAGAAACAATTGCAGTTGTCTTATTACAGAAGAATAAGGAATGTTTATAGCATCCAATTTCATTTTTAATTCGTTCTTTAATGGATGTTGAATTAAAGTACAACTTGACTGAAAAACAATAATATGCATTAGTTAAGGCTTTGAAGTCTTTTCGAGTTTATGTGCTGCATTCAAAAGTAATTTCTTTTGTTCCTGATATCATTGTTAAAGATGTATTGCTACAGTTAGATACAGATGGAAGGAGAGGACGATGGCTGACCAAGATTCTAGAATTTGATGTTGAGATCAAATCAACTAAATTGATAAAGGGTCAGGGCTTGGCTCACTTAATGGCTGAATCTAACTGAAAAACTTTAAATCTAAATGTAGAGGCAGTTGAAGGAGAATATGGAGAAGTTATTTCTAATTATCCTGAAATATTTAATTCATATTGGTACAAGGATGTAGTTTACTTCTTATTAAATTTCAACTATCCACCTGAAATGGAGAAATCTAAAAGAAGAGCTTTTAAATTGAGAGCTATGAATTATTTCATTTTGGAAGACTATATTTACTGGAAAGGTCCTATTGGAGTCTTGTTAAGATGTGTAGATGAAGCATAATCCCTGGAGATTATGGCAAAGATACATGCAGGAGTATGCAGAGGGCATTTATATTGGAGAGTCACTGCAAACAAAATCTTAAGAGCTGGCTACTATTGACCAAATCTTTTCTCTGATGTATTTTCCAAAATCAGGAGTTGTATCGAATGTCAGAAATTTGCTGGTAAACAGAAATTGCTACCATTGCCTCTCATTCCTATTTCAGCAGATGTTCCTTTCTAGCAATGGGGGCTAGACTTCATCGGTGAAATTCATCCACCTTCATCAGGACAACATAGATGGATTCTCACAACTACAAACTATTTTACTAAATGGATTGAAGCTGTAACAACCAGAAATGCTAATGATACGGTAATTATTAAATTTATATTGGAAAATATTATGTTAAGATTTGGTTGTCCACGGAAATTAGTAACTGATAATGCAATGGCCTTTAAGTCCACCAATATGTACAACTTTTGTCAGCAATATGGTATTGAATTGACTCATTCCACACCTTATTACCCTCAAGATAATTGATTGGCTGAGTCATCCAATAAAATTTTGGTAAGGATTATTAAGAAAATGTTGCCTGAAAATAAGAGGAATTGGGACACTCAACAGATACATGCTTTGTGGGCAGATAGAGTAAGTGGTAAAAAATCAATTGGAATGTCACCATTTCAGCTTGTATATGGTACAGAAGTTGTAATGTCTTTGCAACTATCTATTCCTGTGATGAAGTTCCTACAAGATGAAGTTGATCATGAAAACCTAGTCCAAAGGAGAATGCTACAGTTGATAGAGGCATGCCAAATCATAGATTCATTTCTGGAAAAGGTTTAGAAATATTAGGCTAAAGTCAAATCTATTTATGATAAAAGAGTAAATCAACAATTGTTTCAGGAGAATGATTTTGTGCTACGTTGGGATGATAGAGAGAAGACCATGGAAAGCATGGTAAGTTCGACAATTTATGGTTTGCGCCATTTAAAATTGCTGAAGTTTTGGAGAATAATAATTTTATGCTCAAACATATGGATGATGATCAGCTGACTGGAGGCCCAGTCAATGGTCATTTTCTTAAAAGGTTCTTTATTTAAGTAAATTCAGTTGAGTCACTCCATTGTAAATATATGTTGTGATGTGTCAATAAACTCCATGACCAATGGTACTTATGTCTATATATATGGTCAGTCTTGAGTCCAGTATGTCAATGGTCAATCCTAGTCCTTATTTTCAAGAATTTTTCTAAGTTCCAAGGGTTTTTTAGGCACTGATTCTACAGTCCTTGAAGCCTCACAGGGAGTAATTCATCCCCAATAGGAGCCATTGTTAGCACTTAAAATTTTAATGGTGTAATCACCATTGTGTCACTATTCTCAATTTTTTATTATGTCTTAGTCCATGTCCAAAATTTGAGTCATTTCCAATAAAATTTAAAAAATATTCCCAACATCAAGGTATTTTTAAGTGAATAGGTGTCATAGTGTTTTAGAGTCCTAAAATATTTTATTCTATGTTTTGGCTTATTTTAGTGTTGTAGGTTAGTCGATGTTTGGGTAATAAAATTGCAGTGATCTAATCTGGAATAATAGCTACTTTTGTTGTAAATCTATTTTCAAAACAGTGAATGGCACCTATTTCTCAGAAATGGAAGTCATATATTCCACACATTGAAAAGCACAGCTATTTCACTGAGATTTTGGTTATCTCAGAAAAGAGGCTACACGTAAACAAGTAATCAATTTTCGAAGCAGGAAAATTAAGGCTTCGTGGCAACCCGAGCTCTTTAAAATCAAAGCATGGCTCGAAGAAAACAGCTTAACCAACAGAGTTGGAGATCTAGAGAAGAGAAGTAGATAATATTTAAAGGAAGTTGGTCGGGAAATGGACTAAGTTATGAAGCAACGGAGAAGAACCGCATGCAAAAGGAATGGATGGACATGATATAATCGCATATCCAAAGGGGAACAGACCGATGGCTGAGATTAAAGCGCACATGGAGAGACTTCACACAGCGTAGTTTTTAAAGTTTATTGTTAAGTAAAATCACATGGTATGTTAAGTGATTTGCGATGTGATGAGGTGAAGAGCGATCAAGGAAGGATGTCAGATCTAGGCACAGATCAACATTGGATATTAAAGCGAATATGAAGCGATTTCGCAAGTCGCAATTTTTAAAGTTTATCGTTAAAGCGATCGCATGGTATGTTAAGAGATTTGCGATGTGATGAGGCAAGGGGCACATGTCAGCGTAACGCACCAGCGCGATTTCGCAAATCGCAAAGTTTACGATTTAGCTGTTATCAGTGTAAAGTTAAATTTGTGGGTGGCTGATTTGCGATTGCTTCCTATTGGTCAACTGGCTGTGGGGCCCAAGAACCATATTTTTGTGTGTAATGCATGTTAAAATGTATTTTTTTGCTGCATTAAGATTTATACAAGGAAGAAAGCATGACACGAAGAAATCACATGTAATGATAAGGTGGAAGCATGGAAGCTTAGTGGGATGACTTGGCATTGGCTTTTGAATCATTTCAAAAATGTTTCATTGTTCCTTGTCGTAATTGTAGGCATGAAATTAGAGAAGAAAGCTTAGTGAACACTCAACCTGAGTCCTATGTGTATGATACAGGTAAAAAAAAACTAATCCTCTAGCAAGCAGTCTCAGGTTTTGTGGATAGCATTGCAACTAGATTTAAACAGTTGTATTTGTGAGCAATGTAGCTATCAGAAAATGGGGAAAGGAGGAAATGTAAATAGGTCAGAGCCTGCTAACACAAGATTTGTGGCTGCACAGGAAAAATCATAATTCAAATATGTAGGTTGGTATAAATTCCTCCATAATTTTTCTAGGGAGAATGTGGCACTGGCTCAAGCTTTCACTGAGTCTTTCGATGGCGAAAGGGTCAGGTTAGGTAGCAAAAAATTCAGCATTTCAAAGGCTATCATAGCCCGTGCAACCCATACTTTTGCAACCGGTGAACATTGGTTTAAAAGAAAAGCGCTGCCTGAAGAATTAAGTTCCTACCTTAAGCCCAAATATGCTCATATGAAATGGAATTCAACTACTCATATTTCTTGTTTCAAAGCTAAGTGGCAGCCTGTTATTACCTTAGTTAAGAAATACATCACATGCGAAGGGAGATTTTCTTATTTTCATCTTTATCAGTTGATATTCCTGACTCACATCTCAGGAGAAAAAACTCTGAACCTACCATATTTTCTGTATAAACCTCTGCTTAAAATGTCCCTCAAAGTACAGAAAAATAAAAACTATTCCTTTCATAACTTATATCACAGAGGGCTGATTAAAATATTAGTTGTCTATCATCTCATAAATAAGAAAATTACTTGGGATAGATTTTTAAGAGAGGAAGAGTTTGGCAGTATTAATTCCAGAAGAAAGGTAGGGAGGCAAAAGAAGAAGGATATCCATGAGCAAACTAGTGTTGCCCCTATTTCACATAATTCACCATATTCTTCTAAGAATGCTATGTCAAATAATTAAAAACAAATTGCCTGCTCTTCACGAAGCTAGCCTAAGAAGAAACTTTTCATGGCAGAAGAAACAGTGGAAGGAAACCCTGGTCTTCTTGCACCTAAGCCTGTTTTCTCAATAGTGGAAGTCAACCCTGGTATGAAAATTTCAAGCTAGATTCCTGAGTCATCTCATCAAGTGCAAAAAAACAGTGGCACATCTCTCACTGAGTCCACCCTCTCACAAATTTTTCTTTCTGGCAAGAAAGGAAAACAGAAAATGACAGAGCCTACCATATAAGCAGAGCCTACCTTGGCTAGATTGTTATCCTCAATGTGTTCTTCAATCAAGAAGAGGAAGAAAAATGAGATACATTCCTATTCCTCATTTGAAGACAGAAGTGATCAAGATTACACAGAGTGAGAAGATGAAGAGGTAAAGTCTAGTGAATTCATACATGGAGGAAATATGTCGAAATTCATTCCTAATCCCTATGTCAAAAGACCTCATACTAGACCAAGAAACAAACTCAGGCTAAACATCAATTTGATTTCCAATCGTAAACAGAGGGATGAAATTATCAACATTGAAGAAAGCCCATAAGACAAATTTGAAAGGAAGAAGAAAGCTCAGTCCAAGATCCAAGCACCGAAAAAGAGGTTTGATAAAAAGGTGACTAAAGTAGAAGCCATAAGAATATTTGCTTCTATTTTGGACCTTTGATGAATGAGAAATATGGCTGACTTGGAGGAAACTTTTGGGTAAATGTTCCATGTTTTCCGGTTATTGCTACATTTTCTACAAAAGTAGAAATTACTTTGAAATATCTGCATGTGATGGAAATGTGCTACTTTTGTTTTGAATCATGATGGTGATGTTAAACAGATAAATTGGAGAGGTTATTTAGTTGCAATGGATGCTTCCAGGTGTCTTATATCTAGCTTTCTCTGAAATATCATGTTTCTATTTAGCACATTTAAAAGGAGACAGCCACATGTCATTCCCACTGTTTTTGCACTTTTTGCTGAAGATTGGTTGCACCAAAACAGAAGAGTGGTCTCCAAATAGGCTGCCACCTCACACAACCATTCAGAGTGACAGCCCTCATGGTGCCTTAATGATGTTTTTAATATAGCACTTTGTCATTAAGATTAAGGGATAAGCCTTACCTCTTGCATGAGGTTGTAATGACTTTTGAAATAGATTTACCTTTTTCTGTGGAAGATGACAGTATCATATTTTGTATATATATGCCAAACTAATATGAAGTCAGGGTTGGTTGGTGGTTATAAAATTTTGACTTAGATGATCTGTAATATTTTTTGTGAATGAAATGGAATGATACTACTGAGGACTTATTACCAATTTTTTGTGTGCATTGTCTACTTTACTTGTGTTTCAATATCTCCTTTCTTCCAGTTCCAATTTGAAACTCTTCATAATGTTATGTATTTTTGTTAGTATCTTAAGCATGTAGTATGTTTTATCAGTTTTTGTTAGTCTCACACACTGAGAATTCCTGATTAAATATATGTTATAACAGTGGAAGAGCATCACTCATGATAGTTAATCTTCATGATATTTCAATGAGAATCTTGTCAGACTAGAATTAGCTTTCTCTCAATGGAATATTGTCAAACTGCTACTTTTTTCAATTTCTACTAAATCAATAGATTTATGTTTTACAGACCTATTGATTCTCCTCTCATCTTTCAGTTTCCTCTCATCATAGACTACAAACTTGCACCTTGCTACCACATCAAGTTACAATACCCTCTTTAGTAGAAATGTGGAATTGACTGAAATCTCTCTTCAATGAATCTGAGTTTATACCATCTTCCAATCCCATAAAAAAAGACATTAAAATTTCCTTATATTTTAAGATGTGTCTGGTCAAGCGCTTGCTACACTCCAAGTGTTTATTCCAGCACCAACAATCGCTACTGCGCACCTTTGTTCTCACAAGTTTCTTTTCATGTTTTCAGCTATGACTTTCACTTTATTTCACTTTAATTAGTGTCGTTTTCATGTTATCTTTGCTCTGGAATGTGTTAATTTCACTTTCATTCACATATCGCAAGATTAGTTCGCACTTTAGCAATTTTACTATTTTTGCATGTTTGTTGTTGCACAATGTATGGATGCTTGTTCTCATTGTTTCACGGGGTTATGTTTGTGTGAATGGTATTTTCTAACCATGTAAACATTAGTCACACTCATTCCCAAATTTTTAAGCATTGTCGCACAAGTGTCGTCACGGTCGTGGCAAAGTGTATCTTTAGTGCCGCACTTGTCGTAAAGTCATCGTAAAGTTATCGCATTAAGGGAAATATGTTTTTAATGTGTTTTGGATGATCTAGGTTTTTGGGTCATAAAAATTTTTCATGTGTGTGATCACATTTAAGTCCTATCACTATTCACAATAGTCTCTCTAGTCCCACACTTACCCAAATTTCAAAAAATTCCCAGCAACCTAGCCTCATCCATCCCTCCTGAATCGCCCATTCTGCAGTCTCAGCCCTCAAGTAGTTACCTTTTCTCTTGGCACCACGCAATGAATAATCTCTTAATCCCATGAATGCGCATTTTGTAACCTCAGTGCTCAAGCCCAACCCCTCAGTCCTAGAACTGCACAATATTTCTCTCCAAGAGAAAGAGTCATCTAAATTCGAAAAGTCATAGGAAGTAAAACAATCATGATGGTAGTCAAAGAGTCACAAGGAAGGTGAAGCATCACCTCTTGGTTATATATACACTCTCATTGTATGAGCAAAGGATTTTTCACCTTGGCTCCTCCCGCAAGGCATTAGAGAGAAAAACTAGTTCTTTTGAGGAGCAAGGAGTGCCTCCAACACTACATTATTGGAACTAGTGATGTTCATTGTATACATGTGCCTTGGAAATTTTACTTAATAATAGCAACCTTTATGGCCAACACATTCTTCATGCATGGATTATGAATATTTTTAAGACTATTTTTAGGATGTTTGTATTTCATGTTTTATTTCATCTGTGGTAAAGTAGTTTAACTATTTCGGTTATTTCAGTACTTATCATATTGAGAATGTGTTGTAATGGTTGCTATTTTTGTCCCATCCTTGTGGACTATTCCGCAGGATACTAGACAAATATTTTTTGTTGATTGGTTGTAATGACTGTATTATCTTTTGTGGACTACTCCACTAGATGTTATACAAATACCTCTTGGTTGTGTGTGTCTCTACTAGGGTCGTATTATTACCTCTCTCATAGAGGCTCACTTCGTTCTCTCCCTACACAGTAAAAGAACCTTGACACCCCTACAATTGAACACTCCCTAGGAACACCTTCATGTTTTCTAAAGACACACATGCATTCCTCTCTCTTGTTGATATTTAGATCCAAGGAAAATATATAATAATTCATGGCAATTGGGCCAATATTATAGATCTGGATCCTATTCCAAACAGTGAGGCATAATTGGGACTTCACATCGAGGAGACCCCTTGGTTGAAATATTTTCAACACCATCAAAAATGGCACTAGAAGGAGGGCCATATGACAAGTTGTGTCGATTGAGCCTGTTTTGAATCTATTGTCATAAATGGATCTTTCCAAAATCATAATCCTGGATTTTTTTTCTAACCTACCTCCTGGAAAACTTCCAATATTAACGAAACTTGTTCATGCCTTGTCTCAATTCAAGTTTAATGGTGAGGGTGGTATATTTTTATCCAGACCATAAATTCTTTTCTTTGGTTTTGTATAACTTTCCAAATCGATGATGAAGATGTTATGTGTATTCTATTCAACCTCACTCTCGAAGGTCATGTTAAGCATTGGTGGCATACCTTACCATCTGCTTGCATTCATTCTCTTCATCATTTTACTAAGGAGCTTCATCAAGCTTTCGATTGGTATGATTACTGAGATGTTCACAAAAGAATCAATCAATCAACTTAGATTGGAGCATGATGAATTAGTTGAGGGTTTTTCTAATAGATCCCTTCATTTTTGTTATGAGATTCCTGAAGAAGATATGGATCAGTTATTCTTTAAGAAAAAGTTTAAACATTTGGTTCAGAGTTCTTTAAATAATTTTGAATCTAAAATTCTTGATGTTTTCATTTCCCAACCTCTTTTGAATCATGAGATACATCTAATTTTGGATTAGGAAACTATTATTCCTTTTTCCCCTTATTCTTTTCCTTTTCCAATCTTGATCAAGGTGCCTCCTTGGGGTGATTGTAAAATTGGGAAATCTACAAATCAAATTCCTCATCCATCTTCTCATTCTTCTTCTGATTTTCATGATTCAGATTAAATGGATGAAATTCCAGATTGGCTCATGAAGCCTACAGTGAAAACTAACTACTCCATTCCTCAAGATGATGTTATTTTTCATAACTTTAGTCTTGAATTTGATTTGGTGTAACACCCTCCTCCCACATTTACCCAAGTTAACCGAAATATTTGGGTAATGTGTGAAGAGAGGCTACTATGATTTGATTCAACTCCCCATGTATACTTAAGGAAATGGAACCGACACAACACAACCAATCTGACCTTCTACGCATCCTACAGAAACTCCGAGAGCTAACCCACCCTTCCAGGTGACCAGCCCCTAAGGAAACTTAATATTTCAAGGGAGTAAACCCTCAGTTGCTCCCATTCCAAGCCATGCATGCAAATGAGAGCCCTAGTTTCTCCGATGATCCTGCCTGAGTGTGATTGTATCCTATTTTTCTAATGTTATGCTAGAGACTACAAGATTTAAGGCTAATTTCCAGGGTTACGACCTAGTCACTACTTATAACTTCATGGAATTTACAAAAATGAAAAACAACACAGAGATAATGATGCCAATACAAATTCTTGAACAAATACTTGACTACACCCCTACTAACCATGAAGGTATTTCATCAAACATATCAAAAATATGCATGCTACAGGTCATAATAACATATTTGAGCATAGGGGTCTCATACTTATCCGAGAATCATTAAGAAACATTGATTCCTTATCACAATAGCTTCATTATCATTTATAAGGTCATAGATTCACTATTCATTAATTCATAGTCAAAACATAATGAGATCCATACATCATCATTGTCATAAAACATACGCATAACTGGCATATAAACAACATATAAGATAAGGATACAACAACCATAAATTCCAAAGATGAACCAGTACATTTTCACATAAAATACCAAGGAAAGGAACTCTTATTAATGAATACAAAAGCCAACCCAGTATGGAACTACCAATTTCAACCTGACCATAGATTTTCTAAACCAAATATCTCTTCATCCAATCACCCCCATTCCATATTCCAAGCATGAATGTGGGACTCAAAAACAAAATAATCAACCAGGGCTTCCCGAGGTTAAACCACCTAACTTTCATCAATAGAACTAGGATTTACCGCAATACTCACCATATTACTAGGCCATAAACAAGCTTGGAGGCCTATGTATCTCTCCACCTAAACCATGAGAAATTTTTCCATCTCAACCTCTCGGCTTTAGCATGTATCCTACGATTATCAGTCAAGGGATTCATAGGCCTACGCAATTTCCATCATCTGGACTTTATGGTGTATCCCAACCGAGGATTCTTAGGCCCAATCAAGGGTATTCACAACCAATCTTTACTATGTATCCTTCCATTTATCATTCAAGGGATTCCTAGGCTCAATCGAGGTGTTCACATCTAGAATTTATCATGTATTCTATCATGGGATTCCTAGGCCTTGTGAATAACCCAGAGACCATCCCACTCAACTTCGAGTCCATCTGAAAATCCATCTCAACCAAATACAAGAGAACCCACCACACCATGGCTATCCGGAAATGGAAAGGAAAGGCTGAAGAACACTATCACACCTAGAAAAACCCATTCCAATGACAACAAGGGAACCAATAACACACATTCATAACCATGCACGCAAAATCTAGCAAGGAAATCATACATGAAAATAGATACCTGCAAGTAATCCCAATTTAGTTGCTTGATCCTGCTCTTCCTTGCTTGATCTTTGATTCCCTTTGACTTATTTTCCTTTATTGATGCAATGTTGAAGTGCTCCAAGAAAACTTTAAGTGTCCAAGAGTGAGAGAGAGAGAATAGAGAGAGAGCTCCAAAACTCAACTGACCAAAATCCATCAACTGATCCTCAAAAGCCCTTTTATTAATGTGCCCTCTATTTTCTTCATTTTTCTCCTCACATACAACCTACCTTCATTTTCTCCTAATTTCAATTATTTTCATAAATAAAATTCCAATTAATGCCACTTTTCATTTCCAAAGCCTTTGACATTTCCTTTCCCAATTTCCTTAGCCATAGTAACCAAAATGAACACCCACACTAGGATGTTTTTTCCCAACATTCATCTTGGAATAAATGTCCCACAACCGTGGTTATTATTTTTCATTTATTAGCTTTTATTACATGGACTTTTCACCAAGGTTGTTATAGAAACCTCCCCCTTGGGTGAACACTGTCCTCGGTGTTCAATGACACCTACAACCAACAAGACTGATGAAAGAGAAACATACTGCCCATGGAGATTTATAACTTAGCTCGTTGCAGTATTTACAATTATCAACATGTTGAGAAGAAAACCAACATGAAAATAATAACAACATGAAATAATAATGACCTAACACCATACCACTTATTGGAGCTTTATAAAATAGCTCGTGGCAGTATTTACATCCATATACATATGTACATATAACAAAACATCATGCAAAATCATATACCAAAAACATATCACAAGGAAATTCACTCAACCAACAAATAGAGAAGGATACATAGCCCACATCTAATCCACCATCTCCCATGTAAATTCATTGGGCCCAAAGTGCTTCCAATACACTTTAACCTACTTGATTGCTCGGTTCCAGAGCATGAGCAAATTTCTCTGCAATATACATTGTGGTTACAATTGGAATTCTCCTTCTGGATCCACCTAAAATACTGACCATTCAATCACATGATCAACATATTTAACATACTTTTTAAGCAATGACACATGGAAAACATCATGGACTTTCATTGTTGGAGGCAGTGCAAGTCGATAGGCTACTAGAAAAATCCTTTCAAGAATCTTGAAAGGTCCAAAAAATAGAAGTGTCATCTTGGCACATGATCCAATCCGTAAGGAGATTTTCTTGGGCTTAATGTGCAAGTACACCTACTCCCCAACCTAAAACTCCTTAAACAACTTGTTCTAATCTGCATAGATTTTATTCATGTCTTGTGATTCATCTATATTCTTATTTATTACTCGAATTTCATGTTCCATTTCTTCCAACATGTATAGTCCAATTAATACCTTGTTCACTAGGTCACTCCAACTGATGGGAGTATCACAACTCTGCCCATACAATTCCTCAAATGGACTCATCCTCAGTGACTCTTGGTAATCATTTTTGTAAGCGAACTCAAACAATGAAATGTACTCCTCCCATATCCTCTGTTGTTGGATCACATACATCCTCAACATGTCCTCCAATATCCTGTTGACTCTCTCTGTCTATCCATCTGTCTGTGGATGATAATTTGTACTAAAGGCCAACTCTGTACCTAAACTTGCAAACATCTCCTTCCAAAACTTGGAAGTGAACTTTGCATCATTGTCTGACACAATCTTCTTCACAACACCATGTAATCTGACCACATCTCTGATGAACATCTGTGCCACATCACTAGCTAAATACATAGTCTTCACTGGAATGAAGTGTTCTACCTTAGTCAAATTGTCCACCATAGCCATGATGGAACATACTTTCTAGATGTCCTCGTAAAACAAGTAATGAAATCCATAGAAATTACCTCCCATTTCCACTCTAGAATCGGGATCAGCTGTAGCAGTCCACATGATGCTTACACTCTACCTTTACCTGCTAATATTCCAAATATCTAGCCACAAACTCTGCCACATCCTTCTTTAGATTCGACCAATGGTAGAACTTATTTACTATTTTCAATGTATTTTGGTATCTCGGGTGTCCTAAATATAGTTTCACATGAAACTCTCTTAAGATAGTATTCTTGAGCTCACTATTGTCTGTCACATATATCCTATCCCTAACTATGATTAATCCATCTGTTGATAGATGATATTCCACATCATGTGCACCTATACATGCACATGTACCACTACCTATGCCTATACTTCTACAACTATCTATACATGTACTTGTACCTATACTCTGATGTAAATTGTGCATAATCTCTTTTTACTTTTCATCCTATTGACCTGCCTGTAAAATTAGATTATGAAATTTTTTCCAAAAGACCAAAAGACCAACCTAGTTCAGTAACAGAGATCCAGATGGCATGATAAATACATAAAAGAAAGAAAATTCCAGGAAGGAGATTGGGCACTTCTATTTGACTCAAATTTCAAAGACTTCCAAGGGAAATTTAAAACTCATTGGCTTGGGCCTTATGAGATTGAAAGAGTCTTTGATAATGGAGCAGTCAGGATTAGGACTATTGATGCAGAAAAGGTTACTCTTCTTGTAAATGGACATCGACTAAAGGTCTATCATAAGCTAGTGACAAGAGAGGAGTTTGTCAAAAAAATTCAAGATAATGCTTATATGAAGTTGGTGAAGAAGAATATTTCTTCTTCCCCAACTTAGTATTATTTTTATTTTTCATATCTAAAAAAAAGGAAATAAATAATCTAGATATATATATATATATATATATATATATATATATATATATATATAATAAAACAAAATTGTATAAGTATGAAAACTAATCATTGATTGGCATCCTTATACAAAAAATACAAGGTTAAATTAAGAATTCTGACATCTTATATTTTCTTCATTCCAATTCTAAAAATCCCAAATTCTTTGCATTTCCCTTTATTTTTCAGAAAAATAAAGATTAGCTAAAGAATTCTTGCATTTCAGCAGCTCTTATACACCTCTGCAGCACATATGAACAAGAATTTGTTTTACAGAAGCACCTAAAGACAAGATTGAAGATCATACTGAAGAATGTACTCAAGAACACCTCAGGAATCAAGACAAAGAAGAAACAATAAAGGTTAGCTATATCCAAGGTACGACACAAAATTTGTTTAAATAATAAGGTTCAAAACATAATTGATATATATAAATTAGATGATCGTATACTTCCAGCTCCAAATGTCATCATTAAAACCGATTATGCCAAATTGAAATCTAAATCTCATTATTTGCCTCTAAACCCACATCATATTCTCCTCAATGATCAAATCTGATCTCATCCATTAATAATTTAAACGGTCATGCCCCATGTTGAAACCTCACTCATAATGAAACCTCACTCATGCCGAAACCTCACTCATGCTCCTAAAACCTCGCTCATTCACTTGTTTACCTGCACTTCCCTACCGTTTCATGACATAAATCCTCCACATTTTCAAGCTCATATTGAAACCCTCAATTCACCCAGTCAAAAGGAGGCAGTCTTGAAGGTAAAACTTTCGACAAGATATGGGTCTAGTTCTAAGAACAAAGCCTGTAAGATAGAAATTCATGGAAGGGTATCCACAATGAAAGGAGATAATGCAGAAAGCATAATGGTTTAATTTCATAGAGAAATTTGATGGGTTTCACAAGGTATTTACAAAATATTTTGCGAGAGCCTTCGACAAAGTAGAGGTTGAAATCGGTGACATAAAATTTGTAGTCACAGAATCCTTCGTGGCAGAAGCTACCGAAATTCCAAAGACGAGTGAAATATGGCTCAAAAACAGAGGGATCGGTGGAGAAGAATGGAAATTCTTCTTGAAAAACCCAGGTATGGACACAAGTATTTTCAAAAAGAGAATAGCTAGCACAACTCTTAAGGGTAAATGGAGAAACATGCTTTTGATAATTCATAAATTTGTTACCTATGAAGGAAGGTTTGGTTGTATGTTCTTCTATCATGCTAGGTTACTGATGAATTTTCTGGAAGATAAAGAAATAAACCTTCCATATTTTTTACTGAGTAGTTTAATGAAGATGGCAAGGATGGTTCAAAAAAAGGATTCAATTCATAGAAAAAAAAATGCATCATCATGCATTGATAAAAATCCTTATTGAATTTCATTTAAAGAGCTTAAGAGATACATGGGAAGATTTCTTAACCAAAATCATTTTCAAGAAAAAGAAGAAGAAAATTCTAGTGATGACAAAAGAAAAATAGGTAGAAAGAGAAAAGTTGAGAACCTTGTTGTGGATGAATATCCATCTCAAGAAAAATCAGAAAATGAAATTCCTATTGCACAATTTTTTGGTAAGGTCAAGAAACAAATTGATAAAAAGAAAGGAAAACGACATGGAGGAAAAATTAAAGTCATATACACAAATAAATTAGAAACTCATAACATTCCACAGCTAGTAAGAAGAAGATCCAAACTTAGCAAAGCAACCAAAAAGCCACTCCCAGAAGTAATAGAACTTGTTGATTTGGAACAAAATCTTGAGGTGCCATCACCTATTATTTCTTCTCCCATACAGGATCCAAGTAGAAGAATTCCAGAAATTGATCGAGTTCAACAAGAGATTTATGATTACATTGAATCATTAGAAATAAGAAATGCAGAAAAGACATCAAATCCTGATGAACAACCTTCTAGTCCACAAGAACCTCTAGTGAATACTTTAAAACAATAATTTTTTGTGCTAGATACACTAAATAGGAATATAAAGCAGGAAAATGAACCTTTGAAGATTCAGAACCAAATTGATAAAACCTTCAATGATAATACTCTTCTACATTTGGGGTTATGGTTCAAAAAGAACAATAAATTGAAGAAGAAGAACATATACCTGAAAAGATAGATCATAAATTTTAAGTACAAACTACTAATGAAGAAACCAAGAGTTGCAGTGACTTAAAAGAAAGGAAATAAGATGAATTTAGATGTCTTAGAAGAATTTTTAGTTCATATGCAACGATAAGGTGAAGACTCACAATTTTGAAATTGCATGAGGACATGAAATGGTCTCTTAGTGGGGGTCTGTTGAGCCTCAAGACTGTCTCTATTTTTCACATCTATCTCCCCACTTTTCTTTCCTTTTTGACAAAATACATAAGCTCGATAAGTGTTAATTGGTACATTTTCAGTCTAAGAAGGTATTTGAATGATCTCTCTTTTATATTTTAATGTTTCTTATTATTTGAATAAATTTTGTATTTAGCTACATAATTCATGCAATGTAGTTAATCTCCATTTCTGCAGCTACCAACATTGTTTGACATGTCCCAAAGAAAAAGTAGAGGAGAGAAGCACATGGGTAGTTTTTAAATGATCCGCACATCGATTTTATCCTACTTACCTATCCAAGATCGAGAGGAATAATGCCTAAAATCACGGTCAAAGGATCAGTCAAGCAGGGGGCCGAGACAAGTAGGCGAGAAGTTGAAAACTTCATGATTTTCTCTCCACGGAGAAAATCGTGAAAGCTATGAAGACTGAAATTATACTTAGAACTCTATTCCAATTTAATTAATATTTTTTAGGTGAGATCACCTCAAATAGTTAAATCAACTCTGTTATAAATACCGGGTTGTTTTAATCAGAGATAAGCTTGATTTTGATAGTAATACTATTACACATTCAAACTCTGTTTTTATTAATTCATGGAGAACGCATGCTCAAGACCATCGATGCGTAATTAGTCACAAGTGAATTTAAAACCATTATGTTGTGGAGGACCCCTGCATAGTATAGGTTTAGTAGTTTAAACTTATGTTGTTTCTTAGTTTAATTCTTCCACTTTTTTCTTAAGTTAATTATTGTGTTTTTCATAGTTAAATTCTATGTTCTTTCGCATAGTTGAATGCTCCAATTTACTTTGCTTCCCTGCAATATCCTGATATCATAATTTTGTTAACCTTTACATTTCATGGAATGAAACCTTTCTCGCATTCTCTCACATAGTAAATACATGTTTCATTTTTCGTTTCATAGATCGATTTGCATTTTAGTTTTACACAGTAAGTATATACTCTATTTTTCTTTTCTCATTTCAATCAGTCTTTGAATTTACTTAGCATAATCACTTAGATTTAATATTATTTCTTCGAAATTTCTATTAGTATAATTTAATTAAAATAGATGTTTTTTTAATATAATTAGATAAATAGATACTTTGTTTTTAGATTTAGACAGATATTTCATTTGGGTAGATAGAAGAAAGTTTTTGAGATATATGTAGTTAAGACTTATATATAGAGGATTAAATTTTTTGTTCAGATTAAGAGATGTTTTAATTAGATGTTTTACCCTTTAATTAAATAGGTTTAGAAGTAATTTAGATAAATAATTTTAGAGATAACTTCAACATAGTCGACATAGAATAGTCTAACATAGTTAAGATTTATCACTTAGATTGATCTCTTTTTATGCAATATAGATTCATCATAGATCAATTTTCCTTCTTAAAAAAACATTTCCTTTTCTTCTTTCTTGTAAATTTCATCTTTCATTCATTAGAATATTTTCATTAGATTAATTTATAGATCAACTTCCTTTCTTAGATTAATATTAAACATTTCATTTTCTTCCTTCTTAAGTTCATTTTTCAAGCATTAAAATTCTTCTCTAGGTGTAGTTAATTTCTTGCTTTCTATTTAATTTATCATTAAAATCTCAAAAACATACAAAAAGATTGAAGTTTATTTTCATTTCTAGTTTTTTTAAATCAATTGTTCAATTTTAGAAGCCAAAAGTAGAATTATTATCATAAGATTTTTTAGTTAATTTTAAATTTCATATTTCAGTTCTTAGTTTCTCCGTTTCATTTAAACATTTAGGACAAAACACAAAATCCTAAAAACAACATATAAAATCAACACAACGAAATAAGAAATAAAGGCTTCTAGCAGATATAGTGCACATGCACTTCACAATATTACTAACTCTGGTCAATAACTTATGATATAAATTTAAGACATTAAATTGACTAAACATTTTGGTGTTATTGTTGGGGAAGTCTAATTAGGAGCCTTATCTCTTAAATCTAAAAAAAATGACATGCGTAGAGAAAGAGATTCTCGGGGTAGATTTGTAGCTAGAGGTAGAAGTTTGATCGCACCAACACCACTCACTCCACCAAGACCTTGTAATTCCACACCACCATCTCAAACTCGTATTCCATTCCTAGTAGTGAGACATAGACTTCCTGAATTCTTAAGATTATAAATTCAGCCTAAAGACTCTCCAACTTCATCAATTGAAACAGTTTTGGAAGAAGAAGATCCTAGATCCCCAACAAAAGGAATAGTTTTTTTAACCTCTGTAGGAGAAAAAATCTTAGCTCAAGAATTAGAAATCCATAGTGAGGAGGAGGAAGAAATTTTCTTCAATATACCATTGATAGAGGAACCAGAAAAGGAACAAATAACTCCAAAAATCAAACCCTATATCAGTTATAAGGAATCTACAATGGTTGGAGAAGGAGAAGTACACAATTTTAATGGAGAAGCCTTAAGACTAGGAGGAGGAATACCTAGGGTTGGAGGAGGTAGAAGAGGTGGAGTAAATAGAGGAGGACGAGATGGAGGAAGAGGAAGAGGAAGAGGTGAAGACCCTGTTGAATTTCCTATATTGGATGAGGATACAACTGTCACAATGAAAAATATCTCACCCTCCATCCTTCCAAATTTTCATGGATTAAGGAATGAAGACCCTGAAACATTTCTATTTGAATTTGAGGATTTATTCAGATCATATGACTACTTATAAGATTCTCAAAAGTTGAAATTATTTCCTGCAGCACTTAAGGGTGCAACATTAAAACGGTTTATGAGCTTAATAACACATTCTATTAGGACATGGGAGGAAATTAAAAGTGCATTCTTAAAAAAATACCAAGAACACTGCACACCTAATAATCGGAAAGATGATTTTTTTAAGATGATTCAAAGAGAGGATGAAAACTTAGAAGACTTAATTGAAAGGTTCAGTTACAATATAAAAAGAGCTAAGATGGAAAATTTGGATGAAGATACTTTGAAAGCTCTCTTGTTGAAAGCCATTAGAGATGAATGGATAGATATTCTTAATATGATGGGAAAGTAAGATATCTCTCAACTATCATTACCTACAATATTTGAACTATGCATACATCTTTCAAGAGGAAAATCAAGAGTTGGAAGAAATACAAGAGATATTGTTCTCTCTAGAGTGAATAAACCTGTAGCTGGAAAAGTAAGTAGGGCATAAATAGGAAATTTTCTTGATGAATTTAAAAAAGATATTCTAGGGAGTATTAGTGAACAAGTAGACACCTTAAAATTAAAAAACAAGCAAAGAGATGAAAGTGATGCCTTATCTATCTTATTTCCTAAATGCAGAAAGAAACATGCTTTAAGAGAATGTCCTCTTCATTTAAAAATGATAGAGACCTGTGTCATTTTCACAGAAAAACATGAAACAAAGAAATGTCCTTTTATACCAAGTCTTAAGGTTGTTTTCCAAGAGGAAATAGCCCCACATCTAGTAGATCCTCTTTGTTTTGTTTCTAGAATACAAGGGCAAGGACCACAAACTCAAGTTTTTAACACTCAGATGTATACTCAACCCCCATAGAATATTTAAACTCATCAATGCCATGGCAGCAACCTTGGTCTCAACCTCAACCTTGGGCACAAGGAGTGAAAAATCCTTATGGGAGATATTCTCAATATCACCAATATCCAAAATCTTATCTAAACTATCCTCCACAACATTTTCCTCAATCCAGTCAACAACCTCAATTTCCAAATCATAATCCACAAAATTCATTACCATTTCCACAAATTCCAAAACAACTACCTACTCAACCACTCCCAAACCCAAACAATAAAAATGCACAACCTATTTATAACATGGAGGGGCGGAATTTCCAACCTTATATGATAACTTCACTAGACCTTAAAAATTTTCAACTTAGATCTGGCAGGACATTGGAAAAGAAAAATCCCTCTGTTGTTATTCGGGAAAAAGCTGACCACCTTGATGAGGAAATTTCTCTTCATTAAAATGAAAATCTTCAAAATAGAAATAATCATTCTGGAGAAGGGACATCTCTTCATCAGAATCAAAATTTTCAAAATCAAACACAAGAAGATCCAATAAACTCAACTCCTATCATAGAGCAACCTTCAATATCTATATCTAAACCTCCTTTCCCTGAAAGATTACAAATTGATAGAGGGGTAGAAAAAAAATTTGTTTCCTAACTATGATATAATAGATGAATTGAAGAATGTTTGTATCAAAATTCCTTTGCTATAAGATATTAAGGAAATTCCAATCCTTGCAAAAAAAATAAGAGAGTTGAGTATAAATAAATCAGGAAGAAAAAAAAAAGTAAAAAAGAATACAGTTAGTGGGGAAAAATGCAGATATCATGATGGGAAAAACATCCATACAAAAATATTTGGATCTAGGAAGTCCCATTGTAAAAACACATATCAATGGTATTGAGATCCAAAATACATTGATTGACTTAGGAGCTTCCATAAAAATCATGAGTAAACAAACCATGGAACAACTAAAACTTCCAAATCTTTAATATACACCAACGTTACTACAATTTGCAGACAGATCGGTAATTAAGCCTGATGGTGTATTAGAAGACATTTATGTATCCATAGACTCTTGGGAATATCTAGTTGACTTTACGATCTTAACTCCCAAGAATAACTTAGGAGGACATCCATTGATATTAGGAAGACCTTGGTTAGCTACAGTTGATGCTTTCATCAGTTGTAGATATGGTGATATGTTTATTTCTGATGGAAGTTCAACAAAGAAATTCATTCTATATCCTCTAGAAAAAAAAATGATAGAAGTATAAAATGAAGAATGGATAGATGATGACAATGATTTGCAACCTATTTGTACTATTTCACACATTAGTGAAGAAATCAAAATTCTAAATTCAAGAGAAAATCATGAATCATCTTCACAATGTGAGAATAGTCAAAATTTTCAAGAACAATGTAATATTGAATACTTGTCATCTAGGATCTTCCCACTCCATGATAACTCTTATCTTCTCTGGATATACTGCGATTCCCTCCTTGGAGACCACATGCCCAGAGTAATGTACCTTCTTCTGAAAGAAACTACATCTACTAAGCTTGGCATACAATTGATGCTCTCTCAACAATATCAACACTGTTGCTAAATGCTCGACATGCTCTTCCTCATTCTTATAATATATCAATATGTCATCAACGAACACAAGAAAAAACTTTTCCATATACAGACGCATCACACTATTCATCAAGCACATAAAAGTAGTTGAAGCATTAGTCAAACCAAATGGAACTATAACAAACTCATAATGGCCATACCTGGTCTGGAAAAGTAGACTTGTAAATATCCTCCTCCTTGATGTGTACCTGATGATATCTATATCTCAGATAAATATTTGAGAACACCGCTTCTCCCTTCAACTGATAAAATAAGTCATCAATCCTCGACAATGGATCATTTTTCTTGATGGTCACCTTGTTCAAATTTTTGTAATCAATGCACAACCTGACAGTACCATCCTTCTTCTTCACAAACAATATTGGTGCACCCCACGCTGATACACTTGGCCTAATGTATCCCTTTTCAATAATTTCCTTCAACTGCAACTTCACCTCTACTAATTCTAGAGTTCTCATCATGTACGGTGCCTTTGATTCTATTGCTACCCCTAGTACCAACTCAATAGAAAATTCCACTTCTCTATGAGGTGGAAACTCTTATATCTATGCTAGAAACACATCCTCAAATTGTTGTAAAATTGGGTACCTACTAAATATCTTCACATCCTTATCCTCTTTACCTTTGTCACTAGAAATATGTACTACAAATAACACACACCCTTTTCTGTGACTATGTTTTCCCGCATAGTTGTCACCATCCTAACTGATGTTTCCTTATTCTTACACCATAATATTATATGTTCTCCATTTTCATCCAATCACTCAATGGACTTGTCATAACAATCCACTTTGGTTTTATGAAGATACAACCAATCCATGCCCAATGACATACTATACGATTCCAATGGAAATACAATCAAATGTGCTAAGGTAGGCATACCATTCAACTTGAATGCACAAGATCTTACCCAGTGATGAAATCTCTTCTTGGTACATGTAGCCAACTGCACTAACCAAGATTATGCATGCATTTATTTATTCAAACCACACTTATCCACCAAGTCAGGGTTAACATAATTATAATTAGATCCAATTTCATTCAAAATAGAAACAACTTTATCACAAATATTACCATCCATCTCAATGATAGATGTGTGATGATCTACCTGCCTATTTTTCAGTGTTTCATAGATACGCAGAATGTTATACCAAACATCCCCAACATTCTAGCCTCCTTTGCACTATAGATTTGAGGCATACCACCCTGATACTGCGGAAAATCTCTCTTGAGATGCTCCTTACCACATATCTAACATTAAAACTGTCTGGTACCATCACCTCTATTCTTCTACCCTCCAGGATATGACCCATGTCCCTGTCTAGCAATGTTTAACTTCTTGTAAGGTGCAAAATTTTCTCTCTTCTACATTCTGAGGCCTTGTTCATTTCGGTTACCATTTACCTTTACCCTTATATTTACCTTTCCATCCTTGTTGAGATTTTTTCTTATGTTTTGATTGTTCATAGAAATGCTTTAATTTCCCATTAACTTCCTCAAGTGATTGAGGTTCATCATACTCAACCCGATCTCTAAATTTTAATGGAAATCCATTCAAATACCTTTGAAATTTAGTATTTTAATATTTAAGATACGTTACATACCTCAATAGCTCCAGGAACTTAGGCGTATATTCCTCATATGTCATTAATGCCATTATCAACTCATATAATTCCTTGGCTTTGTTGTCATAGTACCTTTCCGACAGGAAATTCTTTTTGAAGAGTCTCTTGAATTCATGCCAAATCAAATATTTTGTCCTGATATCTCTGACCCACTTCGCATATTCCCGCCAGATATCTTCTTTACCTTTTAGGATGAAGATGGCTACTATGGCCTTCATATTATTTATGTAATTATGCAACTCAAATAATTTCTTCATCCCAAGTAACCTAACCTCTGCATCTTCCAGCTTCTTCAAATCTCCATCGAAGGTAGGTAGATTAGATTTCTTAAACTCATCTGGAAAGTATCCCCTATCAGTTCTCTTGTAAGGGTGATAACGATAATGATCATAGTGCCTGTCAGAACCAAAACTAAAATAGTCCATCACCTCTCCTATCCGGAGTATCCAAGAATATACCACCTTTGATCATGACATCTTTATTTGACTTGTGACCACCATGAGACCTGCTGCCATATGCCCCATTAGTCCCATCCTCATGTCCATAGCTGATCTAGAGTGGTCCCTGTCTATGCGATTTTGAAAAACTCTGAAGAATCATTACATTGACTTCTTCTTGTTTCTCCTGTGCCTACATAATTTTTTCATTATCTTCTTGGAAACTCCTTATTTCTTCCATCAAACTCATCAATATCTCTACTAATTCAGAAGAGTTCCCAACACCACATTGATCATATAATTCATTAGGAAAATATTTGTATTCTACCATCTTTCTAGTCATCTTTTATCTCTTCATATAAGGCATCTATGTCATATAAACAAAATAATAATAAAAACAACATACCTCAATTTAATTCAGGGAGGATATCTCATTTGCAAGACCGATGATATATCTTTCCATTACGTGTCAAGGGATTCCTAGGCCTATGAGATCTCCACCCTCTGGGATTTACCATGTATCGCCACCTAAGATTCCTATGCCCAATCAAGGGTACTCACCACTAAGCTTTACCGTGTATCCCTTCATTCACTGGTCAAGGGATTCTTAGGCTCAATCGTGGTTTTCACATCTATGCTTTATCGTGTATTCCATCCAATGATTCCTAGTCCTTGTGAATAATCCTTAGACCACCCCACTCAACTTCGAGTCCATTTGGTAATCCAGCTCAACTAAATACAAGTAAAAAAACAACATCGTGACTATCCACAAATGGAAAGGAAAGGCTGAAGAACACTGACACACCTAGAAAAACCCATGCTAATGACAACAAGAAAACCAAGAATACACATGCATAATCATGCATGGAAAATATAGCAAGGAAATCATACATGCAAATCGATACCTGCAAGTAATCCCATTGTAGCTACTTGATCCTTCTCTTCCTTGCTTAATATTTGCTTCCCTTTGCCTTATTTTCCTTTCTTGATCCAATGTTGAAGTGCTCCAAGAAAACTCTAAGTGTCCAAGAGTATGAGAGAGAAAATAGAGAGAGAGCTCTGAAACAAAACTAACCAAAAGCCATGAACTGATCCTCATAATCCTTTTTATTAATGTGGCCTCTATTTTCTTCATTTTCCATTATGTTCTTTCATTTTCCTCCTCACATGCAACATGTGTCCTTTCACCTTCCTTTTCTCCTAATTTCCATTATTTTCATAAATAAAATTCCAATTAATGTCACTTTTCCTTTCCAAAGCCTTTTCCATTTCCTTTGACAATTTCCTTAGCCATAATGACTGACATGAACACCCACACTAGCATGTTTTTTCCCAGCATTCAACTTGGAATAAGTGTCCCATAACTGTGGTTATTATTTTTCCTTTATTAACTTTTATTACATGGAATTTTCGTCAAGGTTGTCACATTTGTATTTTTGTTATCCCCTATCATCTATAGGATGTGACTCTTTGTAGTACGATCTACTTGAGCAATATCTTCCACCAGCTAGTTTTTCACACTCTCTTGGTTTTCATGCTTCTGGGTCAAATTGTGATTAGATACAAGGAAGTAACATTACACATGTAGAGGATAAGGAAGGTGAAGACGTTTTTAATATTTCTTCTATTTCCAAAAATCTTCCATGTGAAGATGATGCACTTCCATTCTTGGATGATTTTCAATCCGCTAATGTCGGTAGTGAATCAAATGTAATAAATTCTTTCGATCAACTTGTAGCCTTGGGAAATAATCATTATGATGATGATGACTCTATTGATGTATGCGATCACAAATGCCTAAGTGCATCATCTGATATTTCAGTTTATCATGACTATTTTAATTAAAATCTAATTCGGTCAAAGAATATTTCCTTATCGAAACTTCCCCTTCATCTCACTATCCCTTGTGCTATACCATTTGTGATGCACCTACTTGTGATGAATATCCTCCATTATCTTCAAGTTATTCAATCGATAAGTTAACTTTGAAATTGGAACAAGTTGGCGATATTATCCAAGATGCAAATGAAAAAAATAAAATCATTAAGTACTCTTCCAATCCCTCATCATTTATTCTCTTACATGAAGACAACTATTGAAATCATCTTTCTCATGAAATTTCCCCGATTCATTCATATTCGAATTTGCGATCAAAAGAATCTCTAAACTTGAGTAATCTAGTTGTTTAAGTTAAACAATCTGGTCAAATCAATGACAAAGATGACATCCATCTGATGAGTAGTGGCCTTATTGAAACCAGTGGTACCAACTATCCTCCCACCATGCATGATCTGTTTCAATATTCAAAATGAGATATTACAACCCTTGAAAGTTCCAGGACTTGTTATTAAGTTGAGGCACTTCAACTTCTTTTGATGGTTATGTTAGGATCTCGCGACTCTGGTAAGGCCCCGAAACAAAGTCAAATCTGTTTTCTTTCGCACAATCCTTCTCTTTGCATGGTTTCACTCAATGTAAATATATTTCTGAAATGTATTTGGTATTTCAGATGTAATATTTCAAACTTTTGAGATTTGGTTTTTGATCGAATTCTAGAATCCTCTTTAATTGATCCATCTTCATGCAAATATCTCGCATCAAACTCAAGTTTGGATTATGTATCTCTCATAAAGTCATGGAATTGCAAAATTTTTCATTTCAAAGACTATATTTGGCCAAAGAAGTCATTCTTATCAAATTCATCTCTCAATATTCAACTCCTTCTTTTTCTTCTAAATGTTATATGGAAAATATTTCCCTTCATTGCACCTGAAATCATCTTGATTGATTATGAATGCATCAATTATCGTGTCAACCAAATTCTTCTCCATTCACTATGTCCTAACTGGTCTCATGTGTTTGATGTGTTGGCATCCTTTCTAAATCCTTTTGATTATTACGTTTCTTATACAATATGTCACCAGTTACAGGAAAATGTTTTTTCACATTTGGCTTGCGAGGAAGTTGGTTCGATTGTCCAGAGCATTCATACGATTGTTCAAATTGATTTATCTTTGTTAATTACAAACTAGGAATATGATGCTTTAATAAGCCCATATGATCATTATTTTTTCTCTGATTATTGTCATTCAGCTTATAATTTTCCCATCAGCACATTTGATGACAATTGTTTTACATCCATTGATCTTTATGGTTCAAATTTTCACTATTCGAATATTTGTCGAGCAGTTGATAAACTTTTTCCTTCATTGATGGTTATGCCAAGCCCTCACTGTCTCAACATGAATGTTGAATATGATGAGATCTATTTTCCCTCACAAGATTACCATTGCAATCCCATGCCTGTAATTGAAAATTAATATTTTCAAATATTTTGGGGTTTTCAAGAGGATTATCATAATTTTTATGATCCAATCGTTGAATAGTTGGAACAATCGTACCCATAAATCTCCATCGAAAATAAAAAATTTCGATATTTCCTCACAATTTCTAAGGATTTCGATCCAGATGGAGACACATTCAAGGGAAGCTTCATAGGTTTGTTGAATAATGGTTCTAATAAAAAAGGTAAGAATATAAATTGGTTATAAGTGGTGACTATGGCCTATTTTTATGCTGACAGGAAAGACCTTCAAACTTTTTGAGAGCCATTCAAGTTTTGATCTTTTCTATTTCACATTGTTTTATATTTTTTTTAATCGATCTCATATTTGTGATAGTAGGCCGGGAACAATTATGATGGATACATTTGAAATTCAATTATATGTGACCCCAACCTTCTAGCTGGTTAAGTTAGGAGTAGGTCTAGTTGCATTTTAATTTACCTACACATCCATCCTGCATTCGTTCCATGTAGTTTGTCCTGTTTTGGTTTCACATCATGTTTTTATTTGGCCATTTTTCTCTTGTATTCTGGTTTTTTTTCCTTGTTGTGTGTTTTATTTCCTTTCATTTTGTGATACCGTGCATGAATATGCTATGCTGGCTCAAAGGTAATGTGGAAAAATAGAAAAGGACTTTGTAACACTGCAACATTTGGCTAACTCTATGTCCTTCATCCTTGTCTTGGTTACATTTTTGGTCGATGATGTTTTGAGGAAAATATTATCCTTGCATTAAGACAGCCTTGTGTCAAACCATGATCTCCATGTCTATTCTGTAAACCTCATGCCTACATTGTTTTCAGACTAATTCGATCAACAAGATAAGGACAAGGGGAAAATATAAACGAGAAAACCATTATCAGAGGTATTATATATGATTTTATGAAGGGAAAACCTCTTTGATCTCAATAATTCAGGATCCCTCTTCTTCCTATGAAATAAATAAGGGTCGATGCACAGTCTTATATAAAAATATAAATAAGAAAGAAGAGAAAGGCTTCCTCAGCAGAGATGTGAAGAAAGCAACTCCACCGGGGTACTATCCAGGCTGGCTCGCAGCGGAGCAATGTTTGTGTCCCTAAAGTGACTCTGTTGGGGTAGTGTCCAACCCTGCTAGCAGCAGAGCAACACCAAAGATGAAAAAATATACTCTAAAATTATAAATCTTTCTAACTTCATTACCCTATCCTATTCAAAACATTGTATGATCGTTCGTCTTATGTTTGTGTTTAACTGAGTAGGAATGAATGGGACTATGTTTACGCACAAGGTAAGTGGGGAAGCCATGGTAATATAAATAATGAATCAATCTTTCCTTAAGAACTAGACCTTGCACGAAATAATCGACCAAGGCATAAAAGTTGGAGTTCTACCAATGTGTCGCCAAGTGTTGTTGATGCGAAAAACACCCTCCAAAATTTTGCGTACACTCGAATTTTGGATCCTACTGTGTAGCTTGGTATCAGTCATTCTATAGTCACTTCTTGGTTAGATGATGTTTTTTTATGTCCCTTCTTGGATTAGAAGTGTCGACGTCACTTGATCACACATGCTCAGTCTGTAACAAGTGCATGAGCGCATTATTTTATGCAACCTTGGACAAGCATAGCACGTTCCATAAAATTATTCTTGTACGATTTCAAATCCATTTTGATAGTCATTGTTCAAGGAAAATGACACTATCTCACATTCTAACGGTGTTTTTACTTCCAGTTCAGTGAGTTTTGAAAACTATCGCTTTCCCGCACCTTTATTCTCATGAGTGTCTCTTTCATGTTTTCGGTTGTCTCTTTCGCTTTCTTTCACTTTAATTAGTTTCATTTTCATGTTATATTTTCTATGGCATTTGCTACTTTCACTATCGTTCACATATAACAAGATTCATTCTCACTTTAGCAATTGTCGTCTTTTCACATGTTAGTTGTCGCACAATGTATGTATGTTTGTTCTAGTGGTTTCAAGGGGTTATATCTGTGTGAATGAGTTGGTATAATAATTCAAACATCAGTCACACTTGTTCCCAAAGTTTTAAGAACTGTCGCACAAGTGTCATCACGGTCGCCGCAAAGTGTACCTTTAGTGTTGCACTTGTCGTAAAATCATCGCATTAAGGGAAATATGTTGATAAAGTGTTTTGGATAATTTATATTGATGTGTATTCAAATTGTTTCAAGTGTGTGATCATACTCAAGTAATATCAATTTTCACAATAGTCTCTTCAGTCCCACACTTAGCCAAACTTCGGAAAACTCACAGCAACCTAGCCTCATCCAGCCCTCCTGAACTACGCATTATGCAATCTCAGCCCTCAAGTAGTGACCTTCTCTCTTGGCACTACACAATGTGTATTCTTTGCCTCCCATAACTACACATTTCGCAACCTAAGTTCTCAAGCCCAACCCTGATCCTAGAACTACACAATATTTCTCTCGAGCCAAGCCACTATTGCACATTGCATAGTCTCAATCCTCGAGCCTTAGTCTTTAGCTCTTGAATTATGCAACTTCATAATCATCTGGCCTCCTTTCCTTCTAGTAATACACATTTCACAATTTCAGTGCTCAATCCCAGGCCCTGGCCTCTAAAATTGTGAAATCATTCCCTCCAATCAGGCCTGAACTACGCATTACACAGTCTCAAACCTCAAGCCCAACCCTTGAACTCTTGATTTGTGCATCTATGCAATCACCAAATTTTCTTTTCCTTGCAGAAATGCGTAGCTGACCGAAATAGTTACCAACCCATCAACTTGGCTAACTGAGCTCCAAAATTGCACAATATTCTTCCTCTTTCAAGCCTAAACTGCGCATTGTGCAGTCCCAAGGCTCAAGCTTCACACCTAACTTCCTGAGTTACACAATTGTGCAGTTACTGAGCCCATTTCCCAGCTTGGCATCCAAACCCAACTTAGTCAGTTGATCAATATGCACCATCTTATACTAGGGATTTATCAAACCAATGTCATCTTGTCAGGAGTGGATTGCAAATGGAGGTACTCTATCATGTTATGGAAAGATGATGAAGAAGGAGATGGAGAAGGAGGACATGCTATAAGACAAATATGGAGCTAAAGACATAAGATTATCATCAGGAAAGAATATGAAGCAACATCAGACTATAACATCAGATGAATATCAATACCATATGGAAGACTACTAATCTTCAAGTCATACGGAGGAGGAAGAAGAAGAACATGTATCATATTTCAAGAAGACACAAAGAAAGAAGCAGAAAAAAGGACAACTTGGAACCATGATATCATCATGCAGTCCATGTCATTAGTTTCATGTCATGTCCTGTCAAAAGTCATCATATGCCACATCATTATTGTGTATTATGTAATTACCTATTCAAAATTTATTGTAAAGTGGAAATCCAAAGGAAACATTCAAATATCAAGAGTCTTGTAAAGTCGAAAAGTCATAGGAAGTCAAACAGTCATGAGGATAGTCAAAGAGTCACAAGGAAGGTGAAGCATCACCTCTTGGTTATATATACACCCTCATTGTATCAACAAAGAATATTTCACCTTGGCTCCTCCTGCAAGGCATTAGAGATACAAACAAGTTCTTTGGAGGAGAAAGGAGTCTCTCCAATGCTCCACTATTGGAGCTAGTGATTTTCATTGTATACATGTCTCTTGGAATTTTTACTTAATAATAGAATCCCTCCATAGTAGAAGAACCTTGACTCACCTACAACTGAACACTCACCATGCACACCTTCTATTTTTTTGAAGGCACACACATGTTCCTCGTTAATCAAGGTTGGCATTGATGTCAATATGGCTTTGACTAAGATGTCAATATTCTTGAGCAGCCTCGTTCCAGATGATGATGTCTTTCCCTAAGAAGTTGCCAAGTGTTTGATTGGTGATCTAGTCCTTGAGTACAAACCCATGATGTGATGAACTATACTTAATGAAGTCATCCTTGTGATGATTTTATACTCTTATATGACCACACTTAATGATGGAGTTTGATGAATATTGGAATACTAAGTGATGACATGATTAATGTTTCAAAGAGACCTTCCAAATGATACTGCCTATAACATATCACTACGCCACTATGTAATGCACTCATTTTTGATGTCCTACCATGATCCTATTGTTATAGGTCATTTTGGGCACCATCCCTAATGACCTGGTTAACTGGACATCCTCCCCAGGACCGATGAATAGGGTCTATCATCCCCTATCATTTCAATTGTTACATGCCCTAAGACAAAGAACAAGAAAAAATCATCTATGACTTCCATCTGCAAGGTTTCCAAGATTTCAAGTTTATATTATAACCCCTATGAGCTCACCAACGCAATCTCTCAAGGGACTAAGTGTGTTGCATATGTAGATACCTCCATTCATATGTGCTCTGTAAGCACTTCCCGACACTCAAGGGTGCGTTGGTCATTTGGGAGAGAAATTCTCATTGTTTTGGAATCTACACTTGGCCAATGTCCTCTAGAAGAGTGAATATGTGTCAAACTTCGAATCCATTTGTCGATTTGATCCCTCTGAGACTGGGAACTTTTCTTGCCTATTATTAGAAAGGCATTGATTGTAAAACTACCTTCAACCCCTCTATAAATTGAGCACAGATCCTAATGCTTAAGAAGGAAGAATTTTAGTAGAGAAATGTTGGTGGAATTTCAATTGAGGATTTGATTTGTGTAACATGTTGCTGGAGAGATGTGCATTGTGATGAGGCTGGGATGTTGCTGGAGATGGTGACATCAAATCAATCACTGGGTTGTAACCTCCCCTTCTATCCATTAATAAATATTGTTGCTTACTTTCCCACATATGTATCTGTATAAGCTTCTGTCTTTCATATTATGAATTCTTATCTGATGTATACGGTTCATGTTTCATTTATTTAACTGAAAAACATGAATAGACATCTGTATATTGCTATCTCTTTGTTTTTTTTTAGTATTCATTCTTGTAGGAAATATTTTGGTGATCTAGCTTGGATTTGAAGCTACAACAAGAGCGATAGAAGGGGAATTGGAAGTGCTTGGACTCTAAGTAAGTTTCTTGATCTGTTCTATGTGTCTATTTACTGTTAGGAAAAGTAGCTGCAAATTATTTAACCTATTGTTCTAGATGAGCACCACATCTATGGAAGAATTTTTTATCTATAATTCATAATTCCGCATAACAAATTGGAAACTCTGCAGGGGAGCTTACCCTTCATCCTTGGTGTCTTTTCCTCTATTTATCTCTTTTTATTTACCCAGTAGCATTTACTCTGAAATATTAGGCTTTTTGAAATCAAAATTTGCATTAGAACTGTGTTTTACAGTTGAGTTTTTATTCTCTGTTGTGCCCAACGCACTATTGAACAGGACATAGTGCTTTGGATAGCACTATCTCCCACTTAGGGGTGCGTTGCAATGCACTGTCTCCCCTTAGAGACTCTGTTTCCCCCTAGAATCAACCAAATTCCATTGACTTTTTCATTGCATTTACTTTCAGTTTGATTTTTTTTGTGTTTTAAAGAGCTTGATGCCTCATACTGACCAGTAACTTTATCTTAATCTTCCTCCTTTGAAAGAAAAGTTTGTTCAATGTTTATTTAACGTGTTTTTCTTTATCATTGACAAATTAATTTCAAAGTATTTTCATTGCTGCAATAGATCCATTTGCTTTTGAAAAAGGAAATTGTCGTTAAATTCTTCGTTTCCTATAGGAGAAATTGTAGTTCTATTATTCATTTTTCCTATTAAAGATAAATTGTTGTTCTATTCCTCATTTCTCAAAGTAAAAGGCTTTCATTTTTATTGATTTGATGCACTTATTTTCCTTTTCTGCATTCACATTAAAGGGACTAAAAAGAAAAA
Organism: Pinus albicaulis; assembly: GCA_034641835.2. Taxonomy (NCBI): domain Eukaryota; kingdom Viridiplantae; phylum Streptophyta; class Pinopsida; order Pinales; family Pinaceae; genus Pinus; species Pinus albicaulis. The sequence goes on from CM076582.1 coordinate 885,786,841, forward strand.
CTTGCATTTGCATGTAGTGGATTGTGTGTTTTGCATAGGAATAATTAGGAAAGCTGCATTTTAGTTTGTGCTCTTTGGTTGTTTGCTCTCAAAATGATTGCTCTTTCCCTCTAATAGCTAGGATTTTCATTGAAAAACTAAAAGTGAAAGATTTCTTATCATTTGAGTTTGCATTTTAGGAATTTCCAATACATCATTGCAGTTAACCTTGAAAGGAAAATTGATAAACAAGATCAACTTAAAATTTATCTCAATTTACCTAACAAAGCATTGGAACCATAACGATAACATTTAGAAGGTCTAGGCTAGATACATGTTCCAGCGTCGTAAAACATAGCAGCTATCGTTAATTATCTGCGATACATTCTGAGTGTGATACCTCACTCCACGTACGTAAGTATATAGTAACTCGTCCATGTAATTTCAGGTATATCGGGCAATGTTACAGTATGAAAAGTATAAAGGGGTGCTCTCACTGTGCGGTTTTGTATTAGACAGTGCTAATATGGACTTGTCCCTCCACGTACCTTCGGGTATATTTGGGAGGAAAACTTTATGTTGCTATCCATCCATAGTGAACCGAGTCAGCCGCCTTGTAAATTTTGATACACCGAACACAACATTCAAGGAGATTGCCTACCCGTACTTCTTGGATCTCTAGGAGGTATTCTGCAGTTCACAGTTTCTTGGTAAACCTTTTTCCTAGTAATACATTTTTATTTTTTTTATTTGCTTTTGGTTAATTGAAATCAGTCATCGTGGAAGAAAAAAATCCTTTTACCTGTCGTTCATGTATACTAGCATTGAAACCACCTTTACCACCATAAGTTACTTCTATATGGTGAAGGCGACATCACTCTACCGAAACCAATACTATCAGTACCTCTGGTGAAGCATAATCTTCCCATATACCAGAGTTGGCACAAGTTGTTTCTACACATCTTGATTTGTCTACTATTGTCGAGACGGAGTTCTCACAATTACCCATGGTCACGATCCATCCAATCAGTGAGACCATACCTTCTGAACCCGACGTTGTTCAACAGGAAGTTGATCCAGATCTCGTCTCTTCTTTGCCAGAAAATATAAATCCCGAAGTCAAACAACTGGAACTTGTTCATCCATTGGCCATCCCACAATTTTATGTAGCCATTGAGTCTCCCATATCACACAGTCAACCTCCTGAAATATACTTTGGGCATGACGGTGAAGTACTTCCCCCTAGTTTGATTTTGATTGAAGAAATCCCACAAGACAAGACACCTTTAACTCCAACCCATTTTGGGGAGGATCTTTACCTGTATGAGTATTTTCCTCAAACACCACCCTCTTCTTTTGTTGATCCTATTCCTATTAATATTCCCATCGATTCAAAAGGGTATACATTTGGTCAAGTAACAATGCCTGAACCAACATCTTTGGTTGGGCCATCTGTTCCAATTAAGTCAGTACCTGCCATCGCTACCCCATTGATGTTTACAACTTCACTAGAATCATATTTTCATGGTGGCCCTATGGTCCCATCAGGTTATAAATATTTATCTAGAATTTTTCTGGTGCATCTTCAAACCCATGGACTTCACCAATGTCATCGTCTGGTATTCTAACTAGTAAACCTTTAGTGAGTACTAAACGGCTTGATTCTTTATACACATCATCGGGGCAATATCAAGCTGGTCCTTCTGGGTCTATTCCATCTAGTACCATATCAACTGGACTTCCTGCATTTGGAGAGCAATATTTTCCATATTATTATCATCCTCATGTAGGGGGTAACCTTTGGTCACCTACTATGACATTACTCCGTCACTTTTTGGTCAACCTAATGTCGAAACGAATGTTTGTCAATCGCAGCCCACTCTGCCTATCCAACCACAAACGGTTGTACACTCGTATCAACCAGTTCAACTTGTTACACCCACATCATTTCCACTTGTTAATTCAACTTTACCCCTATTACAAAATTTAGATTTTGTAGAACAACCTTTTAAGGGGGGTCCTTCAACTCAATACCCTCAAGTATTGGGCCCACAGACTCCAAATCCTCTGATTTTTTTACAACAACAACCTGTATCTGGAATCATTTATTCACAAGCTAGTTTACGGTTTTATGGGATGTCACAACCACAACCTGGTTATACATATCCTCATCGAATCCAAGTTATTCTAATTTGGATTATAACATTGGTGGAAAGACCCCTTGGCAACCTCAGGCACAAATACCTCAGACTTCATTTCAACAAATGCCATATCCAAGTTTTGGTCAACAGAATCCTCAAGTGTTTACTTATCAAAACAACCCCTATCTAGGTTACCAGCAGCAGATTCCTTATGCTGGTGCTCAAAGTCCTGTTGCTCAAGAAATTCCATCATACCTTTGTTATGCTCAACCTGACCTTAATAGATAGTTGCCATTTTTTGCGACTTTAGAGTTACCAGATTTAAATCGGCTAACCAATGATCCAATCAACTATGCTCCTTGGTGAATAGTGATACCTCACAAATTACCCTTGGATATTCCAAAATTCAATGGAAACCCTAGAGAAGACCCGTCGACTCATGTTATGACTTATCATTTATGGTGTTCATTAAAATCCCTGAATGATGACTCTGTTTGACTACGTATTTTCCAACGTACGCTCACTGGTCTAGCTGCAAAATGGTATATTGAATTACCTAGAGCTTATTTTGACAATTTCACTGCCCTAGATATTATCTTTTTGACTCACTTCCAGTTACCCATACGATATGAAACTAGAATGGAACTCTTGAATAATTTTAAACAGACTAATGCTACTCACAATTTTGATCATATTCATGAGTGGCGTCGTCATCGTAGAATGGTTAAGACATTTTTTCCTGATCATCTCCTTGCTAAGTGGTTCATCAAGTCCCTATTACCATCTATGACTGAGGATGTGGCTAAGGGTGGCGTCGTCACTGAATAGCAAGTCATTGATCATGCCCAATATTTAGATTTGATCTATACTCATTCTGGCATGCTCTATGAAACAATTCCTAACGCGCCACGATCTAATTTTATTGTTCCTCCTCAATTAAAGGACTCTCATGCTGGAGACGGCTTGATTGGTACTGCAAGCACACATCATACTACTACATCTAATCCTGCACCTTCTTCCGAAATTAATTCCATGTCATTTGACAAAGGAAAAAGTGGCAAGCAAACTAGAAGTAAGAAAAAGGGGAAATCTAAGAAAAAACAAACTTCTAACCCGCAGGAAAGATCATTTGATCAATCATCTAGACCTAGAAAACCTCATTATCCATGCATAATATATAATGAGGAAAATTTTGTTCAGGATTTTCCTCACCACGTTGAAGTCTCAAAATCATTAAGACTTCACATGTGTCAGTTGTGTTAATAGATCTGTTTCTGAATCCGAACACTAATTTGGTTGCTACGGATCCAGCTTCTAGTTCCCAAGTACTTAAGTTATCTGTCACAAAACCTTCAACAAATATTTTTGTGTCGACACGTAATAAATATTATGGTAGTCAGGCAACTAATCAACCTACTACCTCGACTACAAATCCATCTACGAAATCGGTATCGCCTACTGCTATTCCTGAATTGACAATTAAGCCACCTAAGGGAGTAATTCACAAATTGACATATAATCCTCGAGCAATAGGTGCTCAAAATTATAATATAGTTGAAGATTTTGCTCAATCCCCTTTAGCTATGTCTTCTCTTGAGGTACTACAAAATTTTCCCTCCCAGAAACAGGGTTTATTGTAGGCTATTGGTGGAATTGATCCAACTAATTCTAATCTTGTCGTCTTTAATCACACGGGCTATGTTCTGCAACTACCAACAGAATTGGCATTCTCCAAACAAGTAAATTTTCTCAATCATATTGTTCATAGTACTATTATTGATGAGAGAGCATCTACTTGTATTATGTCTATAAATTGTTGGAAGTCACTTGGCTCGCCACACTTATCACAATCATCAACGACGTTGAAGGCTTTTGATGGACGTACATATAAACCTTGTGGTATTATTAATAACCTGCATGTTGAGCTTGGGGTCAAAACAATGAATGTTTATGTCGATGTTGTTGACGAACCCCTTGACTATAATATTCTACTTGGAAGGCCATGGGTATATTCTATGACTACAATTGTTTCTACATATTTCAGAATGATCGCCTTTCCATATAAAGGTACAATTACAGTCATCAATTGGCTATCCTTCTTTGCCTCCACTTCGCAGGTAACTGGAAGTGTTTCGTTCGTTCACGCACCCCAACTAGCACTTCAAAACATTGGTGTAGGACTCTTAAAGGATTCCACTCTCATGGGAACCTTTGAATTACTGCCGCCCGCGACGTCGGCAGAAATTGCAAGTATATAGACCTATTACATGATCTTTTCCACTCCATCTGGCTTAAGGGAGCGTACGGGTGATTCTAAAATTTTTACGTTTGATGATTTTTTTTCGCCTAGCCCTATTGAGTTGGCATAGAAATCAATCTATCATGCTTGGGTGGTGAATCCAAAAATAACGTCGCTGGTTGTTTGGGTTGATCTTTCCTTGGATTTTGGTACTCCATCTGATCCATTTTCCTCAATTTTCTTGACAGATGAGAATATTTTGGAAGCCATGATGTCAGAAGGAGAGCCATGGGAATATTATCATCATCGTTCCCATCTTCTTGATTATGAAGAAAATTATCTTAGTGAACTATATCACCCATCAATCAAAAATTTCTTTTCAAATTATTTACCTATTAAAGCAATCGATTCTGAGCGAAATATGTAAAATATTGAAGAAACCATTTCTATCGATATTTTGACCCAACCTGACGTTGTAGAAAATATTCATGTCGATGTGTCTTGTTCTCCATCAGAACTCGAAACATATCACTCTCTATTTCAGAAATTATGTGATGTATTTGCTTGGTCTTACGAGGAAAATCCATGCATAGATACTAGTATTGTTGAACACACTATTAATATGTATCCTGATGTCAAACTAGTGCGTCAATGGCTTCGTCCTATTCATCCAAAGAAAGTCACTGCCATCAAAGCAGAAGTTGAAAAACTTTTGCGAGCTAGTTTCATTTACCCTGTTCCGCTAACTGAGTGGGTTTCCAACATCGTTCTTGTAATAAAAAAACAAGGAACCATTAGAGTGTGCGTCGATTATCGGGACGTCAACATTGCTTGTCCAAAAGAAAACTATCCTACTCCCTTTATCGACCAGATTATTAATGATTGTTCTGAATGTGAAATATTTTCATTCATGGATGGATTTTCCAGCTACAATCAAGTCAATATCCGCCCAAAGGATCAACATAAGATAGCATTCATCTGTCCCTGGGGCACATTCGCTTATAGGAAACTACCGTTTGGTTTAAAGAACGATGGGGCAATGTTTCAGAGAGAAATGGACTATGCTTTCAATGACATCAAGCACATTGTTCAACCTTATCTAGATTATTTACCTGCACATTCACGAAGTCAAACTGATCACCTGATGCATTTGAGAGCCATCTTTTTACACTGCCGAAACTACAAAATACTCCTCAATCCACATAAATGTGTGTTTTGTGTTGGTTCTGGTCATTTTCTTGGATTCGTAGTCTCAAAAGAAGGAATTCAAATCGACCCATTGAAGGTCCAAGACATTCTTGATTTGCCTGCACCATCAAATTTACTTCAGATATAGAAACTTCAAGGAAAGGCTAACTTCCTAAGAAGGTGCATTCCAAACTACACCGAAATGGCTAAAGGAATTACTCGACTCTTGAAAAAGGGGGTTCCCTTCCATTGGGACTAAGTTGTGCAAGCTTATTTTGATGTTTTCAAGGATACTCTTGTCCGAGCGTCATTAACGTATCCCCCTAATTATCAAAATTATTATTTCCTATATATCCTCGCAACTGAAATTACCATTGCTATGGTTCTGGTCCAAATAGGAAATGGAATTGAACATCTAATCTATTATTTGAGTCGTAATCTCAATGATATGGAAGTTAAGTATTCATACATAGAAAAGCTTTCCTTGGAAACTGTTCAGATGTCCAAATATTTCACCACTATATCCTGCTCCGAAAGACCATTGTCGTTTTGAATTGCAACCCCATGACTTATATCTTATCATGTCAATTGTTGGGGGGGGAATATTCAAAATGGATTGTCATTTTGTAGGAATTTGATTTTGAATTCATCAAATCCAAGTCAAAGAAGTCTTTAGTTTTGGCTAACCTTCTGTGTGACCTTCCCTCCGATGGTACCACTACTACGACGAAACCGTCAATTCTTGATGAGTCTCTGTTTCTGGTCAGACCATCTAATCCTTGGTATGGAAATTTCATCATTTATCTCCAAACTCAAACTTTTCGACCTAATACCTCTTGGTTTGTATAGCAACGTATTCGATACCAAGCCAAAGATTATCTATTCGTCGACGATACATGTTATCATTGTGTTGTGATACCATTTTAAGGAGGTGCCTCACTCATGAGGAGGTCGAAAAGGTTTTAAATGATTGTTATGCTGGGGCTTGTGGTGGACATTTATCTGGATATGCTACCGTGCAAAAGATACTTCATGCTAGTTACTTTTGGCCTACAATATTTCAAAACTGCATCCTCGCGGTCAGAAGTTGCCATGCGTGCCAAATTTTTTATCATAAAATCCGAAAATCGCCAATGCCAATGCATCATGTTGTCTTTGTAGGACCATTTTCAAAAAGGGATATCGACTTCATGACCTATAACCCTCGTTCATCTAGGGGCATGGTTATATTATTGTCCCAATAGACTACTTTACCAAATGGGCCGAAGCGATGCCTACATTCAACAACACAGGACAGATAGCTGCATTGTTTTTCTTTAATCATGTTATTGCACGGTTTGGGATCCCACAGGCTATAGTTACAGATCATGGGAAGCATTTTCGCAACCACATGATGGCTAAATTGACTGCCAAGTTAGGGTTGTCACATGATAAGTCTACTCCTTATTATCCACAATCAAATGGACAAGTTGAGGCTATCAACAAAATTTTTAAACGTATGCTTCAACGAATGATATGAGTTCGTAAAAGAAACTGGAATTTGATCCTGTACTCGTCCTTGTGGGCATACCGAACCTCAGTAAGAAACGCAACTAGATTTACTCCCTTTCAATTAGTGTATGGTCTAGAAGCTATCTTGCAAATCCAATGTGAAATACGTCATTAAAACTCGCATTCGACTTGTTACCTGACACCTCAGAAGAAGAAGCGTGTCTTTTTTACCTCATCCATCTTGATGAAACGTGTTTTGAAGCTCAATTGGCCAACGAAGTGCATAAGAGATGTATAAAGGTGCAATACAACAAAAATGTCCAGCCTCGCATTTTCTCAGAGGATGACTTGGTCCTTATTTATGATCAAGAAGCTGATGGAATAGGTATAGGAAAATTTGAAACACTATGGCATGGCCCCTATATTGTCAAAAGAGTTATTGCTAAGGGTGCCTATGATTTAGTTGATTATGATGGAATTCCAGTGGTGCAGCCCAGAAATGGGTTGCATCTGAAACGTTACTATGCTTAATCATAAGCATAGTGATTTTTTGTATTATATTGTATATATATGTTGTTGATTTTCATTCATTATCTTAGTTTGTTTTTCAGAGTTTTCTTGACATTAGTAATCCACTTTACAATTCATCACAAATGTTTGAATCTTTGGAACCTCTTGTTGGATATGTTGATGGTGCTAGTCATAGTACACAGAATCTATCCTCTGCAGTGTGGGCCATTTTCACTCTGAACGGCGAGTTAGTGAATTTTCAAGGGATTTGTATCGGTAGATCGACAACCAATATCGCTGAGTATAGTGCATTGATTGAACTTCTCTCTAATGCCATTTCATTTGGCATTAACTGCATCATCATAAGGTTAGACTCACAACTTGTGGTATTACAACTTACTAGTGTTTATACTATTGGAAATCCAACACTGCATCGTTTGTTCCTAAGAGTTCGACTTTTGGAAAGAAACTTTTATTTTATTCAATATCAACACATTTCCAGAAATTTGAACACATTAATTGATTCTTTGGCTAATCAAGTTTTAGACAGACATTTGCAACACATGTAAAGAAAACATTCACATAATTGAATAGGATTGCACAATAAACATATGAAAACACTGTAGTCAAATAGATAGATAGTTATAGGTTTTTAAAAAAAATTGTACCCAAGACACATTCGTCATCTAACCTCAAAATGTATGTAACATGTCAAAAGTAAACTAGTGGTGCTCGTGGTAACATGCTATAGATCTAGCTATCCTACGCGATAACCGCATCCAACGGTTAGGAACACCTATAGTGTGACTCTGCAGTCGCATGGGTAACTCTTCGATCCGGCAATCCGGAATCCCGAAGTTCAACCCCTCTATTTGTTAACAAAGCTCATACAGAGTCTCAGCCATGTCTAGATCCCGAAGGACTACTCTCCCGATAGCCCTAACTGCTAGCTCATCTGCTACACGCTCTGGTTCCTCCACCGGTTGAACTCGACCAACATATGCACTACATCAAACATTTAGTTTAGTCTTGGGAAAACATCAAAAATACAAAAACATTGTATAAACCTTAGAAAAATCAAAAATATGGTCAAAACATTCTTACCTATTGCACCCCATTGAGCGTCTTCTGGTAAAGCTAAATCTGGATCTTCTCGAAAATCAACACCTGCGTATGCATACTCATTTATGGTGACAACCTGTCGCCTGAACCAGGCGAAGAATGCAGTCGACAACACAATGGTAGATTGGCCTACATTCCTACCCATTAGTTCTACCCATCTTTGCATCCTCAGATCTCTAGGATTAGACACACTTAGTGTCATATGCTGTGGTTGCATCAGTGGAATCTGCTCTAAGGCAAATGAGATAAGGATCGAACCATAACTGAAATTTTTCTTCCTTCCTCCCTTTTCCTTGTTCAGTTGTTCTTTTATCTGAGGAAGTATAGTTTCAGACTAGTTGAAGACTGTTGGCTCCATGCACTCTAGCACGTACTGCATATACTATCTATTCGCTACATGTAGTGTAACGGTGCCAGCAAGTTTTGTGATCGTGAAAAGAATGTTTCTCAAAGGAAAATATCTAACATCCCGGATATTTATCTTCCCATATTTTCTTGGCTCTGCCCCTGGATAGCAATGTTGCAAAACATAATCTTTCATAGCCTCTCCTCCAAGAGCAAACCCTGAGAGTGAAATAGGCAAGCCTTTCCTCGACAAACCTGTGAGAAAATATACATCCTCCATTGTTATAAGAACCACATGGTTCTTAATGTGAAAAGCCTCGATAGCTGGATCCCATGCTCGAACTAGGAACTCCAAAAGTTCTATTTGTTGCCTCATCCCTGACAAACGGATGCACTTTAACAAGCCACAATATCTTAGGGCTCTTACTATACCTGGATCATTTAGGGCAATCATGTTTTGTTGTTACACCATTTTTTGGTCATCTAACCTATTGTTATTAGATAGACCCAAGTACACCACGTAAGACCAATTTTACCCTAAGTAAAATTGCTTTCACTATGAAAATAACTTAGTAAACCACCTTTATTAAGATATTTATGGTCTAAACAGGAAACCCCATGAGGAAATATTAAATAAATATACATTTGTTTGATTTTCCTCAAGGAATAATTAGTTAAACAACGGTTTAATTAATATTCCTGGTTATATTTAACCCAAAATAAGGAAATTAATTAGATAAATCATTATTTATCTTATTATTTTCTAAGGATTATTTAAACCTCATTTAAATAATATTCTTTATTAAATATGACTAATTCACCCTTAAATAATTAAATAAATCATTATTTATTTGATTATTACTCAACCACATCCTTAAAATGATAAATAAATCATTTTTTATTTATTATTTACAAATAAAGGGATCTAACCCAAGTCAAATTCATTTTCCCTCCAACAAATATAATAAAATATTCCACAAAAGTTGGATCTTGATTTGGTTAATAATATTTTAATTATGCACCAATATCTAGATTAACTCAATATTTTGTTATAAATAGAAGGTTTTTTCCATTCCTTTACCACCTTTTGTTGCCTAAAGATCACTCTGGATCTAAACTTTTGGTCTGACTATTGATCCACCATCATAGTAATATTTTTCTATTTTTTCCTGGGTTTTCTACACAACCAAGAGAGAGGAATTCTAGATCTAAAGTGTTGTGGACTTACAAGAACCCATTCCATTGAGGAGAACAGGGAACACCCTCTTGTGTTTTCCTCCCAGGTGCCATTAATACAAAATTCATTTGATATATTCTTGTCTTGTCTATTGGATGCATGGAGTAAATCTTGTTTTTTCTACTATTTAATGTCTTCTAATGCATAGATCTAGATTTTTGCAGCATTTATCTTGATCACCTAACTACAGATCTGAAGATATTGGAAGCCATATTTGTTGTTAGGGATGTTTGTTATGCACAGCTAAAGTGGTATTTTTTCGTATGCTTGGAATTAAAATTCATACTAACAAGTAGCAACTCCACACAGGTTTACGATTACGACTATTGTTGTTTTTATGATCCTTGCATATCTAGCTGCTTCAAACACTAGTATTTCTCTTTAGCCCCTTGTTTTTACTTTTCTTTATGTTTTTTTTAACCTATAAAACTCTAAAACAATAAAAAATTTGACTTCCATGTGTTTTCGAACCTATTGCGCAGGTCACAGACATCAGCCATAGCTGAGATGACAAATTTTTCTGAAATCTACCACTGAGAGTGCCAGAAGTGCAGGTCGCACTTTTTGGCCCAAAAACTATGACCTGGACTCTCAGGATGCACCTTTCAGCCCAAAAACTACGACCTCTGCTGAAAACGGGTCAGAAACTGCGACCTGGACTTTTTGCAGGGATTTTTTTGAAAGTTTTCTAGGTTTGTCTGAGCCTCTCTTCAGGGTTTTCTGACCTCCGTCTCCGCCCATTTTGGACCTGTACTTGTTCTATTTTTCTCAAATAAGTGGGAACCTAGCCCCCTAGGGCTTCAGTACCCTCCACTTTTTGTGGAAGAGTTTTTGTTGTTGCAGGTTGTCTGAAATTTCAGAGTCTTCAGCCATTTCTTCAGATCTGATACCTCACCTTCAGATCCACTTCAAATCGGCTTGTTATCCATCCAAATCAAAACATCTAGCTTTGTTTGGGTTTTCCTCTAGGGTTCACTCCATTTCCCTTCAGGAGATACCCTTTCGCCACCGTTTTACAGCAATTTTTCCTCTGATTTGTTGTTGTTTTCTGCACCACTTTCCAGCAAATTGTCTTTTATATCCCTATCCCTCTTGACCTTAGATCTATTAGCTTTTTTAGTGTGTTTTGATTAGTTTTTTACTCATATATAGACTAGTTGTTGAGAGACCTGTCTCCTTGGGTTTAGATTATTGCGTTATTATTTGTTTATTTTCTATTTTTGCAGACCTATATACTATCATTTGCAGGTTTATTTACAGCTATACAGAGCACTTTTTATTTTTCTCTACAAACGTCTGGGTTTAAAAATTAAAATTTATACACTTTTACACACACACCCTAAGTGAAAAAGGGCTTGGTTAACACCACCAAGCAAAGACTCTGAAAACATTTAAATATATTGATCCTGCACCTCCCTGCCCTTGTTTTGACATTGTAATCAGTTGATATTGCACCTCCCTGCCCTTGTCGATCCCTTTTTCCTTTGTGTCATGTTTGTGTCATCACCATTGCACCACCAAGGCGTTTATCCTGAAGACTTCTTGGCCTTCATCCTCAGTTTCCGGTAGGAAGAATTACTCCTCCACGTAGGCGTTGAATTAGTCCTCCACCGAGTCCGCACACCGACTCTTCTTCTGGTCCTTTGGGTTCTCCTTCTCATTCTGCCTTCGGTTCTCCCCCTTACACCTTCACCATGTCTGGTGTAGGACCTGCTACTGGTGGTAACCTCGACCCTCAGGCTGGGAATACCACTAGCGGGACCACAACGAACACTACCCCGACTGCACCCTTGCTCCCCTTCATGGCAGGCCTCAGCCTCCCCGATTTTGACCAGTTGATAAACGACCCTATACACCATGACGCTAGTTGGCCTGCTATGCCAACAAAGCTCCCTTCAGACATCCCAAAGTTTGAAGGCCTTGCTGGAGAAGATCTTTCAAACCATATTCGATCTTGCCACATGTGGTGTTCGTCTAACTCAATTACCGATGACTCTGTTCGTCTTCGGTTGTTCCAATGAATGCTTACAGGTGAAGCTTCTAAGTGGTATGTTGATCAGGCCCCTTCCTCCCATACCACCTTTGTGACTCTTGCCTGGGCTTTTTTGTCTTATTTCCAGCTTCCCCTTCGATATGACACTGGTACCGAACTCTTGACCTCTTTCTGTCAATCGCTACAACCCGCCTATTCGACCATGTTCAGGAATGGCGGAGAAGAAAGAGCCTATGTCGAGCCCCTACCTTCGAAGACCGTGTCTACATGGATTGGTTCCTTAGATCTCTCTTTCCGCCTATCAGGAAAGATGTCGCATCGCACTTTCCTCAAACCGAAGAAACTGCTCTCTAAATTGCGTTAAAATATGACCTGATCTACGCTTAGTCAAGTTATGTTTATACCGTTTTACCTGATCTTCCCAGACCCGATGGTGCCAATGCACTGGGAGCATCTCACGCCGCTGACAGTATCATTGGAGCTCTTTTTAATCCATATGCTCAACCTCCCATGGGCTATGGTTTTCCTCAGAGAGGGGTCAGCACCTCCAGCACTTTTCCCCCTCCCAGTAGCACGTATCTAGGATATGGCATGCCTCCTCTTTTTTCCCAACCTCCTTTTTACCACACAGTTACCCAACCTCCTTATTATCCGTATCCACAGCCTGGTGCTCTAGCTCCTCCAGCATTAGCACCTCCTCCTCCCTTTCCTTCTCAACCCCCGTAATAGCAACCACCGCCCCCTCCAGGGCAGGTGTACGCACAGCAGGGTACGACTAATCCTCCTCCCTCAAAAAGGAAGAGGAAAGGCACTCAAAATCAAGCTGCCCCTGGTAATCCTGGACCTAATCAAGGTAATTCTCCTAACACTACAAACCAGCAATAAGGCACTCAGTCCAAGTAGGATAGGCCTATTCATACGAACAAGCCTTGTTCTTGTTGTGGTGTTTATGGTCATTATATGCATGATTGTCCTCTTCTGCCACAGATGCGACAGCTATGGGAGTCTCAAGCAAAATTGAGAGGACAGCAAGTCAACCCTTCCGTTCCTCCCAGTCATGTACCTAGTCAACCAGTTGTGCTTACTTATCCTTTCCCTCAACAAGGATTTGTGGCTACCCAACCACCAGGTGGCCACTCAACCTCTTCCATCTGGTTCCCTCGATTACCAGATCCTCATGATGTCCTCTGATCAGCCTTCTTAACGGTCTTCTCCTGGCCCTTCACCTTCAGCTGGTACTCATGAGCCCCTTTATCCTCCTGGAACGGTTCCTCCAGGCCTTAACCATATTGGAGACGTCCCGCCTATTCATTACCCCTCTGGTCAAATACTGTTCCTAGCTCCCCCACCAAGAGTGTACATGGTACCTGTTATGGCCACCCTCTCTCTTCCTAACCTAACCCTTGGGATTCCTGGCTGGTACCTCTATCCTCCAGCTGCTACCTCGCCTAGTAAACCCAAACCTTATCTTGCTTTGACCTTGGGTCAACCAGTCCCTATGACTTCTCCCACTGCAACAGTGCCTCATTCACCTCAACAGGAACCACCTCCCATTGCGACCGCTTCGGGTAAGAAGGGAAAAGATCGCAAGGGGTCATCAAACGACAAGGTTTCCCCAACAAACCCTGTCCTTCTTGGCCTCCAAAGCATACCATCCAGTGTGATTTGTGTCACGCCACCCATACTTTTCCGGAGTTGCCTCACCTTAAGTCCATGGTCAATGAGACATTTTCGGAATCTGATATTCTAGAGGTATATGTCACTATACCCGATTCAATCCTAAAACTCAAACCATTACGCACAAATCATCCTTGTGCTTTATGTGATTTCCATGGCCACTACACTCACCTCTGTCCTCACCTCAAAGAGTATCGTTCCTCTTTAGAAGCCTTACACCAATTCGAGGCCAAGCGCAATGAGTCCACCGCTGCCTTATTTATGCATCTTACTTTGGCAACACCAGAGGACAAGAATGTTCCCATTGACATTCCCCCTTATGATGTCGAGATGACGGAGCCTTGGTCCTCCATCTGCTATCTATCATGATCCATGAGACCCTCGATGGAAGTCCCCTTAGAGACTCTCCCTGATGTTTCGCCTAATCTCCCTTCAGCGATCACCCTCGGCTCAACATCGGCAGATCCTTTATCCGATTACTCTTGTGTCACCACTTGTGATTATGCGCATGTAAACCTCTCTTCTCATGATGATGAGCCAAGTAGCTTCACCGCGTCAGGTGGTATTTCTTCCACCAATCACCCCATCCTCTATTATGATGACGACATTGTGGAAGTAGTCATCACCACTGACTTTATCTATCCCCCCTTACATCTAAACCACAAACACCTTGTGGCCATTACATGGACACCCAATGTTTGGGTAAGGGGGCACTCATAGTTGCGAATCCAGGAGAAGAAATTCTCCACAGCTCTCCGAGTGTATCTGGTCGTGTCAGCTTTAGTACCATTATTCTTCTACATTTAGAATAACCTCTATAGTCCCATATCACTTCAGATCACTCGAGGGATGATACCCCTCATCATTCCTTCATATTACATAAACAACCCAATCCTTTCGACATTGTTGTTGACCAACCTGTGAGTTTTCTAGGAGATCACTAGTTCATTATCCCAAAATCCTCTCTTTGGGATAGTGACACCATGTATGCCAATCTAGAAACTTAAAGTCCATTTGATTCATATATGCACTACCAAAAGAGATTGGAAATCCTCCATTCCCTTTCTCAACTGCATAACCATAACAAAAACAAATGGCGCACCACATCATTAAACTGTGTTTAGATTCCCCTTTTTCTAAAAACATTTTGGCATGACCACAACATGCTTGGGGGCACTTATGCCCCTCAACCATAAAAATCCCTGATCTCAACCAAAAACAACACTGAAACCCCCTTTCTTTGACAGGTCGCACTTTTCAGGTCATTTCCTGGGACAAGTCGCAGCTTTCTACCCATTACCTGCTACCCAGGTCGTAGAACAGACCCCAAAAAAGTGCAACCTGGCCTGTTCATGAGCTCTGGGTACCTAAACTGAAATTTCAATCCACTAAAATGAAAGAGTAGGATTACGCCTCTTACCTACAACTGACGGATCTCAAATTCCAATGGTTGGTTTCTCTGCTATGATTGCCGCAAGATTTAGGGCCTTCTCTCCTCACTACATTCACCATAGCTCCACCTGAAAATGAGTGAGTTTGGAGGGAAAATGCCTTATTAAAATAAAACCCTTGATTTTTCTTTCGCCTGCTGCAGCAAAATCGTAGCTCAGTTTGACGAACTGGCTATACCATTGGAAATTTCTCACCGAGCCCTCAAATGGGTATCTATTAGTTTTTAGTGACTTGATACTCCACTAGGACACATTTTTTCCACGAAGCGTCACTTCACCACTCCCCAAAATCGAATTTCTTCACCTGCAACACTCGTACTAGGGGCACCACTTTGCCTCCATACTTTTCCACGCTCGTGTCGACTATCGTCGTGAGTTACCATCTTGTACTCATGTTTTTATGGTCCCCATTGGGCCTTTTCTGTGTGGAAGCACCATCGATTCACCCTTGTTTAGAGCATCTGAGTTGATTCATCATTGCATTCATGGAGTTTATCCCGACTTCCTTTGAATCTCGCTATAGTCCTCCATCCTTCATTGCTTGGTCCCTCTCTCGTGTCGCACATTATGGCCTTCAGTCCCACTGTCCCCTATCCCTCATGATATTATGTCACTCGCTACCAGGTCATCCATGCCCTTTATGCTCTAACAACAGAAGTCGTCCATTCGCAACTCAGTACCCCCCATTTCATCATCATCATTGGTGTTAGTCTATCAGCTCTACTACTTTCTCTCGTTCCTTCATTGAGGATCCCTTATTGCCTCACCTATGGCGGACCTCCTTTTTTCGACATCAGCTCATTCATTCTAGAAGATAGGTCTAGAGGGCGATGTACCTTGGTTCCAACTTCCACTCTTGTTCGGTGCCTCGGATTAGGCAAAGGGACTCCTCATTTCCCTTTAACTTGATTTTTTCTCAGCTCCAGCTCCTTTCAGCATGATCGAGATCTGTATACTCGATAGTTTAGTGATGTAGCAGCTGACATTGGTGATTCCCTGGTGTGTGTGAGATGTCTCAGCCCTCTTGAGGGGGTGGCCCTACAGGTAGCCCCCCACACACTCGGATGACCTCTTCATTACAACCTTCGATGCAGCTCCATACATTTGATGATGTCAGCCTCAACTGCTTGAACCGCCTTTTTGTTTGCATATATCAGTCAGATTTTCAGAGCACTTTCCTATTTTCAAGGGCATCTGGGTTGCATTTATATCTCATGTACTCAGATATCATTGTACAAGTCCTGGCCGTTATCCCAGGCACAATATGTATGTGGGATTCATTATCGTTTATTTGGCTCATGTTTATGCCAGCATGTACTATATTGGCCAGTCCCATGGTTTTTCGGATGCCTTATTGTTTGTACTTTTCCCCGGCGGGCATAGGTATGCCTTCCCCGCCACCTATAGCACAGGCACTCACACATCAAAGAGACTTGTCGCACCTGTAAGTCTCGCCTCCTTAGGGCCTAGTTCTTTCAGCACTTTGGTCTACCTTATACTTCTCTCTCTTTGACTTCCCCTTTGATGTCTATTGATTGAGTTCTTACAACGTACTTCGGTCATACAATTAGCTCCTAATGCTCGCATGCTAGGGGGCAATATATTACACCATTTTTTGTTCATCTAACCTATTTTTATTAGATGGACCCAAGTACACCACGTAAGACCAATTTTACCCTAAGTAAAATTGCTTTCACTATGAAAATAACTTAGTAAACCACCTTTATTAAGTTATTTATGGTCTAAACAGGAAACCCCATGAGGAAATATTAAATAAATATACATTTGTTTGATTTTCCTCAAGGAATAATTAGTTACCGCAAAGTTTATATATGTCCTGGTTATATTTAACCCAAAACAAGGAAATTAATTAGATAAATCATTAATATTTATCTTATTATTTTATAAGAATGATTATTAAAACCTCATTTAAATAATATTATTTATTAAATATGACTAATTCACCCTTAAAATGATAAATAAATCATTTATTTATTTATTATTTACAAATTAAGGGATCTGACCCAAGTCAAATTCCTTTTCCCTCCAACAAATATAATAAAATATTCCACAAAAGTTGGATCTTGATTTGGGTAATAATATTTTAATTATGCACCAATATCTAGATTAACTCAATATTTGCTATAATTAGAAGGGTTTTTCCATTCATTTACCACCTTTTGTTGCCTAAAGATCACTCTGGATCTAAACTTTTGGTCTGACTATTGATCCACCATCATAATCATATTTTGCTATTTTTGTCTGGGTTTTCTACACCTTCAAGAGAGAGGAATTCTCGATCTGAAGTGCTGAGGACTTACAAGAACCCATCCCATTGATGAGAAGAGGGAACACCCTCTTGTGTTTTCCTCCCAGGTGCCATTAATAAAAAATTCATTTGATATATTCTTGTCTTGTCTATTGGATGCATGGAGTAAATCTTGTTTTTTCTACTGTTTAATGTCTTCTAATGCATAGATCTAGATTTTAACAGCATTTATCTTGATCACCTAACTGCATATCTAAAGATATTAGCAGTCATCTCTGTTGTTAGGGCTGTTTGTCATGCGCAACTAAAGTGGTCTTTTTTCATACGCTTGGAATTAAGATTCATACTAACATCTATTCTTCATGATCTCTTTCTCTCCATGTAATCATCATTATAGTTTGATGAAAACATGAAATACAACCATAAGAACCATTAGACTCCATTCAATGCAAAAAATTGGACAAATTTTGGGCATAGTGCAAAAATGAAAAATGCGCCCAACGCAGTCCTGGACAAGAGACAATGTGTTGTATATGTAGCTAGCCTTCATTTTAGCTGTTATGCAATGCACCTTTCGATGTTGAAGGGTGTGTTTCCCTTTTTGGGAACAAAATTTACCCTAAGGAGCTCAAAACCCTAAAAATTTGCAGTGAAAGGAAATGAAATGATTACTGAAAGAAAGAGAAGGTTCATGGCACTAACCTAGATCAAATGGCGATGAAAACGGTCCACAGAATGAATCTCAATCAGTTGCTCAAGTTTGGGGGAAAAAACAGGTTCAGAGCTCCAAAATGAAAATGGTAACTATTGAATGGTAAAATGAACGGTAAATTCTTTTTATTTAGTCATTTAATTGTTTGCAATGAATATTTATTACTATGACTATGGTTTTATTATATTTTTATCATGAAACAGATATTTTTAATCCATTTTATGTTGTTCTGAACAGGTTTTACAACTGATGAATAGATTATTCATGCAGTTTTATTTCAAGAATGATTTGACCACAAAGCATAGTTTTTATCCTTATTTTTTGAACTTTGTTAAAAATGAAAAAGGATTTGAAGTGCACTTTTATCGCTTTTTTGAGCTTCGATAACAGCGAAAAAGGAACCCCTAAGGTCTTCTTTCAGCTCTTTTCAGAGTCCGATAATGTGAGAAGATTGCTCAGCACTTGTCTTTTCGAGCTCGTAAAAGTAAATGAATTGACATCTACTCAGTATAATTTTAACCCTTTTCCAGACTGAGCTAGATTATTTATGAAAAAGAAATAACTTGTTCAAACATGACTAAAGAGGTTCTCTCATATATTATTTCACTTTTTCGGATCTGAGAAACAACTTTATGAAAAAAAAAAAATTCATCTTCTTTTTCAAACTCTCTAAATATGAAAAATGACTAGGTTGTCACTGTCGTTAGGCTCGTTAAAACATAAAATAGCGACGGACTTGTCGGTCATGGCAAGAATCGAGTTTCATTCATCACTAGACTTGTTAAATTATTAAATAGTGATACATTATTCACCCGAAGGGTTCAATTATAGATCAAGCATATCTTATCCTCCTCAAGCTTATTAAAAAATAAAGAGGTATTGGTCGAAAAATGACCAGGGAAAATTTGGGAAAGTGAACAAAACTTTTTACGGTAGTAGCTCACTCTTGAACATGACACTTCACTCCATCACCGTGACTTTTTGGGTTGGGTAATATTCTTTAAGGTTCATTCATACCTATGCTTCATCATACCTTCACTTCGGTTTTGGTTCAATGCTACCAACTCATCTCAGTGTCGCCGATATGTTCAAGAGAAGTCATCCAGTGAATACTCATCTTTCTGCAATACTCATAAACCTCCATTCTCATGAAAGTCATCCCTGAACATTTCTATATCAATTCATACCTTTTTCTCAAAAATCAGTAACTCCCGTTTCACAATAAGGTGGCTTCCTGTCGACGACAAATCATTATCCTGGAAGTTCACTTAGAAACATCATATTCCAGTACCATGAGACTTGTTACAGCATCGACAAAATCCTCGCTTCTAGATTTTCGACCAAAATATTTTGTTTGGTGTTTGACATCAAATCATCTATTCACGCCTTACGAAATGTACTGCAGTACCTTGAGGGCCATTGACATCAATGATGGTTCTCTCGTGTTTGTTAACAGCTTACATCATTAGCTGGTAATCAAATGATGTCTTTCCATGTTCAACTACAAATCATATATTTGCATGGCTAGACTTGTACTGAAATGATCGAGTGAATGAGATAAGAAGACCCCGGATCTAGTTTCAGTCATTCAGGCTGATTTTTCAAGATTTTTGTACACATCATCTATACAGTGACCTTACATACAGATTTTCATCCAAATATGGGCCTATATCTGCAGCCATGTCTGTATTGGGCAACATTCCAATGTAGACAACTTTCTGAATTATGTACATGTTATTAGATAGTTTATGTGCTGAGCACAGGAATTCCTTCCCTCAACAATTTATGATCAAGAGGATGTATCATGATGTAATGTATTGTAAGATTGATGCAGGTTTCCACTCCGCTTCATCTCCAGCCCATCACAGTGTAAATCATCTCAATCAAAATATTGATTTTATTATTATGACTTCATGCTTTAGGGGGAAATTGTTATAGGTAAATTTGGGCACCATTCCCAATGACCTGGTTAACTAGACATCATCCCTAGGACCGATGACTAGGTTCTATGATCCCCTATTATTTCAGTTGTTACATGCCCTAAGACAAAGAATAAGAACAAATCATCTATGAATTCCATCTACAAGGTTTCCAAGATTTCAAGTTTATATTATAAATCCTATGAGCTCACCAATGTAGTCTCTCAAGGGGCTAAGTGCGTTGCATATGCAGGTACCTCCATTCAAAGGTGCTCTAGGTTCCTCCATTCAAAGGTGCTCTGCAAAGCACTTCCTGACACTCAAGGGTGCGTTGGTCATTTGGGAGCGAAATTCTCATTATTCCAGAATCTCCACTTGACCAGTGTTTTCTAGAAGAGTGCATATGTGTCAAACTTTGAATCCATGTGTCTATTTGATACCTCTGAGACTGGGAACATGTCTTGCCTATTATTAGAAAGTCATTGATTGTAAAACTACCTTCAGCTCCTCTTTAAATTGAGCACATATCTCAGTGCTTGAGAAGGAAGAACTTTAGTAGAGAAATGCTGGTGGAATTTCAATTGAGGAGTTGATTTGTGTAACATGTTGCTGGAGAGATGTGCATTGTGATGAGGCTGGGATGCTTCTGGAGATGGTGACATCAAATCAATCAATAGGTTGTAACCTCCCCTTCTATCCATTAATATAGATTGCTGCTTACTTTCCAACATATGTATTTGTATAAGCTTTTGTCTTTCATATTATGAATTCTAATCTGATGTATATGGTTCATGTTTCATTGATTTAACTGAATAACTTGAATAGACATCTATATATTACTATCTCTTTGTTATTTAGTGTTCATTCTTGCAGGAAATATTTTGGTGATCTAGCTTGGATTTGAAGCTACAGCAAGAGCGACAGAAGGAGAATTGGAAGCACTTGGACTCCAAGTAATTTTCTTGATCTATTATTTGTGTCTATTTACTGTTAGGAAAAGTAGCTGCAAAGTCTTTAACCTGTTGTTCTAGATGAGCACCACATCTAGGGAAGAATGTTTTATCCGTAATTCATAATTCCGCATAACACCTATGATGAAGATGTTAAACAATCAAGAAGCCAAAACCATGAAGAAGCCTAACAAGAGAAGCCTATATTTGAAATTTGGGTCATTAGATCCCTGTCCCTTAGACCTTAGATCTTTCGGCCATCTTGTGTGTTTTGAGTCAATTTCGTGCACCTCTTAGACTAGTTGTTTGGGAAGCCTTCTTTTTGGTTGAATTTATGCATCTTTAGTTGTTTATTTTACTATCGTTTCGATTTTATTTAACCAGAAGCCATTTTTCCAAGAAGGGTCACTTTGTTGCCTTTTAAAATCAGATTTTTTCACTTGCACTGCTTGTACTTGGGGCACCACTTGGCCTTCATACTTGTTAATGTGTGTGCAGATTTTCGTCATGAGTAACCATCAT
This sequence comes from Pinus albicaulis, assembly GCA_034641835.2. NCBI lineage: Eukaryota > Viridiplantae > Streptophyta > Pinopsida > Pinales > Pinaceae > Pinus > Pinus albicaulis. The sequence goes on from CM076582.1 coordinate 885,808,586, forward strand.
TTTATCATGATTTCATGGTCCCCAATGAGCCTATTCTGTGTGGAAGCATCATCGAGTCACCCTTGATCAAAGAATCCGAGTTGAGTCACCATCACATTCATGGAGTCTGTCCTAAGTCCCTTTGCCTCCTATTATAGTATTCCATCCATTTGTGCCTTTTCCCTCTCTCATGCCACCCATTTTGGACTCCAGTCATACTATCCCTCATCCCCTCCATAGTCAAGTCAATCACTGCCAGGTCATCCATGTTTTTTATGCTCTGACAAGGGAATTCGTTCGTCCCCTACTTGGTATCCCCCATTCCATCATCATCCCTGGTGTCATTCAATCAATAACTTTACTATGATCCCTCGTGCCTTAGTTCAGGATTCCTCATTGCCTTAGCTATGGCAGACCTCCTTCTATCGACATCAACACATCCATTCCAAAAGACAAGTCTAGAGGGCGGTGTGCCTTAGTTCCAACTTCCATTATTGTTCAGTGCCTCGGATTAGGCAAAGGGACTCCTCATTGCCCTCTGACTTGATTGTTTCTCATCCAGCTCCTTATTACATGATCGAGATTTGTATGCTTGATAGTTCAGTGATCCAGTAGATTGTACCAATGATTCTCAACAGGGGCTGGCCCTTCAGGTAGCCCTCCACATGCCCGGATGACCTCTTATTATGCTACAGCCTTAGATTTTTCTCTGCATTTTTGATGGGTTTAGTTCCAGCCACTTGCAGCACCTATAGCATGCATGTATCACTCAAATGTTCCATTCATATTTTCATAGCCCTTTCCTATTTATCATGGCTTCTTTGGTTGTTATTATGTCTCATGTACTCAGATATTATTGTATTCAGTCCTGGCTATTGTCTCAGGTGCAGTATGTCTTTGGGATACATTATTTTTTCGCCAGGCCCATTTTATGCCAGCATATCATGTAATTGATAGCTCATTCTCATTTTACTAGGCGCACCATTATTCTTTGTAATTTTTCATCTTAGCGGGCATAGGTATGCCTACCCCGCTTCACTGAGAACAGTTACACAAACATTAAAGGAGATTTATCCCATTTGTAGGTCTCGCCCCCTAGGTTATTTTCCTCTCTCGCTTCACTCCGTCTATGTATATCTCTTTCTCTCTGACTCCCCTTCATTGTCTAATGATTGTGTTCTTACAAGGTACTTAGGTCATACGATTAGCTCCTAACGCTCGCACATTGGGGGGCAATCTATTACATCAATTTTTGGTCATCTAACCATTTACAATTACATGGATTGAAGTACACCATGTAAGACCAATTTTACCATAGTAAAATTTCTTTCACTATAAGAAATAATTTAATAAACCATGTTTTATTAAGTTATTTATGGTTCAAATAGGAAACTCTGTGACGAATAATTAAATAAATCGTTATTTATTTGATTTTCCTCTAGGAATAATTAATTAAACCACTGTTCAACAAATATTCCTGGTCATATTTAACCCAATTATGAGAAATAATTAGATGAATCATTATTTTTCTCATTTTTTGCTAGGAATAATTAATTAGATCATTATTTAACTTATTTTTTCTCTAGGAACACTTAATTAGACCATTATTTACTTATTATTCCTTGTTAAATTTGAATAAATCACCTAGAAATAATTAAACAAATCATTATTTGTTAAATTATTCCTTAACCCCATTCTTGAAATGATAAATAAATCATTTATTTGTTTATTATTTCTAAATAAAGGGATTTAACCAATTTAAATTTATTTTCCCTCCAACAAAATATAGTAAAATATTCCAAGTAGTTAGATCTAGATCTTGGTTAATAATATTTTACTATTGGGGCGCATTATCGAGGATAACTCAATATTTTGTTATAAATAGGAGGTTTTTCCATTCATTATTCACTTTGATCACTTTCATTGTCGCGCTTTGATCATTCTCATTGTTGCTACTATTTTCTTTGCTTCTTGAACTCTCATAGAGTTCAACACATCTTGGGTTTTCTACACCATTGAGAGAGAAAAACTTTTGGATCTGAAGCATTGAGGAAAACTAAGAACCCATCCCATTGAGGGGGACTAGTAACATCATTCTGTGTTCCCTTCCTAGGTATTAATACATATAAAATTCTTTATATCTTGTCTTTTCCGTTGGATGTATGGATCATTTCCTTATTTATTTTTACTGTTTACCTACTTTTACTACATAGATCGAGTTTCTGGCAGCATTTGTTTCGACTATCTATTGCAGATATAAGGAAGTTAAGGATTCATCTTTGTAGTTAGGGTTTTTTTTCACGCACAGCTAAAGTGAGTTCTTTTCGTACACTTGCGTTAACAATTTATGGTAACATGCCCTACCTCAAATTTTGAACTAATTAACGAATAGTCACATTAAAAAATGTTGTTTACTATCTTAGAGGCTACCTATCAATTTGATAACTATGCCATCTTTTAGAGCATAATTTTTCCTTTCCAATGAGCTATTACTTGGCCTGAAAATCCAAGTGGTTTGGAAGATATGGATTTTTCAAGTTAGGAAATAAATTTGTCCTTAAGCTGACATGTGCTAGCCTACTCATGTCGGCCTACTCCACTGACATGCACCTTCACTTTTACAAGCGCAAAACGCTATAAATACATAGTTTCATCCACATTTCAGTCATCCAATTTGGTGATATATTCATAAAAGAAGTACATAACTACAAGAGGACTAGGAGATCATAATCATAATATTTTGGGAATTTTTTAAAGGGCACGAAGAAGGGTTTAAAGGATAATTTTTTGCGTTGAAAATTTATAACCCACAAGGACTGTATACGTTGGTCAAGAACCTTGTGAAGATACAATGTGTTATTTTATTGGCATTTTATAGCTAAACAGGGATCAATACATCACAACAGAAGCCCAAATCACCTGTGACAAGAGGTATCGTCGAATTGGTTACTGGAGGACAATGATATATCTCAGTTTGGATCTTTGGTTTGCGAAACCTATGACAGCACTGTTGGAAATTCTTTTGATTGTCCTTCTCAAGCTCGAAAAGAAAACTTGTGACAAGTGTAGACTATGCAAGAGCTCAGACCTAGAGTACCTCGGACCTATGCACAGGACTGTGGACAGAGACTTTAATTCAACCTGTGTTGGGATTGAGGTTTGAGGCATCATTTGAAGCTTTTAGGACACTATTTTAGTATCATTTGAATACATTTTTGGAACAAAGTATAGCATACTTTTAAAGGGAAATATTGAAGTAGTGATTTTTCATTAGAATTGGCTTCTTAGAACTGAGTTAATATCATCTAAAAGCCGAGTTTGGAGCTAATTTTATGACTCCTGGAGCAGACTTAAAGACATCCATGGAGAATTTTTGAAGAATCAATCAAGGAGCCTATGGAGGAGATATCTTTTTAAGAAAGTTTTATTGAAGACACCCTTGAATAATTCTTGGAATAGACCCGATGCAGCATAGTGAAGAATCTTGAAAGACATCTTGGAGTACCTTGAATACATCTTGAAGATTCAGGAGATCAGGTGCGCCTGAAGAGGTTTATAACAGGTGAAGAACTAGGGTTTCTCATCGAAGACATATTGAATATTTGTGGAGATCATTGGAGACCGTGATATTATCACGATGTGACTTGGAGAATTTTCTTGGGTATAATGAAGTGTAGTGGCGACACCTTCTAACAGATCAATGTTGTCATTGATAATTTGACATGAATATTAAGTTAAGGGATATCTAAAAATTGACAGGGTTTGGTGAAGAATACCTTGGGAGCCGTGAAGTACAACCAAACATACCTTGAAAAAGTGAAGCTATGGGGGTGGATCCCTTAAATAAAACTCACAAATGACAAATGAACATGAGTTATAACCTGGGAAACCCTTTCAGGAGAAATCTGAGTTGGAAGGTGAGGTCGCTCTTCTTTCTTTCTCTAAATGGAAAAATGGATTCAATTACAAATAAGTATGGCCCTTGAATTATTTTAGTGCACAACTCCTCTTTGTTTCTCTCTCCCTACCCACTCTTGGATACTTTGTTCAATTTTGGAACAAAAATGCATTTGAATATAATGGAGCCCCTTTTCCCCCTAATGTCCTGGTTATAACAAAACCTGATATCCTACCAATGGTTAGGCTTGACTCCTTAAACTCTTAACTAGAGTTACAATATGGACTCTTCTAGATTAATTTTCAGCATGATCTCATGGCTAGCCCCTTTTCCATGAAGAATTGGAGATGAGGTGGCATCCTCTCAAATTATGGTAGTCAAAATAAGAAGGTTAACTTTTGATAACTTTTTCATACATACTCTAATTGAGGTGATTCTTGCACCATTGGAAAGAATATATATGTGTTTAGAATAGTGAAAAAATATGTGTAGTTAAGTAGAAAACATTTAATCCCAAAAAAATATTTTTGATGCCTCAAACTACTCCCAGAAGGTTTCAGACCCCAATTTCCCAAATTGGATCCCACCAGTAAAAATGGTCCGATGTGCTCATTCCTCAACTTTTTCCACTCTGAAAGAATCAATATGCATGACAAATAATATAATGATCTAATCTAGATCATTCAATATGTGTTCCACAGATGGGTGGCTAGATGTATGATAATTTGCTAAAAAAAAATAGATAACATCATATTCATGATCCTCTCTGAATGTCGATGTCTGATTAAGAGACAACATAGGTTGATTTATTTCCTTGTGAATATGTTCAAGCAAAGGAGACTCTTCAAGGTCAAATTGAGGTCTGGAAATAGGGTAGAGAGTAATATTTTCAATATACTTCCCATGAGAGATGGACATATCTCTAGACCTAAAACTAATATATGCATCAAAAGTTTCCATCCATGGCCTTCCTATAAACAATGGGTATCCTTTTAGATTCACTTTTGGCTGAAGCACCATAAATTCGGCTAAGTATTCCTAGGAGTCTAGAGAGATAACTATGTCTTCTATAATTCCTTTAGGTCTTATTGTATATCTATCTACTAGTTGAATGATTGTAGGGGTTAGACGCAATCTGAGAAGCTTAAGCTTTTCAATTGTTTGCCCCTAAATTGAGTTGTGTGTTGTGAATGAATGTGATATTGATTTTAACACTAATATTCAAGCTTAATCCGTTTATTTTTCTATAAATATTTTTCCTATCATAAAATATTCCAAGTTCCCTATAACATGATTAGTGTTTGAATCCTTCTTGGTTCCTCCTTAGAATTTTTAAACAAAGTATCAAATGGATTTAGCATAAATTGGGACTTTCTTAATAGCTTCAAACAAAGGGATATTAATGCACACATTCATAAGCTCTCCTATAAAGTCATATTTTGGTTTTATAATAGGTTTTTCTATGCACACTCTTTTTGGATATGGAGGAGTTGGGAATGATTCGTTTGTTGGTGGTTGTTCTGGGATTGAAGCCTAGATTTCCAATGGAGAACTAATAGGTTGATGATCTAGCTCAATATAACTATCCTCATCATCTTGTTCTTGGACAATTGGGAGATTATGATCATGTAGCACCTTTCCTAATCATAATTTAATATCTCTAAAATCGATAAAAAAAAAAGGTGGAATATGTTGGAAAGTAAGAAAATTCCCTATTACCGGTGGGTTATACTACCTTATTATCAGTTGGGTTGGGTATTGGTTGGATAAGTAACTGTGATGGCCTTTGAGGAGGTTTGTTTAATTTAAATTTCAGTTGTGATGAGCGTTGAAATGTTGTATGGGGTTGAGGGGGATATTGCTAGTTTTGAGAATGTGAGTTTCTAGAGGGTGTAGGGCCTTGCAAACCCTGTTACCAAGAGTGGTTTTTGGTGTGGTGAGAAAAGTGTTTCCATGGAGTAGATGGATACCAAATTTTTGGTGGATATTTATATGGGATTAAGTATTGGCCTTATGTCATACCAAGTGGTCAAGGTGGCCATGGCTTCTTTTGATTTATGAAATAGATTTCTTTTTTGTTTCTTTTATTGTCTCTTTATATACTTCCTTTAATCCTAGCAATGAGGGGCACTCTTTAGTTGCATGTCTCTCTTCTAAAATAACATGTTCTTTGTTATCTAATAAATATTATCATAGGGTATGTTTCTTCTTGCAATGAGAAAAAAAATGGCTAAAGCTAAATTTTCTTCCTCATTCTTCCCCTTAGATTAGTGAATATCAAGTTGAGAGCTTATTTAACTAAGAATATTGATTTTAAGATTTTCTAACAAATTCTCTATCTTAGTTCTAGTGACTCCTCCCCAACTTCTGGGTTTTATAAATTTCGAATCCAGGTCTCTAGAAACCCTCATATATTTTGAAGAAACTTATGAATATAACCTACATAACTCACATATTTCATCGTAGGTTAATTGGGAGATGTCTCTAGATCCCATGAAATTTAATGCATGTATACAATCATCTCTAATCCCCTAAAGGAGACTGATATGTTGAGTTTTTGGGTCTAGTGGATTTTGTTTAGTTCTTTGCAAGTTGTAGTGAAATTTCTCAATAAAATATCCCAAACTTTCCTTATCTCTATGTGTCATCTTAAATATTCCTTCTCGAATTTCCCTTGCCTTGCAATATTCCTAATACTTTTTTAAATTTGTTTTCCTTATTTCTTCTGATGTTGTAGTAGCTTTCCCCCTATGGACCATGAACCAAAAAATGGTTACTTATTTTATGGTATTTGGGAATATTTTAAGCTTATGAGAATCTGTGGAGTAATCATAAATTTTACATAAGACATCAAATTAAAAAAGGAACATATATGGGTCTTCACTAGCCAAGCCTCACAAATTAGGAAGAGAAAAGGTTGGAATATTATTCATTTAGAACAATCTATTAGGGTCCTAGATAGGAAATTTAAATGGAACAAGTTCCCTTGGTTCCTCAACTTTCTCTCCCATTTTAGTTTTTAATATTCCCCAGAAGTTTAACTTGATAGATTCAACTAAATATTTTGGTCTTCTTACAAGATCTTTGCTTTCAAACCTAGGGGATTGTAAATTTGGAGTGGCAATTACTTCATCATCCACTAATTCAATTTTAAGAGGTTCACCTATAGTGTTGGATACTACTTGTTTCTTTGGCTTCCTGGGTGGGCTTCTTGAAAGTCGCTTTCCTTATACCTCTACTTGTACCTTATTTCATCAGGTTCTTAGAACCTCTCCAGTGTCCACCTCCTCGTCTGTTATGATGATTGACTCACACTACAGAGTTCAAGTCTTGCTCTACTTTATGCATCTAATTCAAGTCCTAATTTAGGATACTTCTAGTAAGGGCAGTCAAGGGTAGTTGATGGTCTCCTATAATTTCCTTGACCTGGTATCTTAATATAAAGTCAAGTTTTTGTTCTTTGGGTGCCTCCCCAACAACGATTCCAAAAACGATTATGTTTTTGTATGGGTTTCCTACATATATGATAATCTAATGAAAACACAACCATTTATTTTTTCAAACTGGGAGATCATTTAAGACTTATAAGGCGCTTGGTGCAGATAACGCAGAAGTAAGACATCTTATGGAATGTTATAAACTACTCTAATCGTCACACTAAAAATGAATATAAAAAGAAATAAAAATTGCAATAAAAGAATTAACATTGTCCCTAACTTTTCACAAATTTAGCATATAAATTTATATACCAATCATCAATTAAGGACAATGATACCTACTGCAAACTAATTCTACCAAAACATTAAAACCATTTTGTAGCATATGAACTTATGCATCCCATTTAGTAGCTCACTCTGTAGAAACTGGTTAAAAGGAAAGAAAACACATCTAAATAAGACAACAATCAAATAATGAAAAAGTAACACTACTGTAAACACTATTACTAGGATTAAACTACTAAGTACAAAAAATAAATATGGTACAATGTCATTTATGAAGTGGGCCTGAATTGAGATTTGGACCATGCTCAAGCTCACAATGAAATCCAAATAACACTATAGAGTAATCACACACATCCACACAACGAAAAATATATTAAGTCTACAATACAATATTTTACATGAGTCTGATTTCATCAATGGAAGCCATGGAGTGTTCAACATCATGCCATGATACAATGTGTAAATATATAGTTTTGAAGGGAACCTATTTGGTCAAAGTATGGAACAATATGTGTCATAATATACGAAACTATCTCTTATTGCAACACTTAAAAAAAATGGGGGCATGCCCGTGATTGGCATGGCCACCTATCCCGATGGTTTTCAAACTCCCCTTTTTCCAATAATAGAGGATATGGAATGAATCATTGTTTTCATGCTTATCTATGAGAGGTTGTGGTTGAAAAACACTCCTTTTACATGCTCTTTGTAATAATAGGTAAATGGAGTCAATCCCTTGTTTGAAATATCGATGAAAATGGATAAGCACACCATTGTAACCTCTTGAAACGAAAACAAAATACTCGTGCTTTGTCTAAGTTATTATATTTTATGGAAATCATGCCACTATTAAATTTCCAAGATACCCTCCACTGCCCCTTTTTGATTCCTCAATCTAGGTAGGGTTCCTAACATGCTTGTATGGGATTATGATGAAGTAAAACATTTATAATTAGGCCCATTGATCCTTCAAAACATATTTCAAGTGATGCATGGCATTGAAAATCAGGGTTTCAATCCTAATCAATACCAATTATTTAAATTTGGAGTTATATTCATGGTGTTGGAAATTCGTCAACCAAGGGGGTCTCCCCAATTTGAAGTCCCAATAAGACCTCACAACGTTTGGAGTAGGAGACCCTCAGGAGTATCAGTCTCACTTTCATGTATTCTTGTAGATTTTCCTTGGCTACAAAGTTCAACACAAGAGAGTAATACACAAGTATCTTCATATTAGAAAGTGAGTATGCCTTATGAAATATTTAGCTATGGAAGTATCAAGATCTAACGAAAGGGAAGAGAAAAGTGGGCCCTTTAAAGAAAAGTAATAGTACTAATCTAGAAAAGGCACGCGAGCATATACATATGAATCAATCTTTCATCAACCAGCGAAATATTTCACAAGGAAGCAATGATAGTTAAATCAAATACAACACATCTTAACCAAGATAAGTACCAAAGCCACTGAAATAGTTCAATTTACTTAGTACAAATGAAAACAAAATACATCACAAATATTAAAAGAATAGTCTTACAATATTCACAACATATGCATGAAAGTGTGATAGCTCAACGAGCTTCTGAATTAAGTAAAATTTCCAATATACATCAAGACAGTGAACACCACTAGCCCCAATAGTGGAGCATTAGAGAAGACACTTGCTCCTCGAAAACAACTATCTTCCTCTCCAATGTCAAGTAGGAGGATCCAAGGTTAAAAATACTTTTCATGAACAATGAGGGTGTATATATAACAAATGCGGTGATCATAGACCTCCCTTGTGACTCTTGGACTACCCTTGTGATTGTTTTACTTCTCTATGACCTTTCGACTCCCACATGATTTTCACATTACATTGATGAATCTTGGACTTTCACTTTACATTACATTTTTCAAAATATAATTTACACAATCCACAAATGATGTGGGACATGATGACTCATGACATGACATGACATCAACTGATGACATGGACTACACGATGACATGAAAATGTCAAGTCACCCTTTGTTGTTTCTTTCTATGTGTATTCCTAAGATATGGTGCATGTTATTATTCTTCCTCATCATTATAACTTGAAGATAAGGAACCTTCAATGTGGTCTTGATCTTCTGTCTTCCATTGCAATTTTATGTTCCTTCATCTTCTCGCCTAGTGATCGTCTGGTCTCTTTAGCTCCATATGTGTATTCTAGAAATTCCTCCTTCTCCTTTTCCCACATCATCATCTTGTCATGATAAGATAAAGTTTCTGCAACTTAAATCCATTAATTACAAGACGACATCGGTTCGAAAAACCTCTAATCTAACATGCTCCATGAAATCACTTGTTAGGATTGAAACTGGTGACTGCTTGAGTGAATGACTCAGAGATTGTGCAATTCTAGAGGCCAAGGTCTGGGATTGAGGTTTGAGACTATGCAGTGTGTTTTTCATGATGGATAGGGTCAAAGAAATGCGTAGTTGAGGATATCAAAATCTTAAGGTTGGGGCTTGAGGATTGAGGATTCTCATTTATAGAAGGATAGACTTAAGGAACTGCATAGCTGAGGGACTCAGGAAGTAAAGCTTGAGGCTTGAGCCTTGATATTTCCCAATGCGCAGTTTTTGAGAGGCCAAGCTAGGTGACTACAAAGTTGAGGGGCTCAAGAGATCAAGGTTGAGGCTTGAGGCTTGAAGTTTCCCAATGTGCAGTTCTGGAAGGAGAACAAGCTGGGAGATTACACATTTGAAGAGATCAAGAGCTCAAGTTTGAGGCTTGAGGCTTGAAGTTTCCCAATGTGCAGTCCTTGAGGGAGAACAATCTCATAGATTGTGAATTTAAAGGACTCAGGCTTGAGGCTTGATGCTTGACATTGTGCAATGTGTATTTGAGGCTGACTGGGAGGCAATGATTGCACAGTTCTTCTAACACCCTCATCCCATGCTTACCCAAGATAATCGGTCAACCAGGGTAAACATGTTAGGAAGAGTTAATATGATATGATTAAACTCTCCAAGTGAAATTAAGGAAGTGGAATCGACAAACCAAAACCAAACAGACCTTCCTCAAGAGCTACAGGACCCTTAGGGATAACCAACCACACTCGGTGCCAAACCCTTAAGTTAACTTTCCTTTTAACTAAACTAGACCCCCATTTACTCCCATGAAAATCTCTCAATATGACTGTAACACTCCAGTCACTCCCATAACAAGGAATCCATGTGAATGTAGTCTTTTTCTGGAAATTCTATGCCAGTGGCCCTGAAATCTAAGCCACTTTTTCAGTGCTAGGACTCAAGCCTCTGCCCATAACTTGATGAAATTCTCAGAAAGGATAAATAACAAGAATACAAGGACTCTAATGTAAAACTTGAATATGGACCTGACCTGACTCATTCTAACAATGACAGGAATTTTTTCAAACACATCATTGACATGTAATGTACATGTCATAAAAATATATCTGAACATTAGAACTTCATACTTATCTGATATTCATCAAGGAGGTTTGATGACCTCTCAAATTAGCTACATTTTCATCTATTAGGTAATTCATTCATTAACATTTAATTTATAACAAAAACATGATGAGATCCATAACTCAAGTCTTCCATAAACCATGCTTATAACCAGCATATAATAAGAGGTGTATCAATGATATAAAAACCATTAAATTCAGATAATAACAAAAAAATTTACTCATAAGTTAAAAGAGAAAATAATCTCTTAATATCATATGAAAAGCCAACCAATTCAATGAATTCCACGTACCACCCGACCATATGTTGGGCTAAACCAAACCTTTGTTTCAACCAATCACTCCCATGACATATTCTAAACATGAATGTGGGATCTAATGGAATAAACCAGGAAAACCAAACCAAGGATTCCAGAGGCAAAATTACCTCAACCCTCAACTAGTGATTCCACCTCACGGTTGCACATCACTAACCATCACCAGATCGGTCTCTACCAAAGTTGTCCAGGTCTCCAAAGTGTTTATTCTGACGCACCTTCCAGGAGTAGTAACTCAACCCACAATTGTCGTCAGGCTCCAGAGTGTTTTTCCAACCAATATTTCCAAGAATAGTAACTCAACCCACCAAGGGATCCATAGCATTTTTCCATCCAAATCTTCAAGGACTAGTAACTCATCCTAAGTTGTTACAGGGCCTCCAGAGCGTTTGTCCAACCAAGGCTCCAAGAACTAGTAACTCAACCCACATCCATAAGGAACATGGGAACCAATTAGAAAGTAAATGGGAAAAACAAAAACATCATGGCTATCTAAAAAATGGTAAGGCTAGGAAAAACAATTGCAATCCAGGCTATCCTCGATTTCAATGAAATTTCATAACCAAATAACCACATGCATGTCAAAACTAGAAAGGAAATCATAAATTCAAGTCAATACCTACAAGCGGAACTCAGTGTAGTTGTTGATCCTGTTGTCCTCTTGTGCTTTCTTTATTTTCCTTTGCCTTCTTGCTCCAAATACCAAGTAATACATGCTCCTTCAAGAGTTCTCCAAGAAAACTCGAAGTATCCAAGAGTATGAGAGAGAGATCCCAACTAAAAATGACAAAAGGTTGTGAACTGATCCTTAGAAGAATTTTTATCAATGAAGCCTCTATTTTTTTCATTTTCCATTATTTTTCCTTTATTTTCCTCATCACATGACACCTGTGACCTTTCACTTTCCTTTTCTCTTGTTTTCCATTATTTTCAGAAATAAAATGCCAATAAATGCCCCATGCTTTTCCAAAGCCTTTCTCATTCCCTTTTCCAATTTCCATGGCCATTAATTAATCACAAGTGATCCCCATCACTATTTTTTTCCCAACATTCAGCTTGGAATATGTGTCCCATGACCTTGGTTTTTAATTTTCCTTTAGAAACTTTATTACATGTATTTTTAACCTGGGGCTACTACAGACCCCTACCCCTTTGGGGAACACCGTCCTCAGTTTTCAATGACACCTACAACCAATAAGAGCGCTGAAAGTAAAGCATAATTCCCATGGAGCTTTATTACTTATCTCAATGCAGTATTTACAAAGAACAACCTGCTGAAAATCAAACCAACATGACATACATAGGAGATTTATAACACAACTCATTGTGGTATCTACAATAAAAACCATACATAAATATGTACATATACCAAAAATCATTTGTCTCAACCGAAAAACAATGAAGGATACATATCCTACATCTGATAATCCATCTCGCATGTAGCTTCATCAAGCCCAAAGTGCTTCCACTGCACTTTAACATGATCAATTGCTCGGTTTCGGAGAATGAGCATCTTTCGTTGCAAAATGAGTTAAGGTTCCATCTAGAATTTTCCTTCTGGTTACACCTGCAATACAGACCATTCAATCACATGATCAACATCTTTCACATACTTATTAAGTAATGACACATGGAAAACATCATGGACTGGTCCAATCCTCTCAAGGATCTCGAAATGCCCACAATACCGAGGTGCTAACTTCACACATGACCCAATCCTCAAGAATATCTTCTTGGGCTTGATGCATAAATACACATGTTCCCTAACTTGAAAATCCTTAAATTCCATGTGTTGATCCTCATAACTTGTATGCTTGTCCTATGCTACCTTTAGATTCTTCTTGATAACCTGCATTTCCTATTCCATTTTTTCCACCATGCCTGGTCCTATCAATACCTTATTCACTAGATAATCCAATTGATAGGATTATTAAAACTCCTCCCACAGAGTGCCTCAAACGGACTCATCCTCAATGACTCCTGATAAATATTGTTATACGCAAACTCAACTAGTGCAATATAATATTCCTGCCTCCTCTGCTGATGCATAACATACATTATCAACATGTCCTCCAAAATATTGTTGGCCCTCTCTATCTATCCATTTGTCTGGGGATGATAAGCTTTGTTGAAGTATAACTTTGTACCCAATCCCACAAATAATTCTTTCCATAACCTAGAAGTGAACATAGTGTCCATGTCTAATACAATCTTCTTCAGTTCACTATGTAAACTCATGACATATCTTATGAATACCTATTCTACATCATTAGATGGATAAGTAGACTTCACTAGAATGAAGTGTGCTACCTTTTTAAACATGTAAACTACAACCGTAAGAGAATAATGTTATCTAGATGTCCTCCAAAAACCTATAATGAAATCCAAGGAAATTACCTCTCATTTCCATTCCGAAATAAGAATTGGATGTAGTAAACCACCTGCATTCTTACACTTTGCTTTTACCCGTTCAAAATCCAAACATCTAGCCACAAACTCTGCCACTTCCCTCTTCAAATTCAACCAATAATATAACATATACCGATTTCAATGTCTTATGATATCCTAGGTGACCTGAATACGACTTAGCATGAAACTCCTTGAAAATAAGCTTCTTAAGCTCACAGTTGTCCAACACATAGATCAAGTCCCTAAATATGACCAAATCATCTATTGTGAGATGATAGTCCACATATGATCACCTATATCCTATTGTAACCTGTGCCTAAGCTCCCTATACCTATCATCCTGCTGACATGCCTGCAAAATTCAATCCTGTAAATATGTCCCATATGAGCTCATCGATGCTATGTGATTTACTTGTACTCTTTTGCTAAGAGTATCTGTAACCTTGTTCTCTTTCCCTTTAATGTACCTAATCTTGAATTCAAACTCATTGATCATGGCCAACCACCTAGCTTCCTTGGCATTCATATTCGGTTGATAAAATAAGTATATCAATCCACTATGAGCACTCATCAAAATGAATCACCTACAAAGAAGATAGTGTATCCACATCTTCAAAGCATGAATGATCGTTGCCAACTCAAGGTCATATGTAACATAATTTTTTTCATGCTCATTCAGTTTCCTTGATTCATAGCACACTACCTTTCCTTACTACATTAGGACTCCATCAAGTCCTATCTTGCAAGCATCTATACACACCATGAACTCTTTTTCTGTATCTATGATTTTTAGAACTAGAGAATTTGTCAACAACTGCTTCAATTGCTCGAAACTAGCTACACATTCTTCTTTCCTTTCAAATAGCCTGCTAACCCCATGAATGATCTAACCTCATCCACATTTCTAGGAGCTACTCATTCCATGATATCTTTTATCTTTTCCAGCTCCACATCTATGCCTTCCTTGGAGAAAACATGTCCCAAGTAATGTACCTTTATCTAAAAGAAACTGCATTTACTAAGATTAGCATACAATTGATTCTCTCTTAGAAATCTAAATAATGTTTCCAAGTGTTTGGCATGCTCTTCCTCATTATTAGAATATATATATATATATATATATATATCATCAATGAACACAATAATAAAATTTTATAAAAAAAGGACGCAATACACTATTCATCATGCACATAAGAGTAGGTTGAGAGTTATTCAAACTGAAAGGAACTACAAAAAACTCATAATGCCCATACCTGATTGAGAAATCAGTCTTGTATATGTCCTCTTCTTTAGCGTACTTGATGGTATCCTGATCTCAAATCAATATTTGAGAACACGGTTTCTCCCTTCAACTGGTCAAACAAGTCATCAATCCTCAGCAATAGATACATGCTCTTAATGGTTACCTTGTTTAAATTCTTGTAATAAATGTGTACCCTAAGAGTACCATCCTTCTTCTTCATGAACAATATCAGTGCACCCCAAGGCGATACACTTGACCTAATGTGTGTATATATATATATATATATATATCATCAATGAACACAATAATAAAATTTTATAAAAAAGGATGCAATACACTATTCATCATGCACATAAGAGTAGGTTGAGAGCTATTCAAACTGAAAGGAACTACAAAAAACTCATAATGCCCATACCTGATCGAGAAATTAGTCTTGTATATGTCCTCTTCTTTAGCGTACTTGATGGTATCCTGATCTCAAATCAATATTTGAGAACACGGTTTCTCCCTTCAACTGGTCAAACAAGTCATCAATCCTCAGCAATAGATACATGCTCTTAATGGTTACCTTGTTTAAATTCTTGTAATAAATGTGTACCCTAAGAGTACCATCCTTCTTCTTCATGAACAATATCAGTGCACCCCAAGGCGATACACTTGACCTAATGTGTGTGTGTGTATATATATATATATATATATATATATATATATATATATATATATATATATATATATATATATATATATATATATATATATATATATATATATATATATATATATCATCAATGAACACAATAATAAAATTTTATAAAAAAGGATGCAATACACTATTCATCATGCACATAAGAGTAGGTTGAGAGTTATTCAAACTGAAAGGAACTACAAAAAACTCATAATGCCCATACCTGATCGAGAAATCAGTCTTGTATATGTCCTCTTCTTTAGCGTACTTGATGGTATCCTGATCTCAAATCAATATTTGAGAACACGGTTTCTCCCTTCAACTGGTCAAACAAGTCATCAATCCTCAGCAATAGATACATGCTCTTAATGGTTACCTTGTTTAAATTCTTGTAATAAATGTGTACCCTAAGAGTACCATCCTTCTTCTTCATGAACAATATCAGTGCACCCCAAGGCGATACACTTGACCTAATGTATCCCTTGTCAAGCATTTACTTCAACCGCAAATTCAATTCCACTAACTCTAGTGTGCTCATCATGTATGGTGTCTTTGATGTCGTTATTTCCTATTGTACCAACTCAATATAAAATTCCACTTTCCTGTGAGGTGGTAACTCAGGAATCTCTACGAGAAATACAGCCTGAAACTGTTGTATAACTAGGTACCTCTTCAAAAAAAATTCATCCACAACATCCTTATCTTTATCACTTGAGATATTCACTACAGAAAACACACACCCTTTCCTGCGATTGTTATTTTCCTACATAGATGTCACCATTCTAACTGATGTTGCCTTCTTCTTACCCTGTAAGATGATTTGTTCCCCATTGTCATCCAACCACTCAATATTTTTATCATAGGATTCTACCTTAGTCCTGTGAATATACAGCAAATCCATACCCAACAACATATTGTATGGTCCCAATGGAAGTATATTTAGATGTATTGATGTAGGTGTACCATTCAGGTCAAATGCACAAGATCTTACCCAATGATGAACTCTTTTCTTTGTACCTATAGCCAATTGCACTAATCAATATTCTTCATGTAATTATTTATTCAAAACACACTTATCCACCAAGTCAGGGTTAACATAACTATAATCAGATCTAGGTTCAATCAAAATAGAAACAACTTGATCAAAAAGCTTACCATCCATCTCAATAATAGATGTATGGTGATCTACCTACCTATTATCCAATGCTGCATAAATCCAAGGAATAATTTTTCCAACATCCCCCACTGTATATGCTTCCTAAGCACTATAAATTTGCATTATTCCACCCTGATGTTGTGGACAATCTCTCCTTCGATGATCCTTGCCACAAGTCCAACATTTTAAAGGCTTCCTGCCATCACCCTTTCTCTGTTTCTCAGACTAAAATTCCTATACTATCATATGCATTGAACTTCTTAGGTAGTGTTTCATTCTATTTGTTACATGTGTCTTGAGTTCTAGTTCACTTATTATCCAATTTCCCTTTATTCTTCTCATTTCCTTTCCAGTCCTGCTTAGTCTTAGACTTGCACTTCGATTTCTCATAAAAATGCTTCAACTTTCTGATGGCTTCCTCCAATGATATAGGCTCATCAAACTCAATCCTTTCTTTAAATTCTAACAGCAACCCACTAATGAATCTATGAATCTTCACTTTTTCCTCCTTCATATAAGGCACATATTTAACAACACCAAAAACCTACTAATGTACTCCTCATCGGTCATAGATCCCATCTTTAGCTCATAGAAATCCTTTACCCTGTCATTATAGTATCTCTCTGATAGATACTTCTTCCTCAAAAAGTCTCTCGAACTGACTCCAAGTCAACTTATCTTCATGAATACCTCTGACATTCTTTACATATTCCCACCAAATGTTTGCTTTACCTTTAAGATTGAACGTAGTTATTCTAGACTTCATGTTCTCTAAGTAATCATGAAATATGAAGAACTTATTCATCCCTAGAAACCATGATTTTGCATCTGGTGACTTCTTCATTTCTCCATCAAATGTAGGTGGCTTTTCTTTCTTGAATTCATCTGGTAAAAATCCTCTATCACTCCTCTTGTACGGATGATAGAGAAGATGACCATGGTGCTTGTCCGAACTAGAACTAGAGTAAAGCTCATGTCCATTTCCTCATCTATAAGGTGTATCTAAGAATCTTCCATCTTTGACCATGTCATCTCTGTTTGGCCTGTGCCCACCATGAGACCTACTTCCATATGCTCCATTAGTCTTTTCCTCCTATCTATGACTAATCCTAAGTGGTCCCTATCTCTACAAGTCTGACAAGCTTTGAAGGTTGACTGCATTAACCTCTGCTTGTTTCTCCTCTACCCTGGCAAGCCTCTCTTGTGACTGAATGATTCTATCATTATCTGATTTGAAACTCCTTATTTATGACATCAAACTTCTCAAGGTATCTATTATATCAATAAATTACACATCATCATGCTACTCATCTAATATATAGGGAGAATCTCATGAATTATAATCCACCATTTTGATAGTCATATTTGATCTTCTTCCTTAAATTATATCATTTCATCTAAACCAAAATATAAACATAACCAACATACCTCATTATAGTTTGAGGGATGATATCTCGTCTGCAAGATCAACCATATTAGCACAATACATGTATAATGAGAATCATAACAATATATACACATCATCTCAATCATTATCTAGTTATCATGCATGACCATACCAAGTGCATACCATGACCTCATGCACTACAACCAGTTGTCGCAGCAACCAACACCCTCCAACATTTTGCATACACCTGAATTTCTGGGCCTACTATGGATCTTGTGATCGATCGTTCCAAATTTACTTCTTGGTCAGTTGATTCTTTTGGTCTCCTTTATTGGATTGGAAGTGTCAGAGTCAATTGCTCAAACATGTTCAGTCTATAATAATTGAATGAGCGCATTCTTTTACACAAGATTGAACGAGAATAGCACGGTCCATTAAGACTATGCTTGAGAGATGTCCAATCCATGTCAAAAATTAGTGCACATTGACATCGACAGTTTCTCACTTCCTATTATGTTTGTACTTCTATTTCAGTGAGTGTTGCAAATTGTCACCTCGGCGCACCTTTGTATTTTCATGTCTCATTTTCATGTTTTTGGATATCGCTTTCGCTTTATTTCATTCTAGTTAGTGTAATTTTCATGTTATCTTTGCTCTGGCATGTGTTACTTTCGTTTTTGTTCACATATTGCAAGTGTCGTTCACAATGTATCAATCATTGTACTTTCGCATGTTAAGTGTCATAAAATGTACATAAGCTTGTTTTGGTGGTCTCAAGAGGTTATGTTTGTGAAAATTAGTTTATTTTACCATGTATATATTTGTCACACTCATTTCCAAAGTTTTAAGAATTTTCGTACAAGTGTCGTCATGATCATCGCAAAGTGTACATTTAGTGTTGCACTTGTCGTAAGTTGTTACAAAGGTTTCCACACTGAGGGAAGTATGTGTTCATGTGTTTTGGATGATCTATGTTGTGTCATGAAGTGTCTAAGTGTGTGTTCACAGTTAATTCCTATCACCGTTCACATCAGTTTAACTGATCCCACACTTAGCCAAATTTCTGAAAATTCCCAACAACTTAGCATCATCTGAACTTCCTGAACTACGCATTATGTAGTCCGAGCCCTCAAGTTGCAAAATTGCCTCTTGATAATGTGAAACATGCATTTCCTACCTCCGAGGACTGTGCACTATGCATTTTCAGTTCTCAAGCCCGAGCCTTGGCCTCCAAAATTACGCAATTCATCTCTCCAACCTAGCCCCAACTACGCATTGCACAAAACTCTGAGGGTCAAGATCAAACCCTGAGCTCTTGAAATGCACAATCACTAGACCTACTCTACCTCCCAGAATTTAAAAATTGGTTGAAGCAGTACAAAATCCCTCAACCTAGTTCACTGACTCCAAAAATTGTGTAATTTCTCTCTTTTTCCTAGTCAATACTATGCATTATGCAGTCTTAAGGCTCAAGGCTCATCCTTTGTCCTTCAGAACTACAAAATAGGTTGATCCAATTCCCATCCCCTCAACTTATCACATTGAGCTCCTAGATTGTGCAGTTTTATTCCTCAATCCAACCTGACCAACGCATTGTGTAGTATCAAGGCTCAAGCTTCACCCCTAACTTCCTTAGTTGTGAAATTGTGCAATTACTAAGCCTATTTCCCAACCTATCACTCGGTTTTTGCTCAGCCATTGGATCAATATGAACCATCTTAGTATAGTGGTTTATCAGACTAATTTCATCTTGTACTAAGTGGATCATAGATGCATGTATTCTATCATGTTATGGAAAGATGATAAAGAAGGAGATGGAGAAGGAGAACATGCTAAAATACACATATGGAGATGAAGAGATAAGATGATCATCAGGAAAGAAGATGCAAGAACATTAGATTACAAAAAAGGATCAAAGATAAATACCAGATGAAGATTCCATCTAATTCATAACCCTTTGGAGGGTATATATGAAGAACAAAGCATATCTATCATGAATATGAAACAATGGATACATCTCTTATTAAAGACAGAAAGAAAGAAACAACAAGAAGGACATCTTAGAACTATCACATCATCATGCAGTCCATGTCATCATTGTCATGTTGTGTCTTATCAAGAGTCATAATATGCCACTCAATTATTGTGGATTATATTTTTTTCTATTCAAAATGTATTGTAAAGTCGAAGTCCAAAGGACACATACAAAATATGAAGAGTCGTGTAAAGCCAGAAAGTCATAGGGATTCAAACAATCATGAGGGTAGTTGAAGAGTCACAAGGAGGTGAAGCATCACCCCATTGGTTATATATACACCCTCTTTGTATGAGAAAAGTAATTTTCACCTTGGATCCTCGCACAAGGAATTAAAGAGACAAGCTAGTTATTTTGGGGAGCAAGGAGTGGCACCAACGCTCCACTATTGGGGCTAGTGGTGTTCATTATATAAATGTGTCTTGAAAATTTTACTTGATAATATAGTCCTTAATGGCTAACATGTTATTCATGCATAGATTATGAATATTTGTAATACTATTCTATGAATGTTTGTATTTCATTTTTTATTTCATATGTGCTAAAGTAGTTGAACTATTTCGATTATTTTAGTACTTATCATATTGAGAATGTGTTCCAATGGTTGTTATTGTTGTCCCATCCATCAGAGAACTTTTGAGGTCTAAAATAGGCCTCGTAAGAAAAATGTACAACCAAAATAAACTTTATAAGAACTAATAGGATTCATAATGATGATGTCAACCATGGGAGATGATTCACCATTTTTGGAGTAAAAATGAAAAATATTAAAAAATAATAAAATTATAAAACTAATTTTTCAAGTTATCGCCTTAAGGTTTTAGTCAAATTTTGAATGCAAGCACTTTTTGGATGCAAAATTTAATTTCTCATTGAATGAGTACCCATGTTGAATACTTTTGATGGACCCTGCTACACGAAAAATGAGAAATACATGAAAAAATCAATTGCATTTATTTCTCATTTTTTGTGTAGCGGGGTCCATCGAAAGAATGCAACATGGGTACTCCTTGGATGAGGAATAAAATTATGCATCCAACGAGTGTTGTCGCAGGAAATTTGAGTAAACCCATACGAAGATAAGTTGAAAATATAGTTTTTTATTTTTTCCTCTAAAATTTGATGATTTAATCTAATATTATTTTATTATTTCAAAATTGTTTTATAATTTCCTTAGGATGCCCATTTTATACCTCGAAATTCCCCTAACGATTGTGGATTATTCTGTTGGATATTAGATAGATCTTTCTCATTGATTGGTTGTAATGACCATCACATCTTTTGCGGACTATTCCACTGGATGTTAGACGGATCCTTCTTGGTCACGTGTGTGTCTACTATGGTGGTGCTATTACCTCTCTCTTAGAGCCTCACTTATCTTTTCCTTCGCAGTATAATAACCTTGATACACCTGCAACCGAACACTCACCAGGCACACTAGCTTGTTTTTCAAAGGTACCTTTTCACTCATATTTCTTGCTAATAGTTAGAGCCAAGGGAAATATTCAAGAATATATGGTAGTCAGAACGATACCCTGGATGGGGCTCCTATTTAAAACGATGTCAGGTCTAATTGGGACTTCACATCAGGGAGACCCCCTTGGTTAACGAAATTCCATCATTGTCAACAAAATGGCACTAGAAGGAGGGCCAGATGACAAGTTCATGTTGAGTCTATTTTGAACTTCTTATATGAAATGGCTCATCCTCAAATCTTACTCCCGGGGTGTTTCTCTAATTTATCCATTTGGAAATTTTCAATCCCTGATGAGCCTCTCTATCACTTATCACGGTTAAATATTGATGGGATGGATGGAACATCCATAACTGAGAAAAATTTTTATTTTCTTAAATTTTTTGAATCTTATGAAATCAATGATGAAGAGTTTTTGTGTGTTCTCTTTTTCCTAACCCTTGAAGTTTATGTTAATCGATGGTTCCATACCTTACCACTTGCTTCCATCAATTCTTTTCATCATTTCGTCAAGGAGCTTCATCAAGCCTTTGATAGGTATGATCACTGAGATGTTTATAAAAGAATCAATCAGTTAAGAGTGAAGCATAATGAATCAATTGAGGATTTTTTTGATTATTTTCTTCACCTTTTTTGTTAATTTCTTGAAGAAGGTACATATTGAGATTTATTTTTTTTTAAGTTTCAACGTTTGGTTCATATCTCTTTGCACGGTGAATCCAAACAACCTAATGTTTCTGCTTCCCCAACTCTTGTAAACCATGAAACACTCTAATTTCATAGGAGAAATTCACTTCTCCTTTTGTTCCTTTTCCTTCTCCTTTTCTAGTTCCAATGAGGATGCCTCCTTGTGATGATAGTAAAGTTGGGAGATTTGCTGATAAAACTCCTAATCCATCTTCTCATTCTTCTTATGATTTTCATGACTCGGATTCAATGGAGGAAATCCCATAATAGCTCACTAAGTCCATGGTGATGAAAAACTCCCCCATCACGCAAGATGATGTTATTTTTCATAACTTTAGCCTCAAATCTGATTTAGATTTCTGTTATCCTCTATCATCTACATGCCATGATTGTTGGTACTGTTATCTGCCCGATCAATCTGCTCCACCAGCTATTTTTTCAGAATCTCTTGATTTTACAGTTGTTGGTTCAAATTGAGATAAGATACAAGGTAGTCACATTATGAAGGTAGAGCAGTGTTGGCTTGAGGGGTCCTAAGCCAGGTTCATAGTTTATCAAGCAACCAAGAAACCCTCCAACTACTGGCCCTTTCGGAAATGACCTGCTGGTGCATATCAAAGTCTCACCCGAAGCAGTATGGGGGGTGCTTGAACCAAGTTTCCACACCTTGAGGAATAATTTAATGTATTGGCCCTAAACAAAATTATAACATAACTATATCATATGATATACAAGTACGTGCATCAACAGAACAACAGATCAACTTCATCGCAAAGTATCACAAAATGCCTCAATATGTGTTCGCGCACATTAAACAAATAAACTTCAATAAAGCTTATTCATCAACATATATTCATGCATAATATACTTTACTCATTCAAAAAAATGCATTTAATCATAAACAGAAGTAAATATGAAATAATATAATAAATTCACAAATAATTAGATAAATAACACAACAATCACATAACAGTCCAGATTTTGCCAAAGGAGTCTTCTTTATAAAGAGATATAGCATTTCAATACATTCAGTATTTCAATACGCCCTTATAATTCCACGCACACAGCCAGTGGAGTCCGCGCAAAACCATGACTTAGGTCTCCGCGCACACAACCAGCAGGAGCCTTTCTACCCAAAAACCTAGACTTAGATTAAAATCTACAAAACATGCAGGTGTGATCATTTATTCTTTTTACTTAACTCTATCTACCCATATTTATACTAACTTAGATGTGTGGATACCATGGTCTGAAAATGTGGTTTGAGACTCATGGTTTTTCCTTAAAACCCATTACATTGAATAAGGGACTTTGACCGACACCAAATCCCCTTTGAATCTCCCGCGTAGCGCACATAACAAACATAAAAAAAACTTTAACAAAATTGTAGCCCACAGGACCCGCTCCAACAGGCCCCCAACACAAACATGTGACTCATCACAAGCCACTGTGGGGTGGGCTCCTTCATCTTCACTTTAAGGGCTTCGACATAGCTCTTCAATGGCAAGACCACTTCGGCACTCTACGTGGCAGCACCTTGTGCTTCATCCACAAGATTTGCGATCACCGGCCCTTCAACTACCATATTCATACTGCGTTGTGTCTGCTAAAGGATTTGAAGGAACCATCCAAGGTCCGAGACAAATACAGAGCTTCCTCAGCCCACGGTTGCATCTTTGCTTCTAAAAGTTGCTCTCGAAGATGTAGATCTTCTATCTATGTTTGGATTGCCTTGCCCTCATGAAGGCAGGCCAATCTTTGTGATGTCACCAGTGTAGGCACCGCAATCCTAATATCAGAAAACTATTGTTCCTTCATGTGAAATTCATTACGTAGCTGCTACATCATTGGGTCATTCTGAACCAAAGTCCAGACACCCATGACCTCATATAGTAGCTAACCACACATGGTCACGGTGGCTGAGATGTTGTTGGTAGATGCTTTAACTTCTACATCACGTTGTGCTCTGAACTCTGGTCGAGTTTCTGGCTGTAGCTTCATCTGGAATTCGGTAATTTGCTACTCGAAATCAGCTCAGAGAGTCTGGAATTCAATGTGTGATGCCTTCAACACAACGGCCAAGCCTTCTAATTTCTCCGTAGGTGCGGCTGAGGGAGGGACCTCTGGAAGGTCACCGCAGACTTTCTTGATCTTGGCTTCAAGTGTGGCGCACCGAGCCACGGCTACGCAGCACACCTCCTCTATAGTCTGTTTTTTTTGTTGAATAACTATTGCTTGTTGTTATGACTCATTCGCAGCGCAGTAGGCACAGTCTTCTCTGTATTGCAACTCATCGATGATCATGCTATGGATCATGCGAATTTTTCCTATTTGTAGCACAACCATGTCGATGTTGATCTCTCCACAGGCTATGAGGGTCATGCTTAGAGTTGGCGACTCTATTCGGATGGCAGGTGCAGGGATCATGTGGTTATACCCAGTTGATGGTAGCACTGTGTTGATTGGTTGCGCGTTGGCAGGAGGCACGCTCGCTTGAATCAGGCTCGCTTGGACTTCCAGCACTTGAATCTGTGTCTGGATGCCTTCAAGCTTTGTACTATGCCTTCATATCTATCCACATTTCTTCTATTGCATACATCACTGTATTTGTGATCTCATTAAAATCATCCTCTTTCAAAGTGAGGTGCTCGGCTATAGTGGATTGGTCCCTTTTCTCTTTTTTCGCGGACCACCTGCAGCTTGTGAGCCACGCTTAGTCCCCTTGGGTGTCTGAGCCTCAGTTTCCTCAACATAATGACCATTATTTTCAGGCTTTGTTTCTTTTTCTAAAGCAAGGGTTTCACTAGTGGTGGTTGGTGTAGGCTCAGCCTCGGCATCTTTTCCCTTATTTTGTGTACCTATTATGGTTTTGGGTTTTGTTGGAGTCTTCTGAATTGACGATGATGCACCCTAGTGGTGCGCGGCTCCAACCAAGCTGGCGACCACTTTTCCATGACATGCTCTAAGTCATCTTTGGTGACCAAGTATGGCAAATCATACCATACACCTTCGACAATTCCCTTTTCACGAATATGGACATTGTGGAATGTCACCTTGAAATATGCAATTAATTTGTATTATTCATACAAGGTTGGGGACAACCTTGGCTTTGACTGTATTTATTGATAAAGCGCAGAGTTGAAAAGTACCCAGAAGATCTTGTTTTTTGTGGCTCTTGTGAGAATATTGGAATTTGACAGTGGCGTAGTGCATGGCTTCGGACATCTCTGGCTCTATATCAGGGAACTGTGTTTCTTCATGGCTATTCCAGCTAATGAGTGCGACAAGGAGGATCAACCACACATAATATAAGTGTTTCCCTCCTCCTATGCCTCGCTCACATTTTACAGAAACTTTGTGCTTAAATATTGTGCCCAATTGTATTGGACACCCTTCTCACATTGTCCCACGAGTGAATTAACATGCGTTGGGAACTCTTTCCGCCTGCACTTCCTCATCATTTTGCAAGAAAGCACAATTGTGCCAAAATTAACTGCAGGGTCATTGATTTTTCTTACAACAAAGCCTCAAGTGTTGTGCGAGACTTTGTAATCCTCCTTAACCTTGTATGTGACCTTATTTTCTTGTCCTTTCCCCTGAATGTTGCTACAGGGTCTACACCCTGGTTGGCAAAACTGGTGACCCGATGGATCAGCGTGGAATCAATTGGTATATGCTCCCTGAGCCATACATAATCATTGTTAATCAATGCCAGTGACTGTCGCACATAGATATCGTTGATCGGGTTACGCCTGAAGTGTGGGATCTACAAAATATTTAACAATCCAGACTTATGCAAGCCCAACGCCTAGGGAATTGGTTCAACCTTCACTACACCATCATCACAAATAATGCACTCTAAGTAAATACCAGGTGTGAGCGTGGTAAATTTCTCTTGATCTGCAAGGTCCCAATCCTCCATTTTAAGTAGTGGAATTTTAGCGAACATGCCTCCCTCAACTGGTACGTTCTCTGGCAACAATGGCATGTTGATGTATGAACATACTTTATCTAGGTCCTTGGGGACCTTTACCAAACCCTTGTGCAGTGTGACATAGGGAGGCAACCACGTGATGGGATTAGCAATTTCGACCATGTCCTCTTCCTCCATGACTATCTCAGGAAACTTCTCCATTGGCTTCTTTTGGCACTCTACTGCAGTGGAGCATAGTTTAGGGGTTTTCACTCGAGCTGATTTCCGGGACCTTGAGGTTTGTCCCTTCTTGGTTTGAGCTAGCACAGGTGTCTTAGCAGCCTGCATAGCGGGTTCCTCTCCTAGCTTGGTGGCTATCATATTGGGTGGTATTAAGTGACCTAAACCTCTATGGTGCAGCTCCTCCTCAAACAGCGGATTAATACCAGACATAGACTTCAAACAGGCTTTTGAAAGCAAAGAGCTCAATGCGAAAAAATCACACATAATGCAAAGGGAACTAATACGACCCCTTCGACCATATTTATAGCTTAGGCACATCTTAAACAATCCCTTGTGCATTAATGTAGCTCCATAAATAATAAAACGACTCCAAATCTGCCACAATATCCTCATTAAATACCACTTAGACACTCCTTCAAACTGTAAGAATCTTCTCTGGTCCATATCTACTATTCCAACGGCTATATTCTAGCACAGTTTCAACCCAGTAAACCTCCACATGCAAATTTTGCATGCTTTTCACACCTGTCTACGCATCTGCCATCCTTTCTGCCAGATCCAATTCTCTGGCCATATAGTCAATTGGTGCGTGCAGGGAGAGGGTCATCCCTGAAAGGCTTCAATCGACTTCCATTAACATACCCAGGAAGATTTTCTCCGCTCAACGTGGTCAGGCGCAACACACCTCCATCAGTGATCTCCTTACCAACATATGGTCCTAGCCAATGCATATTGAACTTCCCTGGGTGGCATGAAAACTTGTTGTTATACAACAAGACCAAATCTTCTTCCTTAAATACCTTCTGTCTAATATGCCTATCATGCCAAGCCTTTTTGCATGCCTTCTGCACTTGCTGATGAAAGCCTGCAATAAAGAGATCTTCTTCTAGCGCAACCAACTGCGACAACCATTAGTCCATAATAACTTGCTTTGCAATATTTATGAATGTTGCAATGCGCAGACTTGGAACAATTTACTCCATCAGCATAATAGATTCATTCTTTCCCATACACCATCCTGAACGGTGTCTTTACCGTCAACTTCTTGCATGTGGTTCTATATGCCCAAATAACCGTAGGTATGCACACATCCCAATCATTCTAGTTATCATTGCAAACCTTAGTGAGTGCAGTCTCCAATATCTTATTGAAAGCTTCCACCACACCATTCGCCTGTGAGTGATATGGAGTATTCTTCTTATGATGAATCCAGAATTCTTCTATTAGAGCTTCAATAGTTTCATTCACAAAGTGTGTACCTAAATCACTCATCAAAATCTTAGGGCATCCAAACTGATTCAATATGTTCTCAAAAATGAAGTGTGCAGCTGTGTTTTCACT
Organism: Pinus albicaulis; assembly: GCA_034641835.2. Lineage (NCBI taxonomy): Eukaryota > Viridiplantae > Streptophyta > Pinopsida > Pinales > Pinaceae > Pinus > Pinus albicaulis. The sequence goes on from CM076582.1 coordinate 885,836,535, forward strand.
ACAATCCTTCACCAGCTTAGCTTCAACCCATATGGTCACATAATATGTCGCAGTGATTATGTAATGTACACCTGTCTTCTTTCCTGGAGGGTCAATAGGTCCAACAAAATCAATGGTCTATTTGTCAAAATATTGCAATGCCATCTGTGGGCGCAAGGGAATCTCATCTCTACGTTGTGGCTTTCTTGTCCTTTGGCATACATCGCATGTGTAGAAATGTGCATATGCATCATTTTTCAGCATGTACCACCATAAACCATATCGTAGGATATTCTGTGCAGTGGCTTTTCCTACACAGTGACCTCCGGAAACCCCTCCATGAGCTTCAGCTAAGATATCATGTCTCTCAAATTCTAACACATACCTTCACAAGATCTCATCTGCGACCATCTTGTATAACTGACTGGAAATGAGAGTAAAGTCAGTTGTACGCACCACCAACTCTTTATTCTATTGCAATGTATACTCCTCGTTCGCACGTCCAGTAATCAAGAAATTAATGATATCAGGGAAATCATCATCGACCACCTTTATAGAAAATAATTGTGCATCTAGTAACCCATCTTCCAAATTATTAAACTCTTCTCCATTTTCAATGCACGACAGATGATCTAGCCTAGCATTCAGTCTCCCAGGCTTCACAATAACTTCAAAATCATATTCTTGAAACAACAGCAACCACTAGTAGATCTCCCCCCCAACACTGGCTTATTGACCAGGTACTTTAATGCAGAGTGGTTAGTAAAAATCTTAAAGTGGCCTCCTAATAGGTAGTGGTGGAATTTCTATAGCGCATAAACCATAGCCAATCCTTCCCTTTTTGTAGTTGAATAATTATTCTCCATGCTTGATAGCTTCCTACTTGCAAATGCAATAAGGTGATCGATCTCCCCAACCCCTGGCTACACTAAAATAGCTTTGAGCACGATGCAGGAGGCATCAACATGGACATGGAATACCTTCGACCAATCTAGAAAGACTAATATGGGTGCAGTGACCATATTCTCCTTCAATAATTCAAAAAACAATTGACATTATTTATCCCAACAGAATGGCACATCCTTCTTGAGCAATATCTCCATAGGCGCAGTGATCAACACATACCCTTGGACGAACTTCTAATAATATCCAATATGCCCCAATATTGAGTGCAGTTGTTTGACATTAGCAGAAACTTATATATTAATAATTACTGTTATCTTTATGGGATCCACCATCAATCCTTGTTGGCAAACAATATGACCAGCAATATCCCAAACAGCACAAAAAATGTGTACTTCTTCAAATTGGGTGAGATCTGATACTTCCTACAGGTGTCTAGCATTAGGCGCATACTTGATACATGCTTCTTCAACAATCCATAGATAGTCCAACCATAAAATTAAACTTCTAAGAACTTGTGGGTGTATTCCTTGAATACAGCTACGACTACGCGTGAGAAGATAGCAAGCACATTCTTCAATCCAAATGGCATGATTGTATATTGAAAGGATCCCCGTTCCGTTGCAAAGGTTTTCCTACTCCTATCCTCCAGCGCAATCCTTCTAATGATATCCTAAGAACCCATCTATAAATGAATAAGCCTCTTGTCCTCCTACATTGTCAAGGATCTCATCAGAAAATGGGGTCAAGAACGGAACATGAATGCATGCATCATTCAATTCGTGCTGGTCTATGCAAATCCTTATTTCTCCTTTAGTATTCTTATCATGTACTACCATGGGACTCACCCAATGAGACTCCTCCACTAGTTCTATAGTTCCGACAACAACCATTTTATCCAATTCTTCCTTGACTTTCTCCTTGTACTTGGGATTCAGTCTATATGGATGTTTCTTCTCAAGCCGCACATCTAGTTTCAAAGTGATATTCATCACCCCAAGTTCTACAATTATCCCTTTTAACTCAGAGAAATTTGTAGGAAACATGTCCTAATACTCAGTCAATAGCTTTGCGACCTTTCCAACCGTATCATCATCCTAGTAATCTTCGATCTTTGCTAATTTCGGTTGTTCTTAAAAACAAATGTTCACTTGTCGAATCTTCAGAGGATCCATGACATCTAGTGATGTAATTGAAGGCCCGACAACTATGCGTTGTCCTTCAGATTGAGGGATTTTGATATTCCTTATACTTTCTTCATTCTCTTCAACTGTCAAATTTCTGCAATTGACAATATCCCTCATATGTGCATCCCATGCTAGAGAAGCATGCTCTACCTTTTGTTTTGTTGTACCAAATATAACCTCCTGAATAACTTGCGACTCTTTACCCAAGCAATCAAACCCACTCTCAAAACTGAAACTTAAAATGAAACTTTCAGTCAGTGTAGACCATTCATTAGTTCCTCGTCGTATCTCTATTTCCGAGTACCAATCGTAGGAACCTTCCCCAACGTGTGGATGAACATGTGCACCCATTCTGGTCTCATCTTGGCACCCCGTACTTCAGTCCATTTCACCAGATGTATGCGTGGATCACCCTTTCCAGAGTAAGTCTCTTCCATTCTAGTATTTGGACATTCAAATCACAATCTCATCATTTGAGTACATTCTTCCTAGTTACCCAAGTTTCCTTTGTGAGTCTCCCACCATCATGTTGGGGTAGAGCATAGTGTGATGTCGAGTGCATGGAATATTTGTGCTTCCAGACCATTCCTTTCAAGCTCTCCTAAAAACATGTTCACATTAGTTAAACCATCATAATGCGACAATTATCATACCTCTGATGATATGTAGTGAAGAGATCTAGTCACTCGATTGTATTATAGTGCAGATACTTCATGTAGCCAGTTATGCTAGTTCTCCAGCTCTTTGTCTGAATCTGACAAGCAGGAACTATATTTTTCCCAATGAAGTCTTCCATCAGTTGTCGGGTTTATCCAATCATCATCTCGCAGAGTTAACTTATAGATATGGTCAACATCATCATCTGTGCACATCGGTTCTGTATATCTTGCAAATTTTGCAGGGTTTAAAGGAACTACAACTCTAGTTCCATTGTTCTCAAATACCATTCTTATCCTCTTAAAATTTATGATGCCATCCATATCAATAGCCCAATATAAGCACAACAGTGAAGAATAAGGATCAATATCATCCACAATTTGTATGACTTCAAAATTTGCAAGCACCTTAACTCCCTCAATATCTACGACCACCTATGAGAGTCTTCCTAATCAAATGATTTTCTGTTTATTTTCCTTGTGCAGCTGAATTGTGGACCACTCCAACTTAGGCTCTCCCATGCGTTGCCAAGTTTTCTTAGGTAAGACATTTTCATTAAATCCTAGATCCAAGATGACCTGATCCATCTCATAGGCGCCGATATGAGCAGTCAAGTGCATCTCTCGTCCAGTTCTTGTTTTGTTCTTATAGATATTATTGATAGCTTTTTGTTCCATCCGAGGCTGTTTTTTTCCCCTGCAGTTATCTATCAATACTTGAATATTATCCACTACCTTTTTGTTGCGCATTAGTTTGATACAAGCTTGTAAGAATGGCTTTATTTCTTCATCTACTTTGACCACATCCATAGGCCTACCTTATGTTGATGCACTTGCTTCTTAAAAAACCTTATTTGCTTCTATAAAGGTGTATTTTTCGCGTTGTAAATTGAATTCATCCTTTTTCTCGGGCTCTTTTCGGATACAAAGGTCAATATCTGACTTCTTTCCTTTATCCTTGCCAGTGGTTGCACCACTCCTAGTGACAACATTCACGCTAGGCTCCTCTTCATGAAGCTCTGCCCTTACCATCTATTGGCTTGAGGGGTCCTAACCCAGGTTCGGTGTGCACTTTTTGCCAACAAACCCCTATACTACTGGCCCTTTCGATAGTGACCTGCTTATGCAGGCCAAAGTCTCACCCAAAGTAGTATGGGTGGGTGCTGGAACCAGGTTTCTACACCCTGAGAAAGGATGGGTAAGGCAAGCAGAGCTGCGCTAGATCCCAGATTAATTTGTTCTGAGAAGAGTTAATTAAGTCTCTATTCGCATCCACATGCACTAGATCTATAGTTATATGCTTTTTATAACATCAACACAGCATTACATAAACAAAACATAACAAATCTAGATCCAAGAACGCAGTACACAGATCTTTCGCAGCTTAAAGACAGAAAACGCACAAGACATAAATTATCAGTAATTCACACAAAAGTACTCATAGATTCAGTTCTCTAACAATATTTCCCATTCATTCATTCATCAGTTCTTCCTTACAATTCCCTTCCCAACCTGCGCACACAGCAGCAGGGTCCGCACACAGCTGGACTTGGACCTCTGCGCACACAGCCATCAGGAGTCCTTTCCCCAAAACCTAAACAGATATCTTAAACCACTATTCACATCAATAGCTCATTGTTTCTTATCCTTTACAATACAAAATGCATATCTATTTATAAAAATCTAGCCTCGACTTTCCTATGGTCTGCAACCCATGGTTTTCGAACCCCTAGTTTACCCTTTCACCCATTATAATGCTTTCGGGGCTTTGCCCACCCCAAAACCCCTACACTAGACTAAATATAATAAAAAATATTCAAAATGGACCAGTTTCGCAACTTGTTACGAGACCCCGTTCCAACAATCCCCCAACACAATCTTGTGACTCGACCCGAGTCGCTACAGTGGCGCGGCCTCTATTTGTGCACACAAAGTAGCCAGAGTGTGGACGAGCAGGGGGAACACTTCCTAACTCTGGGCCGTAGCTCGCTGCATAATGTTAACAAGTGTCAGGGAGGTAGGGCCATCTGGAACCGCGGTAACCCTTTCTAACAACCAGTGGAGGTGCGCAATGGAATACTGAGCATCTTTGGCGAGCTAGAGTGAGGTGTTGGCCCATCGTTTCAACCATTTTTGGATGACATGCTTGTTGCGGCAAAGGTTCTCAAGCTTGTCCAAGACGGCTAGATGCTGTGCGGAGACGGTGGAGGCTCTGAATTGATCCAGAGCAGTTTCTGCTTGCTGTAATTCCTTCTGGATATGCTGAAGTGTAGAATGGTGCTGGACGACCGTCCATAGTTGGGTAGCTGTTTCGACCAATTGTGCACCCCGCGTCAGCTGCTCCTGAATAATATGTGTTGCATCTGTGACCACTACAATCCTCTAGTCTCGTACTTCCAGAGGTATGTCATACTGCTATGGCATGGCCCGGTCACAGTGGCAAACTTCGTGCAACACTCTGGTGTACAGTCCTTGTAACTTTGTGCGAGAGAGTTGCGCTAAATCTATTTGGATGTCCCAAGTAGTTGGATCAGGAGCATTTACTAGGGCAATGCAGGGGAGTGAACACACATTGCTTCTATTGGGTGGTACTCTGGAGTTGTGGAGAAGCCGTAGCATGTCTCTGTATCTCAGAGTTCCTTCTTGGCGCAGAACTAGTGGGGACCTAACTGTGATGCTACAGGTGGGGGACTACGGTACTAGCAGACCTTCTTCTGCTCTATCTTCTAAGGCCAGCCGGCTAGGTCCCGTGGCTATCTCTAGAGTGCGAAGGTCGGTTGCGCAGTACTGGTGCCTCTCTGTTCATGGCTCACAGACAATTCTTCCTGCAGGAAGCCAGTACTCATTCCTTTGACTGCACTCAGCATTCCCACGCTCTCTTAAGATGATATCTGCAAGTACTGAACAGCCTGGGACCAGATCATTCGGTGGGTTAGGGTCCATCTTAGCAACAAGAAAACGGGCATCCCAGAGAATGTTAATGAACACAAAAAACTAGTATGCAGATAGCAGGAGCATGTTGTAGGGTGAATAGATAGCCTAGTGTGAAATTATCCAGCCAACCGCACACCAACTGGAGCTATTTAATGGTGGACTAGCCCATTCATGAGACTGACCATCGATCAGGTGGATCAATCTTACCATAAATGGCTACATTGATGATTTGCCGCCTATTTTGCATACTTGTAAGATTCCTTTTTTATCAAATCGGGATGTGTTGATGGTCATCCTTCATGCCTAAGGTCGCTTCCATGGAATGTCAGACCACGGATGACGCCTGTGTGTCGTTCGCGTACCCTGAAGGAAGGTCAACGTGAGGTGTGTCTGCAAGTTGGCCATCAGTCTTTTCGAGCCATGCACTTCGCCCTTGGTCGGGACGTCCCTATACGATAGGGCTGTGTTACGTGTCCTCGTGCCATCTATTACTTGAGGCGTCCGCAAATTCTCCCAATCACACGTGGGTTCAGGCAGGTCCATAACCCAACACACGCCTAGGTTAGCGGTACCTCGGCAAGCCTGTTCGGGAAAGGTTTGATCGCACCCTTGAGTGTTGTATGTCAGCAAGTATCTATGTACGTCGATTGACCTTGGAGCCCATCTAGTAACTGGGGTCCCTATGCGCAGGATCACCCTTCTCCAATACTTCTCCTGAGTGAAGAATACCGGCCCTTGCGTAGGTGCTCCACGCAGTGTTAGTGGCAATGCTCCTAGCCTGCATTCCGTGGGAATCTTAGGTTCAACAGTCTTTTGACTATCATCTACATCCTCCTGGCATGGAAGGTTTCTTTCCTTGGTAGAGATGCGACGAAAATTACGACGATTAGAAAATATCGGTATTTGAAACCTCGTGCAATGTTGTATTGCTCAAATTAGTGTTCCTAAATTGAGGTCATAAATTATCAACCAGGGTTAGTAAACTGCTAAAGTGAGGTGCACTATATGTGCCTAGGTATCTGTTTCTCACTACGTTGTGTTTAATGTTTTTATGATGTTTTTGGTTTGTGGTTTTATGTTAAGAAGGAAAAGAACTAAATGTTGAAAAAGAACAGTTGTTGGTCACACTAAAAACAGAGCAAAACCTATACTAAAGAACAGAAAATGCAAAGTTTGATAATGACTCATAGCAAGAAAATAAATCACAACATGAACTCAATAACTCATAACATAAACTCATCCAATTCATTCATTATAAATATGTTGGAATAGCTTGAGAAAAGGACAAGTTTAGTGCAAATTAGGTTCTCCTAAGTAAACAACCATCTTACAATATTACAAAGAATCTCATCCATGGCTAAAAGTTTATTGGAACACAATTGGAAAAAGATTGTTTGTAGCACAATAATATTTCTACTCTTAATTAACTTGTAATTCTAAGGTTAATCCATTCTGCAGCTCCATTTGTCACTACTAAGCCTTATTCGAAAGTTAGAGATTTTCTAAAATAGTTTTTGGGAAAAAGGCTTATTTGTGAAATTGCAAAAGATTGCAGAACAATCAAGGCCTTAAACTGATATCACTAACTCATTCCTGTCCATATGATGATGCATTAATAGAAAGTCGGAACAAGATTAGTTTGTAAACAATGAAGGCCGTGAAGTATAATTTTGACAGTTAACACAACTTAAAGAACAATGGATAACACTGAACTAGAATGCAATTGGTAAAACTTGAAACACAGTGATCACAACTAAACTAGAATGCTTTTAGCCTAACTTTGAAATACAGTGAACTGGAACTGAACTAGAATGTCACTAATCTAACTTAAAGTACAGTGAACAGAGTTATACTAGAGTGCCATTATCAAACTTGAAACACGGTGACAAAATTAAACTAGAGTGACATCTACCTCCGGAGTACTACAACTAGACTAAAGATGCAACTAATCACTAAAATGTCTCAGCTCTGTCTCATTCGGAATTAGTGGTATTTTGGAATAATTTATGGAACAGGACTGGCTGCAACATGTTATGTAAATGAGCATGAAAGCATACAATTCAACAAAACACAACAAAGCTCTAAAACACCACATCTATGTCTCATCTAGAGTTAGTGATATTTTGGAAGAGTTTATAAGATCACGACTAGCTGTAACAACTGATGTAATTGAGCACAAAATCATAAAGTTCAAAGAAATGAAACTAACTCCTAAATGCTACAGTTATATCCCATCCAATGTGAGTGGTATTTTGGAAGAGTTTGTAAGGATAAGACTAACTGTGGCATCCGCTGCAAGTAAGTATAAAAACACAAAGTTCAGAAAATTGATTAAACTAGGAATGAAACAAGGCTAAGTTACTTATCTAAACCATATGAACAAAGCTTCTCAGGTAGCAGGGGCCCTCTACCACCGGATTATCATGCAAATCTACTCAATATTGACTCAGCTCTTGCAATAAAGTGATGCTTCTTTCATTAAAGGAGAAATTATTCAAAACAGAGTATTACGGTCTTCTGAGATCTAGCAATAAAACATAAATCTAGCTAACTGTTTCTCGGTCTCCCGAGCCATACTTATAACAAAATTACATAACTGTCTTTGAGATAAAACAGGAATAATTGTCTTTCCCAACTAAAATCAAACTAGGACTCTGGTGGTGGCCTCATACTATGATTAAGGACATCTGTACAGTCCTTGTCCTATTAGAAGTCTATCTCCTAGTTTTGGTTTCCCACGTGCATAACCACCTGTAGACTCGAGCTCAGACTTCGTGGAGAGCAAGAAATGATGGGGGAGTGATGTGGAATACGACCATATGTGTTTTTCCTTGAGGTGACACCTGGAACCTGCGTAAACATGAAGATAGCTGCGGAATAGGCGACTGGCTACAGAATGACTGCGTTCTGTAGCCGAGTCTAGTAAAAAATTGCTACAATAACAAAATCATGAAAACATAGCAATTTAGTCATTATATACATTATTAAAGTAATCCTAATCAATCCTATTGATCATTTAAGCCTGTAATTGATGAGGGACAAAGAAAATGAAGTGAAATGTGGTGGAAAAGAAGGACATCTTTGGGGCTCGGCAGGAATCGACCTTGCCCACTTTTCCAAATCCTCATCGAGTCGGAAAAAAAATTCACTGTCCTTTTCCTAGCGAGCATTCCTTCATCCCAGGTAGGTTAACCTGATCTTCATCCTGTGCAGTTAATTTATAAATGTGATCTAATTCCTCCTCCTCATAGGTTGGCTCTGTATACTGCGCACCTTCTGCCGGATTTAGTGGTACTATGACACGCATACCTTTGCTTTCAAACACCATGCTGTGTTTCTTGAGATTTATGACACCCCCCATGTCAATTTCCCAGTCCAGTCCAAGGAGCGCAGGGTAGGGATCCACATCTTCCACAATTTCTATGACTTCAAATTCAGCTAGGACCCTTACCCCTGCGATGTCAACCATGACTTTTGGTAACCTCCCTAGAGGGATGATTTTTTGTTGATTGGCCATTCGCAGCAGGATGGTGGACCATTCTAATTTAGGTTCTCCCATTCGTTTCCATGTCTACTTTGGTAATACATTCGCATCTGACCCCAGATCTAAGATAACCTTATCCATCTCGTAGCCACCAATCTGCGCAGTCAATCGCATCTCTCTTTCGGTACGCTTCTTATATCTGTATAGTTTGTGTACATCCTTGGTTTCAGGGATCAGATTGGTCCAAATTGTGTAGGTATTCAGTAGTGCTTGGAGATTACCTACAACCCGCGGATTTCGCAGCAGCTTCAGACATGCCTTTAAAAAGGGCTCAACCCCTTCCTCTATCTGAGTTTGTGTTGGCAGCTACGTAGGGACTTTCAGTGGTGTTTTTTCTTTGAAAGGCACTCATTCCCGGGAGGCAAGCTCCTCTTTTTCTCCCTGGGTGACCAGCTCACTACGTGTCATGACTTTTACATAGGGATCCACCTTTCTCAGCTCGGATTTAACTCTTTGTACATTTTGCGTAGGGGTGGGCTACTTTTCCTGCATCTTGGCTATTAAAATTGGGCAGTCCTCGACCTCATGGTCCAGCGGCCTGCAATATTTTCATGATGGCTTGGTGGGATTTGGGCATTCTTTGGCAAAGTTCCCTATTTCCCCACAGTTATAACAGACTAGCTACCCACGTCCTCGTCCCGCGCTTCCTCCCCGACCTCCTCTACCTCGGGATGGTGATCATCGAAAGTGCGCAGAAAGTATTGGCGACGCAGGGTCCGATTTTACCCTATATAAGTTCCCACGATCCATCATTAAGTCATAAGTACGATAGTTCTTCTCATCATGTCCCACTGATTAGCAGAATCAACACCATTGTTGCTTTAGTTCTGGGACATATGCACCTAACCGAGGGCAATGGTTCGTATCATGCAGTCCTACTACCCGACAATCATCACACCATAGTGCAGGTCTGCTTTAACTTGGTCATAATAGGACGAGTTCCCTACTTACCCCTGGGCGTACCGAGCTAGGTCCTCCTGCTTGCATGTAATCCGTCAACAGAGGGCACTGATCCTTCGTATGGCCAGACACCTAACATCGTATGCCCCAAAGATCTGCGCAACTGTCCTTTCCTCGCTCTTTTCACAGGTTCTGTATCTCCATATGCATAGCCCCAAGTTGTTCCTAGATTTGTTGTACCCCTGCTGACGTATCCTCTCGGGGGGCAGCCTCTAGTTTCATAGTGACTTCCACAGCCTTCTCCTGCGACTCAAAGGTCTGATGAATCATTGGCGTGCGTAGGTGAGGTAACAACATAGCGATGAACCATTCCATATGCTGTCTATCATCATATTCGAATCCTCCTTCCCTGATTGCTTTCTTCAGTCGCTGATCAGCCTCCCATACTAACTCAGATGCACCTTGTTTGAAGGCCTTTAATTATGCTACCAACTGGGAATAAGATTTAGGCTTCCTGAAATGGTGCTTCAAGGCATCCTTGATATCTTGAATAGATGCGCCCCCATTCTGGGCAATATACCGCATATACCAGTCCAGGGCCCTATCCTTGAAGGCCAACGATAGCTGCACCCTTTTTACCGTGTCACTTGCCACATTCTGCATAGTCTATAGAAAATCTACAATGAACCAAAATTGTTCCATATCCTCATCTCCTACCCCCTTGAAGGTGGGTAGCTTCAAATGCGCATCCATATCACTGTCTAGGGAGGGTGGCGGTATAGGCGAATTCTTACCTTTGCACGGCCGAGGTGGCAATGTAGTTGGGGGATCTTGCGCAGCTGGTTCCTGCAGCAGATTGTAGGCAGATCTCCCTCCATCAAGGTTGGTCCGATAGTATTTACCACTGTGTGTCGTGCTCCCGTCTAGTTCCGAGGTCATTTAGTCAGTATGACTACACATAATTCTCTTTTTGCACAGTAATTTCTTGATCAGCAATGGTAACGTCCTCAGAAACTTGCCTCAGAATCCTTTGAAGAATCGTCATTCGGCCTCAGAGTATGATACAAATTGATCAATGGAAAATTCTGTCACAAACCCTCCCAGCACACTATCCACCCAGTGATCTACCATGCGTGTTTCTCCAGCTTCTCAAGCAGCTCTGGGGTCCACTGAGTGACTCGCTCATCCTTCCAGCACTTCTGGAATTCCACAAGCTTGGCCAACCACTCCTGGAGTTCAATCGCAAAGGTTACAAAGAATATTTCATAGCTTTCAGTAAGAATGTACCTATTTTTCCACATTTCTACCTTTAATTTCTCAATGCGGTTTTCTTTTACTACGAACTCCTGGATCTATCTTTCGAACTAGTCTTTGATCTCTTTTCTTTCAGGTTTCTAGTATTCTCTTGTCATTACCCAATTCCTCTCTCAGACTTCTTCCGGTCCCTACAATGGAACCATTTGTTGGCTCGAGGGGTCCTGACCCAGGTTCGGTAAGCAAGGTTTGCCAACAAACCCCTATACTACTGGCCCTTTCGGCAGTGACCTGATTTCACAGGTCAAAGTCTCACCCGAAGTAGTATGGGTGGGTGTTGGAACCAGGTTTCCACACCCTGAGAAAGGATGGGAAAGGCAAGCAGAGCTGCGCTAGATCCCAGATTACTTTGTTCTGTGCAGATTTAATTAAGTCTCTATTCGCATCCACGTGCGATAGATCTATAGCTATATTCTTTTTATAACATCAACACAGCATTACATAAACAGAACATAATAGATCTAGATCCAAGAATGCAGTACACAGATCTTTCGCAGCTTAAAGACAGAAAACACACAAGATAGAAATTATCAGTAATTGACACAAAAGTACTCACAGCTTCAGTTCTCTAACAATCTTTTGCATTCATTCATTCATCAGTTCTTCCTTACAATTCCCTTCCCAACCTGCACACACAGCAGCAGGGTCTGCACACAGCTGGACTTGGATCTCCGTGCACACAGCCAGCAGGAGTCCTTTCCCCAAAACCCAAACAGATATCTTAAACCACTATTCGCATCAATAGCTCATCATTTCTGATCCTTTACAATACAAAATGCATCTCTATTTTTAACAATCTAGCCTCAATTTTCCTATGGCCCGCAACCCATGGTTTTTGGACCCCTAGTTTACCCTTTCACCCATTACAATGCTTTTGGGGCTTTGACCCACCCCAAAACCCCTGCGCTAGACTAAATATAATCAAAAATATTCAAAATGGACCAGTTTTGCAGCTTGTTAGGAGACCCTGTTCCAACACCATCTGAATATTCTATGTCGAAGTCTTCATTTTCTACACATGCATCTTAACAATCAAAACATGACAATCTTCAATTACATGATCAAACTACCTGGAGGATTGTCACGCTAGATTTGGACAGTCACGCACATAATGGCCAACATCTCCACAATTGTAGCAGATGAGCTGTCCCATTCCTCAACCAGTTCTTCCTCCTCTTCCTCGTCCTCTGGTCTGGAATCCACCACACCCAAACAGGGATTCTGGTGAGTAGGTTCAACCTACATTCTATATAGCTCAACTTTATCCATCATCAAATCAAAACTGTGATAGTGTTTTTCATCATGTCCTAGTGACGAGCAGAACTTGCAAAAAGGTTGCTTCGGCTCAGGCATATATTTTCCAATTCTTGGACAGTAATATGTCACATGACGACCCATATCTTGACATATTTCACACCATAATGCAGGTGTCCCACTCAGCCTAGTCGGTCTCTTCAGTGGGCTAGGTCCTCCCACTTACAGGTAATCATTGAATACAGGGCATTGATCCTTATGATGCCCAACAGCTTTTCATCGTATGCACCATACATCTGTGAACACCTCCTTTCCCTTATCTTTGCACAGATTCTGAATTTCCAAATGAATTTCTTCTAAATGACTCTGAATCTGCTAGGTTCCGATCATAGCGGGTTGTTGAATGTCAACAAGAAATGTGTGTCTAATTTAATTTTCCCTTAATTAAATTGGACAATAAAATGTAATCTTACCTCATAATCACTTGTAATAGTTAACTGAGTGTGATAAACTCAGTTAGCTCATGAATTTCTAGTTGAGGTTGATTGGTGAGGCATGTAGAGTGATTCTATTAGTTATTAAGTCCAAGTTGCAGTTAGTGCATTAGTTTAATGCATGAGAAATCAGTTAACTCAATTAATTGAGTTAAAATCAGTTTAACTAGTTGTAACTATTTGTTGCACTAACTGAGAGGTCAAGTGAATTAAATCAGATTTAATTCACATGTAGTGATCTATCATGTAACTAATTATTTACTATTAATATTTTCATGCATGTCAGTTCTGATGGAGACCCAGTTGAGACAGAGGTTAAAGGGATGTTAACTATCAGTTGTATTATTGGTAAGCTACCCGCGTGTAGTAAAACACCCATAGGGTTTCCCATGACAATTGTGCAGTTTTTGAAGGCTAAAATTCCTAAATAATAGGGATTTCATTCCACATGAATTGTGCAAGCAAAGCAGGCTGAGCAAAGGCTGAAAATTAGCTAAGTGTCGGTCGATTTTGTCCGGATCAGTGTGAGACAGTTGTGAGAGTGCAACAGACTCTTGTGATAAGAGTGCATTGTAATTTTTTTATGATTCCTTGGTGAATATACAATAGAATATAGAGGGGTTTTGAGCAGTAATCATTCCCCAGGAAAATATTTGTGTTGTGGTTTGATTTACTTCTTTCTTTACTTGTTGTGATTGGCGATCGTGTTTATTTTCCGCAATTAATTTGTTGAAGGATTCAGTATATTTCTTTAGAAAATCTCATGATCGGATTGAATCCATTGGTATACATATTGTTTGTATAATTTTTACATGGTATCAGATCCCAGGAATTCACTATAGTGGAGAATAAATTGAGGTTGTGCTGAATAGCATTCGAATTTGCAGAAATATTCTTTGGTGTGACAGGAAGATCAAGATGGATTTCAATGGCTTGAGATTGGAATATTCACTCGAGGGAAATTATAATTATATTGCGTAGAAAGACAGGATGGAGGCGGTTCTGAAGGAAAATGGGTTAAAATAATTCATTGATAATTACATTCCCAAACCCATAGCAACAGATGTTGCTCTTCTTGATGCTTGCCAAAAGAAGGCTGCAAAGGCGAGGAGGAACTTATTAGAGGGAGTACGAGACCACATTGTCTCGAGTCTCCATGGAAAAGTGAATCCATATGAAATGTGGAAGGATTTGAAAGATCTATTTCATATTAGCAGTGAGCATAAAAAATTGGCACTGAAGGACAAGCTAAGGAAAATCAAAATGCAGAAAGGCAACACTATTCTGAAATATTTAACCAAGTTCGTCCAATGTTGAGATGAGCTTGAGAGTGTCGGAATTACTGTAGCGGGTGATGACTTGGTGAGCCTAGCTCTTCTAGGCCTTCCAAAGAGTTTACATTGTTATCAAGACTTTGTCAATGGGAGGGAGAAGATACTAGATTGGGATTGACTTTGGTAAGATTTGGTACAAGAAGAATTCAAGAAAAATAATAGGGATGGATCCTCACCTAAGACATATTATGAGGAAAATTGAGCCTTGGTTGGTAAGGAAAAGAAGGGCAAGGGAAACAAATCATATTCCAAATTTGAGACTGGCAGAAAAGGCAAGAAGCGTGACATGTCCAGAGTGAAATGTTTTCATTGTCACGAGCATGGACATTATGACACTAATTGTCCACAAAAGAAGAAGAACAATAAGGCTTCAGGATCTGTAGCTAGTGAGGCTTTGGCCTCGCAATTTGAGTTGGACTTCTTGCTCATCACATGCATGGTGTCTAGTGCGATGGGATCGGTGTGGTACTTGGATAGTGGTGCATATTTCCACATGACGAGAAACAAATAACTTTTCAGTAGCTTGGAGGAGAAGGATCTTCAGTTGCATATCGAAATGGGTGATGACGGGAGGTATAGCGCTACCAGGATTGGTATAGTTTCTTTCCAAAGACAGTTAGGTAAACCCTTCTTATTAAAATATGTAATGCATGTACCAGGTTTGAAAAATAATTTTGTTTCAGTCGCTATGTTGGAGGATAGAGGTTATGATGTGGTTTTCAGTGAAATGAAAGCATTCCTTCGTCACAAAACCATAGGACAAGCCAAGAATATTGAGATTCATGTGAATAATATCTAGAAACTTGATGTAGATGGCTACGTAACATTGATGGGTAAAGCAGAAAAAGTGGTGAGCCGTGATGAGGGTGAGTTATGGCACAATATATTGGGCCATCTACACCACGGAGCTTTGAAGGTCATGCAATAGATTTCTACAAGGCTTCCAAAGGGTACTCTTGCATAGATAGACACATGCAAGGGGTGTACCATGGGGAAGTATGCAAAGGCCAATTTTCACGAGAAGGAGAACCAAGCAGTGGGAATCCTTGAGAGAGTTAATTGAGATGTGTGTGGACCATTCTCTACAGCTTCGACAACAAATCACATGTATTATGTGATTTTTGTTGATGATTTTTCTATAAAGTGTTGGATCTACTTCATGCAGAAGAAAGATCAAACGTTCTCAAAATTTTGTGAGTTAAAAGCACTAGTTGAGAAAGACACAGGGAAGCATGTGAAGGCTCTGAGGAGCAACAATGGTGGTGAGTACATCTCCAATGAATTCAAGAACTTCTGTAGCAAAGAAGGAATTCAGAGAGAGTTGATTGCGTCTCATAACCCACAATAGAATGGGGTCACAGAAAGAAATAGCAGAAAAATTGTGGGTGCGGAACGAGCGATGTTCCATGATCAGTGCCTATCATTACATCTGTGGGCAGAGGCATGCAACACAGTGGTATTTGTGTAGAACCGCAGTCCTCATCGAATACTTGGCATGAGTACACCAGAGGAGGATTTTTCTGGTAAGAAACTTGAAGTTTCATACTTTAAAATTTTTGGCTCATCTATCTATTGCCATGTGACCAAATATTCCAGAAAGAAGCTAGAACCAACAACTGAGATTGGGCTATTTGTGGGGTACACTGATACTCCCCATAATTATCAGGTGTATTTTCCAAACAACGGGATGATTGTTGTGAGACAAGATATAAAATTTGATGAGGATAAAACCATGTGATTGTCCCTTGAGAGGGAGCTTGATTTGCATGCAAATGAGGAACTCTTGGTTCCAAAGGATGAACCTCAAGGTAGCCACATGTGGAGGTTCATGGAGTGGCAGAAAACACTCATGCAGAGCTATCCACCAGACATGGTAGAAGGCGCACCACAGAAGTTGATAGATTGAGACTTGATGCGACAGAACATGTAGGAGCACCTACATCACTACACAGATAGAGACAGTCTCCAGATAGGTTTACTGGATACATGGATCTTATGAGATATTGAATTGTGACAGAAACATCCTCTTTTGAGGAAGTAGTGCATCAACCAATTTGGGTTGACGCCATGGTTGAGGAGTATGACTCCGTTGTCAAGAACAGTGCATGGGAAGTTGTCTCAAGACCAGTCGAAAAATTAGTGATTGGATCTAGATGGATCTATAAGGTGAAGCAGGCAGCAGATGGGAGTGTGGAGAAGTAAAATGCTAGATTTGTAGCTTGGGGATCCTCACAAGTTGAGGGGATTGACTATGAGGAGACTTTTGCACCATTTGTGACGTACTCATCGATTATATCTATCCTTGCACTCTCAGTGCAAATGGGGTGGCAGATACATCCGATGGATGTGAAGACTGCATTTCTCAATGGAGTTATTCAGGAAGAAGCTAGAAGCTAGAAGGTTTTGAGACCTTTGACAATGAGTCACATATGTGCAAACTCAAGAGAGCATTGTATGGGTTGAAGCAAGCACCTCATACTTGGTACACCAGTATTGACAGCTATTTCACCGAGTTGGGCTTCACGAAGAGTGAAACAGATGCAAACCTGTACCAAATTGTGGTTGATGGTAAGCTTTTGATTATCGTACACTATTTTTATGATCTTATTTTGATAGGTGATGAGCAGCTCATAATTTCTTTCAAAGAGGATCCTGCAAGAGAGTTTGAGATGAAGGACATGGGATTCCTTCACTATTTCCTTGGTTTGGATATATGGAAGCATGATGGGGAGCTAATTTTTTCTCAAGACAAGTATGCCAAAGATATTCTGAGAAAGTTCCACATGGATAATTCTTAACCCATAGAGACTCCTCTTGCAGAAAACTGGAGGAAGGAGGATGTTACTTTAGGTGCGGTAGTGGATGCTACTGTTTACAGGCAGCTTGTGGGTTTACTCAGGTACTTGATGAACACACGACCATACATTTGATACTTCGTTAACCAGCTAAGTCAAGCTATGGTTAAGTCAACCAAGATATTTTGGAAGTCGGGGAAGCATGCCTTAAGATATCTCAGGGGCACTAAAGAATCTGGATTATGGTACAGACGAACAGATGGAGTGTGAATCTTTAAAGCTTCACTGATGCAGATTGGGCAAGCAGTCCATCATAAAGAAAGAAAACATCAGGAGAGATATTCAGCATAGGATCGACAACCTTTTCTTGGTACAAAAGGAAACAGAGATCTGTGGCACTCAATTCAGTCGAGGCATAGTACATGGCAGCCAATCAGGCTGCATGTGAGGCCATCTGGACGAGAAATATTCTTGTTGGTTTGTTTGGTCATCAGATGGATCCGACGGTGATACATTTTGATAATAATAGTTGCATAAAACTCTCGGTTAATCCAGTATTCCATGATAGTTCCAATCATATAGACATCTGGTACCAATATCTCAGATATTGTGTTCAGAGACGCATTATGTTACTTCATTACATTCCCACGGAAGATCACTTTTTTCTAAACTTTGATAGTTTACCTTTTTCCTAGTTATGGTCTTAGATAGGTGTTGAGTCATTTCTTGTTTTAAGGGGTAAGTGATACGGTTAGAGTCTCAAAAGTGTCATTTTCATTTTTAAATAAAGTTTGACAACTCCATTCCATGGTTTAAAGGTCCCATATTCTGTTTAGAAGTCATATTTTAACCCTTTGAAAATTTTTCTGAAATTAGCCATGAAACCACACTTTCGTAGCGCAGTCAATGGAAAAAAGTTGTTTTGCGCCACGAAAGCGCTGCTAATTTCGTATCGCATTTCTCCGAAAATACAATAAGCGCACTACGAAAGCGCGGATTCGTACTGGGTCACGTCAAATAAGTAAATCATTCAAATTCTGTTAGTTTTTCATCATTAGGTGTCAGTTAGAGGTCATTTCCAAGACAAACAGCAATTCAAAATCATCATTGCATTTGTAGAGGTTTCATTTATGAAATATAAGTTCAAATTTGAAAGGGCTGGCTGGTTTCTTATTCCAGTTTTCATGCAAAACACTCCAACAGAACATTTTCAAGATTAAAGCTTGTGGTAATCTCACACCAAAGCTTCTATTATCCATTATCAAGTGAGGCTGACAAGCGAGGCTGATTACTCTAATCAAGCAAGGCTGACTATTTTGAATTCAAGCGAGGCTGATAATCTGAGTTCACAGGAAACTTTCAGAAATTCAAAGACAAAAGTGACTGAGTAGAAGAATAATCACAATTCAGGACATTGTTTAAGGACAGAGCCTGAAAGCACAAGAACAATCAGCTAATAAACAGGTTCAGATGAGATTGACTAGGAGTCAAATTGCAAAAGAAAAGGGTAAAGCTGTGATTTCAGGAGCAAGTGATACTCCAGGCTTAAAGGGAAACTTGGATGATATCTTACAAGCCATTGATATAGAAGAGTCCCCCCTTTGGTTCAAGCTGATTTCATAAAAATTGATGAAGGAAAGCAGAAAAAGATGAAGTCATCCAAGAAACTAGTATTCAATGATGAAGTTGCAGCATTTGTTTTCAAGGCAAGGAATCCTGTAACCAAACAGTCCAAAAATATGCAAGAGTATGTTGAGCTAGAGAAAATAGAGGAAGCTTCCACTGTTCATGAAGAAATTATAAACCTTTCATCACCTGTACCAGAAAAGGTAAAAAACAGAGTATTCCCCACTCAAATAGAAAAAATCAGTTATGCAGAGATGGAGGAAAGGTTGAAATCATCCAATCTTGAAATTGCTAGGCTAAGGAAGAGAGCAAGAAAGCATGTTGTTGAAAAGAAAAAATTCAAGAGGATGAAAGCCCCTTCGGAATTTGAAAGGGTTGCTAAACCTGAAATCATTAGTAGTGAAACAAAATATTTCACTTGGACTGTACCAACAATAAAAGAAGCCAGATTTGTGAGAGTAATGAATACTCAGTTGAGAGCCACCAACAGAAAGCTAAGGAGACACGTTGAAGACCTGGAAATACATTTTACAAGATCTCAAGAGAAACTACAGCAACAGTGAAACAGGGTAATGAAACAGGGCAGTAAATGATAAATCTAAAATCAGTTTGTCGTTAAGAAGAAGGCCATTTTGAGGAAAAAAACCTTTAAAGTTAAGTTTTTTTTCTTTTTGATGTTGATATCAATCCTGGAGAAGCTTTGAGTATCCTCAAACTTTAAATTTTTGAAGACTGTGTTAAAAAAAAGAGCCTGCACAGTAGTTTCGTAGCGCTACGAAACTGCTGAAGATGATTTTTTGGCACTTTATATATAGATTTTGGAGATAAGGTTTGATGGGTTTCAAGTTTTAATGTTTCTAGTGGAAATATGAAGATCATAGGTGAAGACTCAAATTGCAAAACAGTAGAAAGAATGGTTAAAGGAAATGTTTTACAGTAATGTAAAATCTGCGCTACGAAAACAGGCTACTTTCGTAGTGCAGTCATATTTCATGCCTTTTTCACTTTTTCGAAGATTTTCTATGCATAGGTGGAGGATTAAAGTTTTCAAGGGAATATTAGCACATGTGACACATATGAAACAGTCATCAATGTTAACAAATCTGCTCGAAGATAAACATGGAGGTTAAGGGCTAAAAAGAAGAAACTATGTCTCCTGGTTTTTAGGACAGTTAGGTCATGAATTAGCAGGTTTACAACAAGGCTGGAGGCATCATCAAATTTCAAAAACATGGATTTGCAGCTGTCAAGAAAGCATTAAAGGTTTAGATAAGGTTGTTTCAAAAAAATTTAGGAGTTTCACTCCTATTTGTATTAGGACTCTTAAAAGACAGTTTAGCTGTCAGTATATAATTAATAGATTGTTTTATGAATAGAATAGGTGTCAAGAATGGAAATTCGAATTCTCCTAATGATGGATCATGGAATCAAAGATTGTAAATGCTCTATATGAAGCATGAGGTTGAATTCATCATTGGTTGGCATTTCTCATTAGCAAGGAAACTATGTTACTGTATGTCACTGTGTTCTTCTCAACTTAATACAGAGATTTGTTTGACTACTCAAGATTCACAAGGAGTTTAAGTGTATCATTTTTTTATGGCTTTTTCAATTACCTACTTGCAGTAGTATTTGTATGTGTTACTTAGAATTCATTTGACAATGATCTAACTTCCTTCACATGCAAATGGATTGTGTTTTATCACTGTGTTATTTTTTTTCTCATAAACCTAGACTCCAAGTGCCTTGACTTCCATGTTTGACAGATTATGATGTTTTGTTGAAGACTATCTTGACTCCATGGCCCAATGAGTGTTTGCTAAACTTTGATTCAACTAGTTATACATTTGTATCCTTTTTATTCCTAGAGTTAGCCATCTAATCATTAATCAAAAATATTAAACCTATTGAGAGAGCCCTCTTAGGTTGAGGAGGCTAAGCCTCATCCAAAAGATTGGTTTGAAAGAGTTACTCAGAGTCTACTTGATGAGCAGCCTATCAAGGTCAGATTTTGTGATAAAATTTTGGTGCATCTTACGGGAGCCTAAAGATTACTCATTCCCGAAATCAAGAAGCTGAACTTCTGAAAGTAGCAGGAGCTCAGAAATTTTTTCTAGGCTGCATCTATCTTGGTGACTCCATACATTTTCAAAAGTTTAAAAGGTGGCTTCGAGAAGGAGATACACACGGAGAAATCCTGATCCCAATCCACCTACCAGCGTGGACAATCCAAACACTATTTCAAGAGGCAGTCAAAGAATTTCATAAATATCAGGTACTCCATCTCATGCGAAATCTTTGTCCTCTGAAATATTAAGAAGTCCCGAAGACAAAAGAGTTTATGATAAAATTTATGAAGTGTTGTTTAGGTCAAAAAGTGAAAAGGAACTCATTGATATTATCTTAGACCAGCATAAAAGAGGAATTGACACTTTAGCCCTAGTAACACAAGAAGACAAAGAAGAATTTTGGGAAGTTATTACCTCTGAGCTGTTATTAGAAAAACAGTATTTAGATAAACTGAAAGAACTTGACCCTTTGAAGTCTTGCTGAAATCCAAAGCTGGTTTACCCCTTTCAAATTGGAGCTCAATTGTTAGTGGCTTACAAAAACCAAATAGTCCTTCTTATATCAGTTATTCATCTTCTATTTATGTCATTCCTAAAACTACTGTTCATCCTTTAAACATTGTTGGCCCTGCTAGGTATGCACCACTTGTCCTTCCTGTTGTTTTACATGATCTCCCTAGTAAATATGCTGCTAGGATTCAGACTTGGGGAAGTGATGAAGAACTCACAGCAGAGCAACATGTAGATCAATTTAATGATTTTATAGATAGAGAAGAAGTTGATGATGAAGATGTGAAGTTAAGACTGTTTACACAAAGCTTTACCGGTGAAGTTAGAAAATGGTTTAAAGCTCTCACATCGGGAAGTATTCGAACTTTGGATGAGTTTGAAGATAAATTTTTGAGAAAATGGGGAAACAGAACCAATCCAGTTCAAGCACTTACTGAATATAACAGTCTTAGAAGGGAAGTTGATGAATCTGTCCAAAACTTTTCAAAAATATTTAATAAAGTTTTTGATTCAATTCCATCTCATTTGAAACCTCCAGAAGCCTTAGCACAAATGAGATATGCTGAAGCATTTGATTATGACTTTTATATCTTGTTGAGAGAAAGAGAATCGCCTACACTTGCAAAAATGCAAAGTGATGCAATAAAGGTAGAGGTAAATGTGATAGCTGCTAAAAAGTCAAAAATGGGAAAAACTAAATTGAAAGAAGAGAAACCTTCCTCCTCAACTTTCAATCATAAATTTGAATCAATGATTAAAACTATGGAGAATTTGATGGATAGGTTAGCTCTTGGAAATACTTCTGCCCCTCCTGTGCAACATGAACCTCAATTTAGAAACCCTCAATTCAGGAGACCTCAAAATCAACAAAGGCCAAGAGAAAATAGAAATCAGCACCCTGATCCTCCAATAAGACCGTCTTTTCAACAGAATTTGGTAGATGAAGATGATGAGTATGAAATTCCTAAAGAATCTATCCATTTTCTTGACGAAGAGATGTTAGGAATTTTCTTGACTAAAGAAGAGCATGATGAGTCAGATTTGGCTAATCAAGGAGAAGAACCATCAGATTATTTTAAGGGATATCAACATGCTATTTTTGATACATAAATGTTCCTATTATTTCAAACAAAATGCAGCCTAATAAAGATACTCCAAAGGTGGTTGGAGGTAAGAAAGACACTCAAATTCCTCCTCCTATCAAAGAATCTGAAAATTTTGTTTCTATTTTCCACATTGAGAATGAAATTTCAAAGATTAAAATATCAGTCCCATTGGTGAGATTCTCAAGGTAAATGAATATAGAAGCAATATTGTTAAGATGTTGAATTCACAACCAAGAGCTGCTGATATTTTGAATGTTCAAGTAGATAATCCTACTATATATTTGGGTCCAAGGCTTGAAGATGAAAAAAATGGAGAGTTTCCTCATTTTTATGTAAGCATTAGTATTCATGATATGAATTTACATAATGCTATGTTGGATTCAGGGGCTTTTCATGATATTATGCCCAAATTAATCATGGAAAGGATGGGGTTGCAAATAACAAGACCATATAAGGATTTGTTTTCTTTTGATTCAAAAAGAGTTCAATGCATTGGTCTAATTAAGGATGTGGTTGTTGGTTTAACACAAATCCCAGCAAAGACGGTTGTTATGGACATTGTAGTGGCTGACATTCCACTAAATTTTGGTATGTTATTGTCAAGATCATGGGCAACAAAAATCAAAGGCACAATGCAGATGGACCTTACCTATGCTACTATTCTTGTTTTTTGTCAGCAAAGGAGATTGTATCGAGAGACTAGAATGGCTTACATGGTAAGTAGTAAAGACAAACCTCAAAACTTTCCTATTTATTCCTTTGATACTAAACTTGGATCTGCTATTCTTTTCAATGAGTCAGCTGATAGTGTCGAACAATAAATGAGAGCAGAAAATTGGCACTCTGAAATTTAGCAACCCGAAAATCAACAAGTAAATGGAAAAGAGATGGAAAGATGGTGGTCATTGTACTTTTATGATCAGCAGGAAAAGAAGGGGCTGGAGCAAGGATTTGGATTACAATTCCAAATGATGAGAGTAGGTTTTACTCCTACAAACTGAACTTTGATTGCACAAACAACATGGCTGAATATGAATCTTTGATTTTGGGTCTAGATGTTTTGAAAAGAATGAAGGCTTAAAATATTTCTATTTTTGGAGATTCAGAATTAGTTATTAAACAAATTGAAGGTGTTTATCAAACGAAGGATGTAAGAATGAGAGCATACAAAAATCTAGTTTTAGACATGTTGGAAAATTTTCAAGCCTATTCTTTCACTGTCAAAACTAGAGACCAAAATTCCATTGTTGATTCTCTTGCTGTCTCTGCAAGTCTTTTCATCATTCCTATTCATTCTACTGAAAAATATGAGATTGAAGTTCGTCATAGACCAGCTATACCAGATAATATAACCAATTGGCAAGTTTTTGAAGATGATCAACAGGTAAAGAATTTTATTGAGTTGAAAGAAGAATTTGAAAGTACACAAGTAGACCAATAAAACATGCTTGTTGAATCAAAAGTAAATTATGAAGTTTTGCAATTAAAGAATAATTCAATACCAAAAGGTCTTATTCCCCTTGAGAAGATTTTTTATCAAAATGATGTTTTCAAATCACCAAAGATACAAGCTGATGAAGAGGAAGTAGAGAGATGTAATCTTGGTACATTAGCTTTGCCTAAAATGATCAAAATTTCAAAGTTTCTTTTAGCCGATATGAAATTTAAATATATTGAGATGATGAAGAGGTTTATTGATGTTTTTGCTTGGATTTATGTTGATTTAAAAGAGTATGATCCTTCCATTATTCAGCATACTATTCCTATCAAAGAAAATGAAAGAACTTTCAAGCAGAAATTGAGGAGAATTAATCCTCTTCCCATGCCATTGATCGAAAAAGAGATTAAGAAACTCTTTGATGCTAAAATCACTGTTCCAATCAGATTCTCAAATTGGCTTTCAAATTTGGTACCGGTTAGAAAGAGGAGTGGAGAAATCAAAATTTGTATTGACTTCAGAAATTTGAACAAAGCTTCACTAAAGGACAACTATCCCCTTCCCAAGATGGATTCAATTCTGCAAAATATTGTTGGTTCTCAAAGAATTTCTATGCCTGATGGTTTTTCAGGTTACAATCAAATTCTTGTACATTCGGATGATCAGGAAAAAATAGCCTTCGCAACACCATGGGGCACATTTATGTACGCCAAGATGCCTTTTGGTCTCATGAATGCAGAAGAAACTTTTCAAAGAGAAATGGACATTTCTTTTTCTAAAGAAAAAGACAAGACGGTGGTTGTTTATCTTGATGATATAACAGTCTTTTCAAAGAAAGAAGAAGATCATTTGAAACACCTAGAAAAAATTCTACTGAAATGTAGAAGGTTTGGTATCTCTCTTAATCCTACCAAAAGCATCTTTGCTTTAACTACAGGCAAGTTACTTGGTCATATTATTTCTGAAGATGGAATTAGGATTGATCCTAATAGATTTAATGCAATTCAAAAAGTATATCTACCAAGAAGTAGGAAAGAGATTCAATCATTTCTTGGGAAAGTGAATTTTGTTAGGCGTTTCATTCCTAACTTTGCTGAGATTGTCAAAGATATAACAAGGATGTTGAAGAAAGGAGTTGAGATTAAATGGATTGCTGAAGCAAATAATTCTTTTGAATAAATCAAGAAGTCACTCACACAAGCACTGGTACTCATCAGTCCAAATTTTTCCAAAGAATTTATGGTTTTTACATTTGCTTCCGAAAACACAATTGTTGGAGTTTTGCTACAAAAAGGAAAGAAAGGTACTAAACAGCTTATTTCTTTCTTTAGTAGAACATTAGAAAATGTTGAGCTGAATTATAATATTCTAGAAAAGCAAACCTATGCCTTGGTGAAAGCTATCAAATATTTTAGAATTTACATTCTGCATTCTCAAATTGTGGCATTTGTTCCAAGTACTGTGGTAAAAGACATTCTAACTCGGGCAGATCCCGATGGTAAGAGGGGAAAATGGATCGCAAAATTGCTAGAATATGATATAGACATCAAACCAACCAAATTAGTGAAGGGACAAGGCTTGGCAAAGTTAATGACACAATCAAACTTCGACTGTCTTGATATAAATCTGAATGCAGAAATTTCTGATGATGAGGAATAATTGGTCCAAATTGATGAGAAATACATTACTTCATAGTGGTATAAGGATGTGGTTTTTGTTCTTCAACATCAAAAAGCTGTCGTTGATCTAATAAAGTCCAAAGCAAGGTTTGTTAAGCTGAAATCTTTGAGATATTTTGTATTTGATAGAAATCTGTTTTGGAAAGATACAGGTAGAATTTTGTTGAATTGTTTACTTGAAGAAGAAGCTGAAAAAGTAATTGAAGAATTCCATAAAGGTGATTGCAGAGGTCACCATTATTGGAAGGCTACAACAAATAAGATTCTAAGAGCAGGATATTTTTGGCCAACAATGTTTAAAGATATTTACAAAATAAATGTTGCATGCCATGAATGCCAAATTTTTGAAGGAAGAAAGAAGCTTGAACCTTTACCTTTGGTTCCTATTTATGTGGAAGCACCTTTTCAACAGTGGGGATTAGACTTTATTGGAGAGATACATCCATCATCATCAAGACAACATCGATGGATTCTCATAGCAATTGACTACTTCACCAAATGGATTGAGGCGATTCCAACAAGGCAAGCTAATGACTCTGTAATTATTTCTTTTCTAGAGAATAATATATTTTCTAGATTTGGTTGCCCCATGAAGATTATAACAGATAATGCTCAAGCATTTAAGTCTAAGAAAATGATCAATTTCTGTCATCAATACCATATCACTCTTGGACACTCTACAGCATACTATCCGCAAGGAAATGGTCTTGCTGAATCATCAAATAAGAGCATTGTAAGAATCATCAAAAAGGTATTGCAAGAGAATAAGAAAGCTTGCCATTTAAAGATGAAGGATGCCTTGTGGGCTGATAGAATATGTACAAAGAGATCAATTGGGACTTTAAAATATGAATTAGTTTATGGCACTAAAGTTGTTTTTCCAACATCACATGGGGTGCCTGTTATGAAATTAATTCAAGGACTTGAAGAGGAACCAAATGCCATTCAAAGGAGAATCAACCGGCTGATAGATTTGCAGGAAAAGAGAAATGAAGTTTATGACAGCCATCAGCATGTTCAAAACAGAATTAAAAGTACATTTGACAAGAAGATTAAAGAATACGGTTTCCAAATACAAGACAAAGTGCTGAAATGGGAGGCCAAAATTGAGGAAAAGGGCAACAAGGTAAGTTTGAGAATTTATGGAAGGGTACTTTTAAGATAGCTGGTTTTCATGGGAACAACACTTACATATTGCAGGAAATTGATGGAGGATCATATGTTGGAGGGTCTGTTAATGGCAGGTTCCTAAAGCATTATACTTGCTGAAGTTTTATCAATCACTCATGACATTGTACATATTTCATCTTTGTCAGTTTTATTGCTAATAATGACAAGCTGAAACAGAGAGCTTAAGCTCGAGGTGAAGGCCCAAACAGTTTGAAGAAGATGCTTGTCAAATCAAATAAAAAAAAATTCTATTTTATCAAAAAATGGATAGCACTGGAGCTACAGGTTCTTAGTGTGCCACAGGGGCACACTATCCCAAGTGGAGCCACTATTATCACCATAAAAGTTTTTTTTTTTTCTAAACTTTGACAGTTTACCTTGTTCCTAGTCATGGTCTTAGATAGGTGTTGAGTCATTTCATGTTTTAAGGGGTAAGTGATAGGTTAGAGTCTAAAAAGTGTCATTTTCATTTCCAAATAAAGTTTGACACGCTCATTCCATGGTTTAAAGGTCCCATATTCTATTTAGAAGTAATATTTTAGCCCTTTGAATTTTTTTTTGAAATTAGCCACGAAACCACACTTTTGTAGTGCAGTCAATGGAAAAAATTTGTTTTGCACTACGAAAGCGCTGCTACTTTCGTAGCGCATTTCTCCGAAAATACACTAAGCGCGCTACGAAAGCGCGGATTTGTAGCGGGTCATGTCAAATCAAAAAATCATTCAAATTCTGTTAGTTTTTCATCATTAGGTGTCAGTTAGAGGTCATTTCCAAGACAAACAACCATTCAAAATCATCATTGCATTCGTAGAGGTTTCATTTATGAAATCTAAGTTCAAATTTGAAAGGGTTGGCTGGTTTCTTATTCTAGTTTGCATTTAAAACAATCCAACAGACCGTTTTCAAGAGTAAAGCTTGTGGTAATCTTACACCAAAGCTTCTATTATCCATTATCAAGCGAGGCTGACAAGTGAGGTTGATTACTCTAATCAAGCGAGGTTGATAATCAGAGTTCACAGGAAACTTTCATAAATTCAAAGACAAAAATGACTGAGGAGAAGAAAAATCACAGGTCATGACATTGCTTAAGGACAGAGCCTAAAAGCACAAGAACAGTCAACTAATAAACAAGTTCAACAGAGATTTACTGGGAGTCAAATTGAAAAAGAAAAGGGTAAAGCAGTGATTTCAGGAGCAAGTGATACTCCAGGCTTAAAGGGAAACTTGGATGATATCTTACAAGCCATTGATATAGAAGAGTCCCCTTTGGTTCAAGCTGATTTCATAAAAATTGATGAAGGAAAGCAGAAAAAGATGAAGTCATCCAAGAAACTAGTATTCAATGATGAAGTTGCAACATTTGTATTCAAGGCAAGGAAGCCTGTAACCAGACAGTCCAAAAATATGTAAGAGCATGTTGAGCTAGAGAAAACAGAGGAAGCTTCCACTGTTCATGAAGAAATTATAAACCTTTCATCACCCGTAGCAGAAAAGGTAAAAAACAGAGTATTCCCCACTCAAATAGAAAAAATCAGTTATGCAGAGATGGAGGAAAGGTTGAAATCAACCAATCTTGAAATTTCCAGGCTAAGGAAGAGAGCAAGAAAGCATGCTGTTGAAAAGATAAATTTCAAGAGGATGAAAGCCCTCTGGGAAGTTGAAGGGGTTGCTAAACCTGAAATCATTAGCAGTGAAACACAATATTTCACTTGGACTATACCAGCAATAAAGGAAGCCAGCTTTGTGAGAGTAATGAATACTCAGTTGAGAGCCACCAGCAGAAAGCTAAGGAGACAGGTTGAAGACCTAGAAATTCAGTTGACAAGATCTCAAGAGAAACTACAGCAACAGTGAAACAGGGTAATGAAACAGGGCAGTAAATGATAAATCTTAAATTAGTTTGTCATTAAGAAGAAGACCATTTTGAGGAAAAACACCTTTAAAGTTAAGTTGTTTTGCTTTTTGATGTTGATATCAATCCTGGAGAAGCTTTGAATATCCTCAAACTTTAAATTTTTGAAGACTATGTTAAAAAAAGAGCCTGCACAGCAGTTTCGTAGCACGCTACGAAACTGCTGAGGATGATTTTTTGGCACTTTATATATAGATTTTGGAGATAAGGATTGATGGGTTTCAAGTTTTAATGTTGCTGGTGGAAAGATGAAGATCACAAGTGAAGACTCAAATTGCAAAATAGTAGAAAGAATGTTTAAAGGAAATGTTTTACAGTAATGTAAAATACGTGCTACGAAAACAAGCTACTTTCGTAGTGTTGTCATATTTCATGCCTTTTTCAATTTTTCGAAGATTTTCTCTGCACAGGTGGAGGATTAAAGTTTTCAAGGGAATATTCGCACATGTGACACATATGAAACAGTCATCAACGTTAACAAAGCTGCTCGAAGATAAACATGGAGGTTAAGGGCTAAAAAGCAGGAACTCTATCTCCTAGTTTTTAGGATAGTTTGGTCATGAAATAGTAGGTTTACAACAAGGCTGGAGGCATCATCAAAGTTCGAAAACATGGATTTGCAGCTGTCAAGAAAGCATTAAAGGTTTAGATAAGGTTGTTTCAAACATGTTTAGGAGTTTCACTCCTAATTGTATTAGGACTCTTAAAATATAGTTTAGCTGTTAGTTTGTAATTAATATTTTTTTTTATGAATAGAATAGGTGTCAAGAATGGAAATTCGAATTCTCGTAATGATGGATCATGGAATCCAAGATTTTAAATGCTCTATATGAAGCATGAGGTCGAATTCATCATTGGTTGGAATTTTTCATTAGCAAGGAAACTGTGTTACTGTATGTCACTGTGTTCTTCTCAACTTAATATAGAGATTTGTTTGACTACTCAAGATTCACAAGGAGTTTAAGTGTATCATTTTTTTATGGATTTTTCAATTACCTACTTGCAGTAGTATTTGTATGTGTTACTTAGAATTCATTTGACAATGCTCTAATTTCCTTCACATGCAAATAGACTGTGTTTTATCACTGTGTTACTGTTTTTCTCATAAACCTAGACTCCAAGTGCCTTGACTTCCATGTTTGACAGATTATGATGTTTTGTTGAAGATTATCTTGACTCCATGGCCCAATGAGTGTTTGCTAATCTTTGATTCAACCAGTTATACATTTTTATCCTTTTTATTCCTAGAGTTAGCCATCTAATCATTAATAAAAATCTTAAACCTATTGAGAGAGCCCTCTCAGGTTGAGGAGGCTAAGCCTCAGACAAAATATTGGTTTGAAAGAGTTACTCAGAGTCTCCTTGATGAGCAGCCTATCAGGGTCAGATTTTGTGATAACACACCATCTCTGATAGTGTGCTTTAATCTTTGATCCGCATCCCATACAAATTCATTCAACTCTTGACGAATCTCTTTTAACTCAGTGACACATTGTGAAAATGAATTCGGCCTCTTAAAATTGTATTTTAGCGCATTCTTTAAATCATCAATAGTGGCATTAGGAATCACAGATACATACCTTATATACCAATCTAGCACACGATCTTGAAAAGTAGTTGCTAGTTGCGCTTTCTTCACATCATCATTGTTCACCTGTTTTGCTCTCCAGATAGCATCAGTGAAAAATAAAAAAATTTCTATATCTTCATTCCAAATACCTCTGAAAGTAGGAAACTTCATAGACATGACCATATCTACGCTTGGTGGTGGAGGTGGAAGTGGAGGTGGAGTGGATGACTTGTGAAATGAGTTTGGGAGTGGAGTGGATGGGATCTGAACTATGGCTAGCGTTTCCTGATTATTCTAATCTTGCGAGACTTCTTCTTCTTCAGAGTGCACAGATTCACCAGAGCTACTAGTCTCTAATTATTCATCACTATTGGATCTACCCTTGAGAGGACTGTAAATAAACCCTTCTTCTAGATCTGTGCGGTAAATTCTTGCATTGCGCATGGTCGGGCCTCTTCGATACATTCACTCAATATGATTACACAGAGAACCCTGTTCACACAATAGCATCTTAATCCACAACTTCAAAAAGCGCAGGAACATACCTTTAGGACCCTTGAAAAATATTTTTTCAGCTTCAGAATAAGATACAAAGTGATAAGTTGCAAGCATAGTTACAAATCCTCCAAGAAAATGATCAATCCAATGATCTATCACGCGAGTAATCGTATTGCTGGTCTTTTCTAATTTTTGTACCAATTATGGAGTCCACTAAGTGATTGCATCGTCCTTTGCATAGGTATTAAATTCAGTCAATCTATACAACCACTTATGCAACTTAGTCGCAAAGGAAGCGAATAGTATCTCATGGAATTCTATATAAATATACTTTTGCACCCAATCTTTAGCAGATAATTTAGAACTTCTATTCTCTTGGATCGCAAATTCAAGGATCTTTTTATCAAGCCAATTTTGTAATTCGTTCTGCATAGGATGCCACAACATCAATTCTCCCTCAAAATGATCCTAGTCCCGGCAACGGAACCATTTGTTAGCTTGAGGGGTCTTGACCCAGGTTTAGAGTTTATCACACAACCAACAAACCCTCCAACTACAATCCCTTTCGGCAATGACCTGCTTGTGCAGATCAAAGTCTCACTCGAAGTAGTATGGGGGTGTGTTGGAACCAGGTTTCTACACCTTGAGGAAGAATTTAATATAGTGGCCCTAAAAAACTTATAACATAACTATAGTAGATGATATATGGGTGCATGCATTAAGAGATCAACATAACAACAGAACAACTTCGTCGCAGAGTATCACAAAATGCCTCAATATGTATTTGCGCACATTAAACAAATACACTTCAATCAAGCTTATTCATCAACCGATATTCATGCATAATATAATTTACTCATTCACACATATGCATTTAATCATAAATAGAAGTAAAGATGCAATAACAGAAAAAAATTATAAATAATCAAATAAATAACACAGCAATCACAAAACAGTCCAGATTTCTCCAAAACAGTCTTTTTTATTAAGATATCTAGAATTTCAATGCATTCACTCTTTCAATTCACCCTTATCCTTCCACACATAGAGCCATCGAAGTCTGCACACATCCAGGACTTAGGTCTCCGCGCACACAGCCAGCAAGAACCTTTCTACCCAAAAACCCAGACTTAGATCAAAATCTTACAAAACATGCATGTGTGATCATTTATTATTTTTTCTTGAATCAATCTTTCCATATTTATAATAACTTAGACACACAGATACCATGGTCTCAAATTGTGGTTTGAGACCCATGGTTTTCCCTTAAAACCAATTACATTGAATAAGGGACTTTAATGACCCACCCAAAGCCCATTTGACTCTTCCGTGCAGCGCGCATAAGAAACATAACAAACTTTATCAAAATTGAACCCCAGGGGACCCCGCTCCAACAAGGAGCATGAAGGTGAAGATGCTTTCAATATTTCTTATCCTTTTCAAAATCCTCTATGTGAAGATGATGCACTTAAATTCTTGGATGATTTTCAATCTACTAATCTCAGTAGTGCATAAAATGCAATCAATTATTTCGATCAATCTGTATTCTTGGGCAACAATCATTCTGATGATGATGACTCTATTGATGAATGTGATCACGAATGCCCAAATGCATCATCTAATTTTTTGGTTTCTCATGAAGACTTTACTTTAGATTTAAAATCTAATTGGTCAAGGAATATGTCCTTATCGAAACTTCCTCTTTATATCGTTATCCCTTGTGCTCTACCATTTACAATGCATCTACTTGCGACAGAGATACTCCATGCTCTTCAAGTTCTTCATTGATGAGTTAACTTATCAATTGACACAAGGGGGTGAGGTTATCCATGGTAAAAAATGAAAAAATCAAATCACTAAGTACTCTTTCCATCCCACATCACTTCCTCTCTTTCATAAAGACAAATTTTCAAATCAGCTTTCTCATGGAATTTTTTCGATTCATACATCTTCATATTTACGATTAAAATAATTTTTCAACTTGAGTAATCTAGTTTTTGAAGTTGAAAAATCCATTCAAATCAGTGACAGAGGTGGCTGCCATCCAATGACTAGTGGTCTTGTTGAAACCAATGGTAGAAGTTATCCTCACACCATGCATGATATGGTTAAGTCTTCAAAATATGATTTTACAATCCTTGATAGTTCTGGGACTTTTTAGGGAGTTGAGGCACTTCAACTCTCGTTGATGGTTATGTCAGGATATCACGACTCTGGTAAGCCCCCTGAACTAGGTTAGATCTTCTTTCTCTCACACAATCCTTCTCTTCACATGGTTTCACTCGATATAAATTTATTTTTGAAATATGTTTGGTATTTCGGGTGTAATCTTTTGAACTTTAGAAATTTGATTTCTAATCAGATTCAATAATATTGTTTAGTTCATACATCTCCATGCAAATCTCTTGCAACAAACTCAAGTTTGGAATATGTTTATCTTGTAGTGTCATGGAATTGTGAAGTTGATCACTTCAAAGGCTATATTTGGTCGAAGGAATCATGCCTATCGGATTCATTTGTTAGTATTCAACTCCTATTTTTTCTTTTGAATGTTGTATTTCAAAATTTTCCATTCATCACACCTGAATCCTCTTGAGTGATAATGAATGCACAATTTATCACGCAAATCAATTCCTTCTTCGCTCACTATGTCCTGACTGGTCTCATGTGTTTATTGTTTTGGCATCCATTATAAAAAAATTTGATTATTACAATGCTTGTACAGTTCATCACCAGTTACAGGAAAGTATTTTTACACATTCAACATGTGAGGAAGTTGATTCTATTGTTCATAGAATTCACATAACTGTTCAAATTTATTTATCTTTGTTAATTAAAAACTGTGAATCTGATGCTTTAATCATCCCATATGATCATTATTCTATCTTTGATAATTTCCATTCTTTTTATCATTTTCCCACTAGTATATCCAATGATATGTGTTTTACATCCTTTGATCTTCATCGTTCAACATCTCACTATTCATATTTTTGTCGAGGCGTTGAGGCACTACAACCTTCATTGATGGTTACGTTAGTTACTCATTGTCTTGGCATGCCTATTGAATATGACCAGACCTATTTTCCCTCACGATATCCTCGTCATGATTCCGCATATTTAATTGAAGATTCATTATTTCAAAGTTTCCAGGGTTTTCAAGAGGATAGTTTTCAATTTCATTATCCAACCGTCGAATGGTTGGAGCAATCTTACTCAGCAAGGTCCACTGCAACTAACAAGTTTCAGCCTTTCTCATGCTTGTTAAGCAAGATGACACAACATAAAGCGAATTCACAAGAATTATTTGAAGTTTTTCTGATTATGGTTTATGTCGAAAAGGTAAGAATATGACTTGGACGAAAGTAGTGGTTTTGACACATCTTTCTGCCCGCATGCAAGACCTTCTTTTTGTTATGAAAATTATTCAATATCTCATCTTTCCTCTTGAGCATTACTTTACATATGTTTTAATTGATCGTATATTTTTTCATTGCAGGTCAATAAAAAATATGGTGGCTTCATTAGAAAATTCATTATGTGTGACTCTTACCTTCGAGTTGTTAGGTTAGGAGTAGGCCCTAGCTACATTCTAGTTTTCCCTCTCTTGTACTCATCCCATGTGTAATGCTCTCTTCACACATCTACCCAAGTAACCAGCCAACCGGGGTAAACATGTGACGAGAGGCTACTAATATGAGATTCAACCTCCTAGATGACCTTGAGGAAGTAGAACCGATGAAAACCTAACAAACTGACCTTACATTGCATTAACAACACCTCTAGGAGGTAGCCCAACCTCCTAGACCCATGTACCCTGAAGAGGCACTAATTTTTGACACATTTAGGCCTTAGCTGTAGGAATGAAAGGGCAAGGGAGAGGCTAGCAACCTATAGTCGTGGGTATGCCTTGGGAAGGCCAAAACTAGGGCCCCAAAAGGTCTATTTCATGCCTGCATCTTTGGGATTCGTGCCACATTTTTAGCCCCTGAGCCTGGGTCACTTCCTAGAACTTCTTGTAACTTCAATCAATCACATCATCAGGAACTCATCCAAACCCACCCAATCATGATAGGAATTTTTTCAAACATGTCACAAACATTGCATCTAAATGTATAAACAACATATTTAAACATGGGGGTATCTTACAAATCTCAGAATACCTAAGAAGCATTGCTTCCCTACATCATAAGCTACAATACAGTCTATTTTAACATAGATACATTGTGCATTCATTTAACAGTAAAAAAATAGATAAAGCCATACATCATCATTGATCAAATACATGCTTATAACCAGCATAATAAGAACAAAAATACAATGGATACAACAACAAATAAATCCATGCATAAACCAACACATTTTCATACCAAATACCAAAGGAATGAGCTCTTCATTACTAAATGTAAAAGCCAACCAGAGATGGGACTTCCATGTTCCACCTGACTATATATTGTCTGAGACAAGTCTCACTTCATCCAATCATCCTCGTGCCATAGTTCAGGCATGAATGTTGGACTTTATCAAACACATCAATCAACAACAAACCAGGGCTCCAAATACCAAACCTTCTCAACCCAAAAACAAGTGATTCCACCTCACGGTCGGACATCACTAACCATCACGAATTGATCTCTATGCAAGCTATTCCAGGGCCTTAGAGTGTTTGTTCCAACCATGGCTTCCAGTACTAGTAACACAACCCCAACTATTACAAGGCTTCCAGAGTGTTTTTCCAACCCGGGCTTCCAAGACTAGTAACTCAACCCACCTAGGGCTTCTAGAGTGTTTGTCCAACCAAGGCTTCTAGGACTAGTAACTCAACCCACAGTTGTCCGTCGAGCTTCCAAAGCATTTTTCCAACAAAGGCTTCCATAAACTAATAACTCAACCCACAACTAAAGGAATCATGAGAACCAACCAGAAAACAATCAATGGAAATAAACACACAATACCATGGTTGTCCAAGAAATGGCAAGGCTAGGAAAATCCGCATGCATACCCATGCATGCAAAAACTAGTAAGTAAAACATACATGCAACTGGGTACCTAAAACCAAATCCCATTATAGCTATTGATCTCCATCAACGCTTTCTTTCTCTTCCCTTTCCTTCTTGCTCCAAATCACCAAGTATCCACACTCTCCAAGTGCGCTCCA
Organism: Pinus albicaulis; assembly: GCA_034641835.2. Taxonomy (NCBI): domain Eukaryota; kingdom Viridiplantae; phylum Streptophyta; class Pinopsida; order Pinales; family Pinaceae; genus Pinus; species Pinus albicaulis. The sequence continues at coordinate 885,872,562 of CM076582.1, forward strand.
AGAAAAATATAAGTATCCAAGAGTCTTAGAGAGAGAGGGAGAATAATGATAGAACTCCAAAAATGCACTGAAAAAAGGTACAAGCTTATCCTCATAAGAATTTTTATGGAAGAGGCCTTTATTTTCTTCATTTTCCATTATTTTCTTTCAATTTCCTCCTCACAAGAAACCTGTGACCTTTCATCTCCCTTTTCTCCTAATTTCCATTATTTTCATAAATAAATGTGCCAAAAATACTTTTTTCCTCTTTAATGCCTTAGCCATAACATTTCCCAATTTCCTTACTCATAATAAACCATGCTAACATCCACACTAGGATGCTTTTCCCAAAATTCATCTTAGAATACATCCCACCAATGGTGGTTATTATTTTAACTTTATTACATGGAATTTTCACTAGGGTTGTTACACCGTGATTACTTTTTTAGTCTCTCTTGTCTTTTTGTACTTTTTTCTTGCATTATGCTTTGGTTTAGCCTCTTTTTCTTGTGCTTTTGTTTTTCTTTATTATTTTTTTGTGTCGTCCTTTTGTTATATCAGTAAGATATTGCATGAAGATGCTCTATTGTCTCAAAAGGGAATGTGGAAAAATAGAAAAGGACTTTGTGACACTGCAACATTTGGCTAACTCTTTGTCCTTATTCCTTGTCTTGGTTACATCTTTTGGTTGATGATGTTCTGATGGAAAATATGATCCTTGCATTAGGAAAGCCTTTTTTCAAACTGTGATCTCCATTTCTATTCTAGAAACCTCATGCCTACACTCAGTTCAATTTGATCCAATAAAGTAGAGAAGGAAAAGGGGAAAATATAAATGAGCAAACCAATATCAGAGGTATTATATATGATTCTCTGAAGGGACAACCTATCCAGCTCTCAATAAGTCGAGATCCTCTTCCATCCATGAAATAAATAATTGTTGATGCACAATCCTATATAAAATAAATAAATAAAGGTGAAAGAAGAGAAAGGCTTCCTATGCAGAGAGGTGAAGCAAGCAACTATGTCGGGGTACTAACCAGGATTATTGGTAGTGGAGAAATGTTTGTGTCCCTGAAGTTACTTTATCGGGGTACTTTCTGTGCCTGCTAGTAGCAAAGAAAAACCAGGGATGAAATACTGCACTCTAAAAATCTAAAGCTCGTGAACTTCGTTACCCTATCTTGATCTGAAACATTGTGTGATCATTGATCTCATGTTTGTGTTTAACTGAGTAAAGGAATGAAGGGGACTATGTTTATGCATAGGGTAAGTGTGGAATCTATGGTAATCTGAATGATGAATCAATACTACTTGAATAAGTAGACCTTGTATGAAATAATTGACCAAGGCAGAGAAGTTGGAGTTGTACTAGTGTTTCGCCAAGTGTTGTCATTGCGACAAACACCCTCCAAAAATTTTCCTACACCTAAATTTTGGAGCCTACTATGGACCTTGCGATCAGTCATTTCAAATTCACTTCTTGCTCAGTTGATGCTTTCGGGCTCCCTTCTTGGATTGGAAGTGTCGAAGTCACTCGCTCACACATGCTCAGTCTGTAACAAGTGCATGAGTGCATTCTTTTACGCAAGCCTAAAGGAGCATAGCATGGTCCATTAATATTATGCATGTGTGATTTCCAATTCACGTCGATAGTCAGTGAGTACTAACATAGATTATTTCTCACTTCTAGTTGTGTTTTTACTTCTATTTCGGTGACTTTTGCAAATTGTCACCTTTGCACACCTTTGTTTTTGCAAGTGTCATTTTCATGTTTTTGGTTGTCACTTTCACTTTCTTTCACTATAATTAGTTTATTTTTCATGTTATATTTGCTCTAGCATGTGTTACTTTCACTGTCGTTCACATATCATAAGTGGCATTCGCATTGTAGAAATCATTGTATTTTTGCATGTTAAGTGTCATACAATGTACATAAGCTTGTTTTGGTGGTATCAAGAGGTTATATTTGTGTAAATGACTTGATATTACCATGTAGATATCCATCACACTCATTTACAAGGTTTTAAGCATTGTCACACAAGTGTCGTTGCAAAGTGTACATTTTGGTGTCGCACTTGTTGTAATTTGTTACAAAGGTTTCCACACTCAAGAAAGTATGTGTTCATGTGTTATGGATGATCTATGTTGTGTCATTAAGTGTATAATTATGTGATCACAATCAAGTTGTATCACTTTTCACATCAGTTTCATTGATCCCACACTTAACCAAATTTTTGAAAATTACCAGCAACTTAGCCTCATTCGGCCTTCTTGAACTATGCATTGTGCAGTCCCAACCCTCAAGCTGCAACCTTGACTCTTGACACTACTAAATTTTCATTTCCTTCCTCCCACAACTGTGCACTACGCGGTTGCAGTGCTCAATCTCAAGCTTTGGCCTCCAAAATTGTGCAATTCATCCCTCCATCCAGGCCCCAACTGCGCATTACACAATCTTTGAGCTCATGAATCCCAAAACTGCATAATTTCTCTCTCCTTCCAAGTCAGTATTATGCATTGTGCATTCTCAGGGCTCAAACCTCAACCCTGAGCTCTTGAACTACGCAATTTCACAATCACATGATCTCGCTTGTCCTCTAGAACTGCGTAATAGGTTGACTCAACACCCATCCTCTCATCCTGTCACACTGAGCTCCCAGATTGCACAATTTTCTTCTTAAATCTAGCTTGAACTATGCATTACGCTATCTAAAGGATAAAACCTCACTCTTAACTTCCCGAGCTATGAAATTTCGTAGTTACTGATCCTCTTTCCCAGCCTGTCACCCTGTTTTGCCTTAGTCAGTGTATCAATATGCACCATATTATACTAGGGGTTTACCAGACTGATGTCATCTTGTCATGAGTGGATTGGAGATGCAGGTATTCTATTATGCTATGGAAATATTATGAAGAAGGATATGGAGAAGGAGGACATGCAAGAAGACACATATGGAGCTGAAGAGATAAGATGATCATCATGCAAAAAGATGAAGGAACAGTGGATTACAATAGAGGATCAAATATCAAGACCATATGAAGACTCCATCTGATTCACAACCCTTTGGAGTGTATATATGAAAAAAAAATCATATCTTTCATGAATATGAAACATTGGATACATCTCTAATTAAAGACAAAAAGAAAAAACAACAAGAAGGACAGCTTGGCACTGCCACATCATCATGCAATCCATGTCATCAGTGTCATGTAATGTAATTATCATATGCCACATCATTATTATGGATTATGTAATTATCTATTCAAAATTTATTGTAAAGTCGAAGTGCAAAGGACACATACAAAATATGAAGAGTCATGTAAAGTTGAAAATTTATAGGAAGTCAAATAGTCATGAAGGTAGTCGAAGAGTCACAAGTAGGTGAAGCATCACCCCATTGGTTATATATACACCCTCATTGTATGAGAAAATGACTTTTCACCATGTATCCTTCTGCAAGGCATTAAAAAGATAAGCTAGTTATTTTGGGGAGCAAGGAGTGACTCTAACACTCCACTATTGGAACTAGTGGTGTTCATTTTATACACGTGTCTTGGAATTTTTACTTAATAACATAAGCCTTCATGGCCATCACATTCTTCATGCATGGATTATGAATATTTGTAAGACTATGTTGTGGATGTTTTTATTTCATGTTTTCTTTCATCTCTGCTAAATTAGTTGAACTATTTCAGTTATTTTAGTACTTATCATCTTGAGAATTTTTTGTAATGGTTTTTATTGATGTCCCATCCTTGTGGACTATTATGTTGGATATTAGACAGATATTTCTCATCGATTGGTTGTAATATTCGTCACATATTTTGTGGACTATTCCGTTGGATGTTAGAAGGATCCTTCTTGGTCGTGTGTGTCTCTACTAGGGTGGTACTATTACCTCTCTCTTAGAGGCTCACTTCTCTTTCCCCTCTGCAATAGAAGAACTTTGAAACACTTGCAACTAAACACTCATCATACACACTCTCTTTCTTTTCGAAGGTACCTTTGCACTCCTCTTTCTTGTTGACAATTACAGCCAAGTAAAATCTTCAAGAATATATGGAAACTTGGTCGATACCCCAAATGGGGCTCTTATTCCAAATGGTGTGAGTCCTAATTGGGAATTCACATCGGGGAGACCCCCTTGGTTGACGGAATTCCAACACCTTTAACACAATCATGAACATAAAAATGCATGCATACATTCACATGGACAACAAACATACAAAAAATGCATATTTAATCGACATGAATTCACGACAACCACATTCCAACAATAACATCATCAACTTATACATGAAAACAAAATTGTAACAATGGCTACCGCCATGCATACATAACAACACATATACCACAAGTATAATGAACACATATGCAATCGACATGTATGCACGACAAACACATTCTACCCATCTAGTCCAAGGGTTGAACCATGCTCTGATACCATTATGTATTACCATTCTCCCACACTTACCCAAGCTAACCGGTCCTCTGGGGTAAATATGTGACAAAGAGTTACTATTTTATGATTCAAATCCCCAAGTACAGTTAAAAAAGTGGAACTGAGAAACCAAAACCAAACTGACCTTCCTCAGGAGCTACATGACCCCTGAGGGCTAACCAACCACTCTCGGTTCCCAACCCTTGAGTTAACTTGTTTTTTAATTGAACTAGACCCCCAAGTCGCTCCCATGAAAAGCCCTCCAAGAGATTATAACCCTTTAGTCTCTCCCATAATAAAGCATCCATGCGACTGCAATTTTTTTAGGAAATTTTATGCTAGCGACCCGGAAATTTAAGCCACTTTTTCAGGGCTAGGACTCAAGCCTCTGCCTAGAACTTGATGAAATTATCATAAACAAAAAGAAGACAAGGCCTCTAATGAAAAACTTGAATAGGACCTGACCTGACTCATCCTAACCATGACAGAAATTTTTTCAAACACATCATAGACATGTAATGTACAGGTCATATAAACACATCTAAAGATAGGAACTTCATACTTATCTGAGATTTTCCAAGGAGGTCTGGTTCCCTCTCACATTAGTTTCATTTCCATCTATTAGTTCATTCATTCTTTAAAATTTAATCTACTAACCAAAAAATTATGAGATCCATAACTCAAGTCTATCATAAACCATGCTTATATCCAACATACAATCAGATACATATCAATGATAGAACAACCATTAAATCCACATAATAACAAACACATTTACTCATAAAATACAGGAGGAAATAAGCTCTTATTATCATATGCGAAACCAACCAAGTTAGGGACTTCCACGTACCACCCAACCATAGATTGAGCTGAACCAAATATTTCTTTCCTCCAATCACCCCTGTGCCATATTCCAAGAATGAATGTGGGATCTCATGGAATAAACCAAGGAAACCAAACCAGGGCTTCCAGAGGAAAAATTTCCTCAACCCTCAACTAGTGATTCCACCTCACGGTCGGACATCACTAACCATCACCGGATCAGTCTCTACCAAAGTTGTCTAAGGCTCTAGAGTGTTTCTTCCAACCCAGATTCCAAGACTAGTAACTCAACCCACAGCTTTCACTAGGCTCCATAACATTTTTCCAACCAAGGCTTCCAAGATTAGTAACTAAATCCACCAAGGGATCCAGAGTGTTTGTCTAACCAAGGCTTCCAGGACTATGAACTCAACCCAAGCTGTTACAGGGCTTCCATATCATTTTTCCAACCAACGCTCCAGGAACCTAGTAACTCAAACCACAACCATAAGGAACATGAGCACCAATCAGAAAGAAAATGGGAAAACCCACAACACCATGGCTATCTAGGAAATGGAAAGGCTAGGAAAAAAAACTCTCAATTCAGGATATCCTCCATGCCAATGACATATCATAACCAACTAACCACATGCATATGCCATGCATGTCAAAACTAGCAAGGAAAACATACATGTAACTTGGTGCATGCAATAAAAACCCATTGTAGTTTTTCATCTCACTGTCCTCTTGTGCTTTCCTGATTTTCCTTTTCCTTCTTTCTCCAATTCCCAAGTAAGCCACACTCCTCCAAGAGTGCTCCAAGAAACTCTAAGTATCCAAGATTATGAGAGAGAGAATAAAAGAAAGAGAGCTCCAAGCTAAAACTAACAAAAAGTTGTGAATTGATCCTCATAAGAATTTTTATCAATGAGGCTTTTATTTTTTCATTTCCATTAGGTTTCCTTCATTGTCCTCCTCAAATGCAACTTGTGACCTTTCACCTTCATTTTCTCCTATTTTCTATTATTTTCATAAATAAGATATTAGTAAATGCATCATGCCTTTCCAAATCTTTTGCCATTTCCTTTTTCAATTTCCATAGCCATTGATTAATCACAAATTATATTCGTCACTACTTCTTTGCCCAACATTCATCTTGGAATATGTGTCCCATGACCTTGGTTATTATTTTTCCTTTAACAACTTTATTACATGGATTTTTAACCAGGGATTGTTACAGTTCTGGAGCTCAAGGGTCAAGACTGGGAACTGTGATTGTGTGGTGCATAGTTAGAAGATTCAAGGTTATGGCTTGAGGGCTAATACTGTGCAATGCGTAGTTCAGGAGGGTTGAGTGAGGTCAAGTTTCCCAGAAGTGGATTTTCCGAATGAGGCTAAGTGTGGAATCAGTGGGACCAAAGTGAACAAGGAAAAAATTTAAGCATGATCACACACTTAGAATAGTTTAATACATGACATTTATCACTTAGAATACATGAGCAACATACTTCCCTCAATGTGACAAAATTGCGACGACTTTCCCCAAGTGCGACACTAAAGGTACACTTTTCAATGATAGTGATGACACACGTGCGACCGTGCATAAAACTTTGGGAATGAGTGTAAAACATGTGTACATGACTAGAGGGACTCAACAACACAAATTTTATCCTTTGAAATGAGACAAAAATCCACTTTACATGATAAGCGACATTTCCCATGCCAAAAGACAACATCTGCTATATGAAGAGAAAAGTGTGAATGGCACTTGAAATATGTGAATGATGATGAAAGTGACACATGTCAGAGTGAAGATAAAATGAAGACGAAACTAATTAAAGTGAAATAAATCAAAAGTGACAATCAAAATTATGGAAACAACAATTGCAAAATCGAAGGTGCACAAAAAGCGACAATTGGAAAAACTCACCAAAACAGGAGTACAAATGCAGCCAAAAGTGAGAAATTGTTAATGACGATGCGCACTGACTGTCAACATGAATTGAAAATTGCACAAGAATTGTCTTGATGGACTGTGCTAGCCCAATTCAAGCTTGCATGAAGGAATGCGCTCATGAATTCATTACATACTTAGCATGTGTGGGCAGGTGACTTCGACAATTACAATCGAAGAAGGGAGCTCAAATACTTAACAGAGTATTAACAAGAAAAATCGATAGCAAGATCCACAGTAGGCTCCAAAATTCAAGTATAGGAAAAATTTTGGATGTTGTTTATTGTATCAACAACACTTGGTGACACACTGGTATAAATCTATCTTCTCTGCCTTCGTAAATTCTTTGCGCAAGGTATATTTATTCAGGGAGTATTGATCCATCGTTCAGATTACCTTGGCTTCCCCACTTAACATGTCTATAAACATAGTCCCCTTCATCCTTTCTTAGTTGAACACAATCATAAAACCAATTATATCACAATGTTTCAAATCAGGAGAAGGGTAATGTTACTCGCAAGCTTAAGATATTCAAAGTATAGTTTTTCATCTTTGGTGTTTCTCCGCTGCTAGCAGGCCTAGAGAGTACCCCGACATAGTTACTTTTGGAATGCAAACATTAATCTGTTTCTAGCGAGCCTAGACAATACCCTCACGAAATTTTTGGATTCACCTCCCTGCGCAGGAAGCCTTTCTCTTCTTTCACCCTGTTAGAGTCGGTCTGTTCATCCCTCCGTCGAAGATCAAAATCTCTTTTGTTGCATTTCATGTTTAGGTGTATCATTCAGTTCAGTCATTTGCATTCCATTAGGAGCATCGGTCTTCTGACGGAAGGGTCTTGTCACTCATGTCCCTCATGTCATGTACCTGCTGGTCCGTGTCTGTTCATCAAAATCAATTTTAAAGTCATTTATAGTCCTATTTTGGTCTCTTAGTCAGCAAAGAGTCATTTTAGTCATTAGGTCTAGGGTTTCGCAAATTTCGTCTTCAAAATGAGTAATAACATCAGCAAGCACATGAGGGAGGTTCGAAATAAGTTTTCATTGCAAAATTTTCATCGTCATATTGCTTGATCATGACTTTTCTTCAAAACTCTGTTTTGAAGAAAAATCGTCATTTTTTATCTTTTGTAATAAATGCCATGTAATTTTAGAAATTTTCAATTGTAAAATTCTTCAGGAGCAGCCTTGGTCGCCTTTTTCGAACTCCATGCCAGCCATCCCTGCAAAAAATAGACAAGATTTTCGTCATTCAGTCAAAGAATCAAAGGAAACAAGCAAAACAGAGTTTATATTTAAAAAGTGAAAAGTGCCAAAGCCAAACATTAGAAAGTGGGTTATTTGAAATTAAAAATTAAATTCATTGGGCATATAAGATATTTGTGGTGTTTGAACAATCCATTGGTATGCCAAAGACATCATTAAGCCGAGTCAAGTGTGGAAGAGCGAAAACGTGTTTTGGAGAACCAATTGTGGGAGAAATTCAGGGTCGCGGCGCACAGAAGGAAGGTTGCGGCGCATATGGTTGTCACGGTGCATAGAGCCACCCACTGCAGTGTTTTTTCAAACGTGCACGGCGCACTCACCGGTCATGGAGCATTGGGTTGTGCATACGGCGCACAGGGCCGACACACACAAAAGGACTTAGCCACTGTTCCACAAATTCAAATTGGTTCAAACTCCCATGCTCCGAGTAAGTTTGTGATGACTTTGAATTTCTATTAGCTTGTGTTTGGTGTGGTTTCAAGATTGGTTATAAGATTTTGAAGGCCAAAATTATAAACCCTCTTATTTTGTGAAAGACTGCTCCTTAGGGTTTTAAATTGGTGTTTTAAAAAATAACTTTGGTGCCAAGATAATCCAACTCCATTCCCACTTATGGTTTCTTTCCCATCACTGTAATCCTATCATCATGATCAATCCCTTATTCCCTCACATTCCCAAAATCACTTATTCCTAAAGTCCTATTATCCCTATCCCTAAAACCCACCATTCCCTATCACTCTCCCTCTCTCATATCAGTTGTAGAAATTCCTAAATCCCAAAAGTCCCAAAAATAGTCAAGTGGCTGTCCTCATTTTAATTTCACTTGACAAAACACTTTTTTCCCACAGTCCCTTCCATTTGGCACCTATTTTGGCAATTGGAGGCAAATACACCAAATTCTTATTTTCACCTCATACAGATCAGCATACACTTGGCATAGACTTGTAACACCATGACGAACACTGAGTCATCATATGAATAAGACAGTGACTCTACCACTGAGTTACATGCACTAAGAAGGCCTCGTAAAGGTGGAAAACATGTGAGAGAAGAGCCCACCTCATTGACTCAGTTGCAGGCCTGCCCACTTGCCATGGCATGTTTCCGAGAGCAGTCATGCTATCAGTATTGTGAGAGGATTGCTCAGATTCAGCATCATCATGAGTTGGCTCGTTTGTTTGTTTTACATTTGCATGATGATCAGGTAACTCTTGCTGGTGTAAATTTCACCTTGACACTGGAAACCATTTCTCAGGCAACAGGAATACCGAATGTAGGTGAAGAGTGGAACAAAATACAACAGGTGGACAGAGTGCATTATGAACCATACATCAGGCCTAGCTATGTGAGGCAACTCAGCAGGGTATTCCCATTCTAGTTTCTGAAGGAATCCTATGCGCCTTTGATGAGACTCATTATCCGATACTTCAGTTGTGAGGGTCGGTTCTCACACCTCTATGCATACCACATTAGGTTGTTGATGCATTTCACGAGAGTGAAGATGATGAACATTCCATATTTCATGTGCCGGAACATCGAGAGAATGACCACTCTTGTGCAGAAGAAGACTCCCGAGCAGCAGTACAAAAACATTTATCATTATGCGCTCATCAAGATCATTGTCGTACATCAGCTTGGATTGCAGGGCATTGCATGGGAAGATTTTATTTCCCATGACTTCTTCACAGCCCCTCAGCCTCCTCCGGAGATTTTTCATGATGTAGGTGAGCCTTCTCATCATTTTAAAGGTCCCGAGACAGAGCCTATCAGTGTGCCAGTGGTTGTTACTTATCAGAGAGGCACGAGAGAATTATTTGCAGCAGCCCGATGAGTACTATCTCCACCCGGGGTGGAAGGGGTCTTGTTGCCATCATCAGCAGCACATGTACAGGTACAGGACAGAGGCAAGAGGCCTATGTAGGAGGAGGGCCCTTCAGGAGGCCATGATACTGATTTTATACTGATTGATGAGGATTTGAGCTCTCCAAGCTCAAAGCTGAGAGAGACCATTCAGGAGCAGAAAGCTGAGATCGACACATTGACCGAAAAGTTGCAGAGAGCTCAATGGATCATAAAATACTTGGAACAATGGAATAAACAGTTGGAGGATTAGCAGACGATCATGGAGTTGCAAAACATTCGTGAGAACCGGCAAGTTGCCCGAAGAGGCCCAACCGAGATGACACCTATTGAGCGGGAGATTGAGGCCGATAGAGAGACTTGATTTGAGAGGGTCAACATTCATCTTGAGAAGCTGTTAGAGAAGGCAAACAAGGAGAATAACATGCTCATACATATGAAGAACCATTATTGGGCACGCACACATGTTTGCAAAGCAAGGATCAAGATCTTGAAAGCCAGGCTAAGGAGGGCACTGAAGTGTCGCAAAAGGCATGATAGGCTCCAAATATTGGCTTAAGCTTCTTTGGCTGAGCATAGTACTTGATGAGGGACCTTCAGCCCAAATTTCAAGAAATTTGGGAAAAATTTTGTCAATTTTGAATTTTTTGGCCTTAACAAAGATTTTTCCGCCTGACGCGTAGCACCACTTGGCGCGCGCTTATAATTGGAAGCTCTTGAGGGGGAAAACTTTGCATTTCTGGATTGGTTATGAAAATTATTCGTGCTCATGGATTACCTAAGGATTTCATCAAGTTCTGGGTTGCCTAAAGGGTCAAAAACACCTTAAAAATGGCCTTTCTGCCACTTTTTGCACACACAGGAAGCAGTGTTGGGAGATTGAACTTTTGGAGGGGCAAATGGCAACCAAATCCAGAAATTCTACTTGGGTTGGAAAGTAGATAGGTAGGAATTTCCAACTAGCTATCATGAGCTCAATTTGGACTTCGGTAAGGGCCTCAAAATCAGCTCCAAACTTGTGCTACGCATAGAGATTTTGGGCGCGGTGCATAGAGAATTTTGGCCTATTTTTCACTCAGCAGCTTAGAATTTCGCCTAGTTTTGGCCAGTTTCACTTTTTCATGTAACTCTTGATGTACCTTGATGTAATTTCATGAATATGATGTAATTTTGGCACATTTTTACTCATTCTAGAAGATTCTTTCACCAAAAGGTGAAATGTAAGTGAATGAATCAGTTTCCTAGCATATAGAGGCAACTTGTTTCATTGCCTATTTTTCAGTTCCTAGTTTAGATATGGTTGAAATAGCTCCTAGAATGATGAGCTTGACCCCTAGATGCATGGTTATGAGTTAGGCTTCTCTATATCTTGTAATTCATCAATCATTTTCAGGGTTGGACACTTGGGATTGCTTAGCACTTCATTGTACATTTCATTCTGCAAATTTGGCAAAGGAATAGACCAGGGTTTTGCAGCACTCTTTGGGATCCTTGTGGCTCTATTTTTTTATGGTGTTTTTCTCCATGTAATTTTAAGTTCATTTATTTTTATGTGTACCATTTTCCTTCTCCTTTCTTCTTAGATTAAACAAATCAGTGTTAAAGGTGGAATTCAGTAGCTTGCTTTGCTCTGCCTTCAGTTTTGTTTAATTTTTTCATGTTTTCATCTATTTGAGGAGGACTCTTGAGACCCTCTTGCCCTCTTCAACTCCTCACCAGTCTGATCCATCCATTAATTCAATCTAAAGCATCAAAACAATTTCCTTCCTTGCCCCAATCAAAACTCTGCAAAGACTAGGCCTAATCCCCGCACCCAAAACTGCCTTTCCCGTTGATCCAACAAAATTCCCCAAAATCAAACTCAAACTCCTTTACTTATATACCTAGCCTAAAATTAGCTTTTATTTCAGTCATCTCAAGCCCTATTGATTACTTTCTGCTGAGATTGACCCGAAGAGAGCCCTCTTCTGTTCTGGTAGGGCTAGCTACCAGACTGAGCGTGCCTTGATGTTACCCTGAACTCTGCCTTCCTTCAGCTTGAGGTAGATTTAGGCAATAACATAGTGGCGACCATACTGGGGAAAAATGGTTTGATTGTTAGTGTTATTTGTTTTATAAGCTACAAACGGAGCCTGAAGTTATGCCAGGTAGCCTTCGAAACGCTCTTGCTTTACATTAGCGAAAGTAGATAAACGTTGCTTCAATCAATCTCCGGTCTAGTTTGTGAACGTGACACTTGACTTGTGAATTACCTTGGTATATCAGATCGTTCTGGACTTTTGGGTGATGAGTCTAGAATTTGATAGGTTGAACAAGTTGGTTTTGTCCCTTTTATTTTTTAAATTAATCCAACACACTGGCTTCCAGAATACATACTAGAGAAAATTCGGATCCCGATCCACCTCCAGTGTATGAGAATCCCAATCTGATTTCAAGAATCCTTCGTCGAGAAAGTCCCGTGATCCCTTTGTTTAAATCTCATTCATGTCTCGTTGTTTTTTAATATCTTGAAGATATTGAATTTGACGAACAATTTGAGTTGTCGTTGTTTGAGACTAAATCTGAAAGTGCTATTGGTTCTACTATCATAAATCCCGAGTTTATCGAGTATCTTGAAATTGAACAGGCTAATAGATCCATTGACAGTTACATCTTGAATATTCAGAATTCTATTGTGGCAACAAACATTCTTGAGTTCATAGAATCTGCATCTAAAACTATTGGGCCATCAGTAGTTACATCCGGTTCACAAGTTCATACCGAGCCTCCTTTCATTCCTACCATTCCCGTGCAACCATCTATTTCTGATAAAAAATCTGCAGTAGTTTCTCCTCCATCCACACCACATACACCTCGTACATCTACTGCTCCTACTCCACCTGTTTCTCCAAGACCGGTTATAAATACACCGAGAGCAATGGCTGCTCGATTCGCACCCCTTGTCCTGCCTCAAAACTTGGATGCCATGCCCGCTGATTATCAAAGTAAGATCCCATTGTTTGATGGCACTCCTCAAAGTGTTCCTGCTCAGCAAAATATTGATAGAATGGCAAATTTCTTCGATCTTCATGAAATTGATGCAGAAAATTTCACCATGAGATTGTTTGTGCAAAATTTTGGAGGTGAAGTACGAAAGTGGTTCAGAGTTTTGCAGCCTAGAAGTATTGCTACATTGGCTGAGCTTCAGAGACAGTTCTTGGATCGGTGGGAAATTAAGAAAGATCCTCTCTGGATTACTTCTGAATATACCAAGATCAAGCGCAATGCTGGTGAGTCAGTCCAAGACTATTGTATCATATTTAATGCGGTTTATAATGCAATTCCTGATGATTTAAGGCCATCTAAGAAGTCAGCTTTGCTTAAGTCTCCAGATGGTTTTGATCTGGACAAGGCCTATTCCTTACGAGAAAGAGATCCGCCCACTTTGGAGGATATGCAGAAAATTGCAGTGAGTGTTGAAGCTAATTTGAATGACAAGAGCGCAAGATTGAAAGCAGAAAAGAAAGTTGTGATAAAGGAAGAAGCTTCTACTTCAGATCAAGTACTTCGCAAGGTGGAAAATATGATTGAAAGATTAACACTTGATAAGCCCGAACCGTAGATCAGAAATCCTAATTTCCGTGGACAGCAGCAACCTCAATTCAGGATCAAACAATGTGAGCAGCGAGCACAAGAACCACCAGCACAACAGCAGGTAAAGACTCCTTTACAGCAGAATTTTTTTGGTCCGGAATCAGATGATGAAGATAATGTAATAGGAGAAGAAAATCACTTCTTTACACCTTATGACATGCCAACCTTTATCACTGAAGATGAGGAGTATGCAGAAAGTTCAGCGGTACAAAAGGATGATGATTTTATCTTGGCAAATGAGACAACTCTTGAAGAAGAGTCGGATGAGTATCAGAGAGGTTATATGAATGCTTTGTCCGCCCAGCAGAAACAATATTCACTTAGAAACAGAGATGTGCCTATCAATCTAATCCAAAAGAGAAAGGAAGTTTCAGCACCAAAGAATGATGTACCCATTTCACAGAAGAAGGGAAAAGAGGTAGTTGATCCCGCTACTAGCAAGTCTCCATCAGCAAGTGAAATATCAAATCAACCAATTGTATCAAGGGAGAAAGCTGAAAAGAAGGATGCTCCAGCCAAAGAGGTAGAAAAAACTTCAGCTTTTAACTTAGAGAGTAAGATTGCTAAGTTAAAAGTTTCCATTCCTTTGACTGAGTTAATGAGAAATAGCAGCTACAAGGGTCAAGTATCTAAAATTTTGAATTTTGATCCAATGTCTGATATGCTGAATGTGGAAGATGATCCACTTGAGTTGATATTTGGACCAGCATTGGATGGTGAGTCTCCCGATAGTGATGTGCCGCCTTTTTATATCAGCCTTAGATTGCATGATTTTGTGTTACATAATGCCATGTTTGATTCTGGAGCTTCTCACAATCTCATGCCAAAGGCGATTATGGAGAAATTGGGATTGGACATCACTCGGAAGTATCATGATCTGTATTCTTTTGATTCCATCAGAGTAAGATGCATTGGGCTCATTAAAGATTTGGTGGTTAGTTTAGATCAGATTCCAACTAAGAATGTTTTGATGGATGTGGTTGTGGTGGACATTCCTCCTAGATTTGACATGCTTCTTTCCAGATCTTGGGGAACGAAGTTGAAGGGAACATTGCAGCTTAACTTCTCCTATGCTACCATTCATGTGTTCAGTCAGATGAGAAAACTATATCGGGAACAAAAGATGAAGTATATGATCACCAACAAGGAGAAACCGGTAAATCATCCGATTAATTATTTACATACAGATTTAGAGTCTTTTGTTTTGTATTCAGATAGTTTCAATGATGTATATAGTCATTTAGTTGAAGCAGAGGACATTCTGGAGATCACAGAAAATTTCAGAGAAGTTTTGATGAAAGAGAAACAAGAACTTGAGAGTTCCGCTGAGCAATCAGCCTTCCAAAAGCAGCACAAAGTCGATGGACAGCAAGCAGAAATAATAGAGTAAACGAAATTTAAGCACTTGGAAGAAGATGAAGATGGTTTATGGACTATGGATTTAGATGGTGCAGTTGGGAGCGATGGTGCTGGAATCGGTATTTGGGTACGCAATCCTTTTTCCGCTCCAAACAAGGTACCAAGTAATGTGAGGGTTTGTTCTTACAAGTTAGCATTTGATTGTTCGAATAATGAGGCAGAATACGAAGCTTTGATTGCTGGTCTGAAAATACTTAGGAAGTTGAATGCTAAGAGGATTGCAGTTTATGGCGACTCCGAGTTGGTAATTAAGCAAGTAAAGGGTGAGTATCAAGCTAAGCATCCTCGAATGCGGGCTTATCGAAATGTTGTTCTTGATATCTTGAAGTTATTTTCAGACTATACTTTAACTTGTATCCCTCATATTCAGAATGGTATTGCGAATGCTCTTGCTAAGGCAGCAAGTAATTTGAAGATTCCAATGAACTCAAGTAACAAGTTTGAAATTCATGTGAAACATCGTCCAACTATCTCGGACAATCAAAGGTATTGGCAAGTATTCCAAGATGATGATGAGATTGATGAATTTCTGCAGAACAAAGGTAAATTCAAAGAGACTTCAATTTACATGGAACATGATGATGGTGAGGCTAATGTGCAAATAAATCAGATGGAAGTACTACAACTAAAATATAATGTCATTCCTAAGGGTTTGATACCTTTAGAAGAGCTCTTTGACCAAGATGGCGTAGCTAGAAAGCCAACCTTGCGGCCAACTGAAAAGGGAGTTGAAGACGTGAACATTGGATCAGCTGAGAATCCAAAGATGGTGAAGTTGTCCAAAACATTGCCACCGGAGGTAAAAGCAAAATATGTGAGTTTTTTGTCTTCTTTTGCTAATGTTTTTGCTTGGGACTATTCAAATTTAAAGACGTATGATACAAATATAATTCATCACACTATTCCTATTAAGCCAAATCAAAAGCCTCTCAGGCAGAAGTTGAGAAGGATAAATCCGAAGTTGTTGCCCTCGATTGAGAAGGAGGTGAATCGATTATATAAGGCTGGTATCATTGTTCCTATAAGATTTTCAGATTGGATTTCCAATTTGGTGCCCGTACGCAAGAAGACAGGTGAGATTCGTTTGCGCATTGATTTTAGGAATTTGAACAAGGTTTCTTTGAAAGGAAATTATCCATTGCCCAAAATGGATCACATATTACAGCGAGTAGTTGGAGCATCTCGTATGTCACTACTCGATGGTTATTCCGGGTATAACCAAATTCTGGTCCATGAAGATGATAGAGACAAAACAGCGTTCACCACTCCATGGGGAACTTTCCATTATGCTAAAATGCCTTTCAGTTTGAAGAATGCTGGTGCGACATTTCAGCACGCAATGGATATGGCATTTGCGAATGAGAAAGATGTTTTTCTAGTTTTTTATCTTGATGATTTGACAGTCTTTTCCAATTCTGACGAAGAGCACCTTTACCATTTGAAAGTTGTTTTTCAGCGATGTAGAAAGTATGGTGTGTCACTCAATCCGAAGAAGAGTTTGTTTTCCATGGATGAGGGCAAACTCCTTGGTCACATTATCTCAGAAGATGGCATCCGTATTGACCCAGCTCGAGTTGAAGCTATTCAGCAAATTGATCTTCCCCGGAATAAGAAGGAGATTCAATCTTTCAATGGTAAGATGAATTTTTTACGCCGCTTTGTGCCTAATCTTGCTGAACATCTAAGAGAGATTACAAACATGCTTAAGAAGGATAGTGTAGTAAAGTGGAGTGAAGAGGCGATAAAATCTTTCAATTTAGTGAAATTGGTTCTTTCTTCAGCTCCGATTTTGATCAGCCCGGATTATACTCAGGATTTTATTTTGTTCTCTTTTGCTTCAGAGCATACTATGGCAGTAGTATTAATGCAGAAAAGAGATGGACATGAAAAACCAATTGCTTTTTTTAGCCGCACCATAAGAGATGCAGCCTTGAAATATAACATCATTGAAAAGCAAGCTCTTGCACTTGTGAAAGCGTTGAAATATTTTCGAGTATATATTCTACATTCTCATATTATTTCTTATGTTCCTAACGCTACTGTAAAGGATGTTTTAGTGCAAACAGATCCGGAAGGGAGACGGGGCAGATGGATTGCTGCCTTGTTGGAGTATGATGTGGAGATAAAGCCCACAAATCTTATCAAAGGACAAGGGTTGGCAAAGCTAATGGCCAAATCGAATTTGCATGCTTTGGACATCAATCTTATTGCTGCTATGTCTGAAGAGAATGAGGAAAGTTCATCAGTTCAGGTATCAAAAATCTTTGTGATGTCTCCTTGGTATTCAGATATTGTATATGTGCTTCAAAATTTGTCACCACCACCCGGCATGGCTAGAAACAAAAGTAGAACTCTGAAATTGAAGGCTGCTAAGTTTTGTGTTTTGAATAATTCACTTTATTGGAAAGATCCCAGTGGTGTTTTGTTGAATTGTTTGGTGGAAGAAGAAGCAAAGCAGGTTATGGAGGATTTTCACAAGGGAGATTGTGGCGGTCACCTTTTTTGGAAGACAACGGCCAATAAGATTTTGAGAGCGGGATATTATTGGCCAACATTGTTTGTTGATGTGTATAAGACTGTCAAAATCTATCATGAATGTCATATTTTTGAAGGGAGGCAGAAATTGTAGCCTTTGTCGCTTAAGCCCATTGAGGTAAGTGCTCCTTTTCAGCAGTGGGGTTTGGATTTCATTAGCGAAATTCATCCCGCTTCTTCAGGTCAGCATAGATGGATCCTAACAGCGACAGATTATTTCACGAAATGGATTGAAGCAATTCCCACCAGGCAAGCTACGGATTCGGTAATAATTTCTTTCCTTGAGAATAACATTTTGCCTCATTTTGGTTGCCCGAATAAGTTAATCACTGATAACGCAACAGCTTTCAAATCAAAGAAGATGATTGAGTTTTGTGACAAGTATAAAATCATTTTGGGACACTCAACCACTTATCATCCGCAAGGCAACGTATTGGCGAAGTCTTCCAACAAATATTTGGTCAACATCATTAAAAAGTTGCTGGAAATAAACAACTAAAGTTGGCATAAGAAGTTGGTCAATGCACTTTGGGTAGATCGAGTGAGTCAGAAAAAATCCATTGGTATGTCCCCCTTTGAGTTATTTTATGGAGTTGATACAGTGTTTCCTACCTCTCTCGCAGTTCCGGTGGTCAAACTTCTACATGAAGATGGCAGTGAAGAAGATCATATGCAGAGAAGAATAAATCAAATGATCCATTTGCAGCAGACGAGGGAAGAGGTTTTTCAAAACACATTCAAGCTGCAGGAGAGAATTAAGAAAATTTATGACAGAAGCAAAGGCGGACAAATTTCAATTGGAAGAAGTGGTGCTGAAATGGGATGCAAGAAACGAGGAAAAGGGTAAGCACGGTAAGTTCGAAAATCTCTGGAAAGTACCCTTTAAAATTGCTGCATATCGGGGTCAGAATGCTTTTCTTCTGAAGGAGATGAATGGGGAAGATTGTCCAGGAGGGCCGGTCAATGGTCGACTGCTCAAGCGGTATCATTTCTGAGATGTTTTCTGTTGATTACATTGTCACTGTACATACCATTCATTTCAGTTTCATTGCAAGTGTGTGCTGTGATATTTTCTTCAGTTTGGGGCCCGAAGTGAAGGCTATAATTCTGAATATTGATTGCAGTTTTGGTTTGAGTTTGTCGAGTCACTTTTTCAGTCATTTCAGTGTCAAAATTGAGTCGGTTTGAGTCAAATTTTCATTCAATAAATGAGTCAAGACTCTTGTGTTGATTTGTCAAAATTATGGACTCCATAGGCCAATGGACGAAGGCACTGCCTACTCTCCCAGAAATCTGTAGTTCTTGGCACCTCCCAGGAGCTACCATCCACATTGGAGCCAATGTTAGAGTCGTTCTGTTCATCCCTCCGTCGGAGATCAAAATCTCTTTTGTTGCATTTCATGTTTAGGTGTCTCATTTAGTTCAGCCATTTTCATTCCATTAGGAGCATTGATCTTCTGACGGAAGGGTCTTGTCACTCATTTCCCTCATGTCATGTACCTGTTGGTCCGTGTCTGTTCATCAAAATCAATTTTAAAGTCATTTACTGTCCTGTTTTGGTCTCTTAGTCAGAAAAGAGTCATTTTAGTCATTAGGTCTAGGGTTTCACAAATTTCGTCTTCAAAATGACTAATAACATTAGCAAGCACATGAGGGAGGTTCGAAATAATTTTTCATTGCAAAATTTTAATCGTCATATTGCTTGATCATGACTTTTCTTCAAAACTCTGTTTTGAAGAAAAATCGTCATTTTTTATCTTTTGTAATAAATGCCATGTAATTTTCAAATTTTTTCAATTGTCAAATTCTTCAGGCGCAGCCCTGATCACCTTTGCCGAACTCCATGCCAGCCATCCCTACAAAAAATAGACAAGAGTTTCGTCATTCAGTCAAAGAATCAAAGGAAACAACCAAAACAGAGTTTATATTTAAAAAGTGAAAAGTGCCAAAGCCAAACATTAGAAAGTGGGTTATTTGAAATTAAAAATAAAATTCATTGGGCATATAAGATATTTGTGGTGTTTTAACAATCCATTGGTATGCCAAAGACATCATTAAGCTGAGTCAAGTGTGGAAGAGCGAAAACGTGTTTTGGAGAACCGACTGTGGGATAAATTTAGGGTCGCGACGCATATGGTTGTCACGGTGCATAGAGCCGCCCACCGCAGTGTTTTTTAAAATGTGCGTGGCGCACTCACCAGTCGCGGCACAC
Source organism: Pinus albicaulis (assembly GCA_034641835.2). Taxonomy (NCBI): domain Eukaryota; kingdom Viridiplantae; phylum Streptophyta; class Pinopsida; order Pinales; family Pinaceae; genus Pinus; species Pinus albicaulis. The sequence goes on from CM076582.1 coordinate 885,892,665, forward strand.
TGGGTTGTGCGCACGGCGCGTAAGGCTGACACACACAAAAATACTTTGCCACTGTTCCACAAATTCAAATTGGTTCAAACTCCCTTGCTCCGAGTAAGTTTGTGATGACTTTGAATTGCTATTATCTTGTGTTTGGTGTGGTTTCAAGATTGGTTATAAGATTTTGAAGGCCAAAATTATAAACCCTCTTATTTTGTGAAAGACTGCTCCTTAGGGTTTTAAATTGGTGTTTTAAAAATCAACTTTGGTGCCAAGATAATCCAACTCCATTCCCCACTTATGGTTTCTTTCCCATCACTGTAATCCTATCATCATGATCAATCCCTTATTCCCTCACATTCCCAAAATCACTTATTCCTAAAGTCCTATTATCCCTATCCCTAAAACCCTACCATTCCCTATCACTCTCCCTCTCTCATATCAGTTGTAGAAATTCCTAAATCCCAAAAGTCCCAAAAACAGTCAAGTGGTTGTCCTCATTTTGATTTCACTTGACAAAACACTTTTTTCCCACTGTCCATATTTCCCATCGTTCCCTTCCATTTGGCACCTATTTTGGCAATTGGAGGCAAATACACCAAATTCTTATTTTCACCTCATACAAATCAGCATACACTTGGCATAGACTTGTAACACCATGTTGGACACTGAGTCATCATATGAACAATACAGTGACTCTACCACTGAGTTACATGCACCAAGAAGGCCTCGTAAAGGTGGCAAACATGTGAGAGAAGAGCCCACCTCATTGACTCAGTTGCAGGCCTGCCCACTTGCCATGGCATGTTTCCGAGAGCAGTCATGCTATCAGTATTGTGAGAGGATTGCTCAGATTCAGCATCATCAAGAGTTGGCTCATTTGTTTGTTTTACATTTGCATGATGGTCAGGTAACTCTTGCTGGTGTAAATTTCACCTTGACACCGGAAACCATTTCTCAGGCAACAGGAATACCGAATGTAGGTGAAGAGTGGAACAAAAGACAGCATGTGGACAGAGTGCATTATGAACCATACATCAGGCCTAGCTATGTGAGGCAGCTCAACAGGGTATTCCCATTCCGGTTTCTAAAGGAATCCTATGCGCCTTTGATGAGACTCATTATTAGATACTTCAGTTGTGAGGGTCGGTTCTCACGCCTCTATGCATACCACATCAGGTTGTTGATGCATTTCACGAGAGTGAAGATGATGAACATTCCATATTTCATGTGCCGAAACATCGAGAGAATGACCACTCTTGTGCAGAAGAAGACTCCCGAGCAGCAGTACAACAACATTTATCATTATGCGCCCATTAAGATCATTGTCGTACATCAGCTTGGATTGCAGGGCATTGCATGGGAAGATTTTATTTCCCATTACTTCTTCACAGCCCCTCAGCCTCCTCCGAAGATTTTTCATGATGCAGGTGAGCCTTCACATCAGTTTGAAGGTCCCGAGACAGAGCCTATCAATGTGCCAGTGGTATTTACTTATCAGAGAGGCACGAGAGCATTATTTGCGGTGGGCACCGACGCAGTGTCTATTCTGCACCTGGCGGGGTAAGGGGTCTCGCTTCATCATCAAAGAAAGACAGTGGTTGGTGGCTGGTGACAGAGGCAAGAGGCCTATGCAGGAGGAGGGCCCTTTAGGAGGCCATGATACTGATTTTATACTGATTGATGAGGATTTGAGCTCTCCAAGCTCAAAGCTGAGAGAGACCATTCAGGAGCAGAAAGATGAGATCGGCACATTGACCGACAAGTTACAGAGAGCTCAATGGATCATCAAATACTTGGACCAGCGGAACAAACAGTTGGAGGATCAGCAGACGATCATGGAGTTGCAAAACATCCGTGAGAACCGGCAAGCTGCCCGAAGAAGCCCAACCGAGATGACACCTATTGAGCGGGAGATTGAGGCCGATAGAGAGACTTGGTTTGAGAGGGTCGACATTCATCTTGAGAAGCTGTTAGAGAAGGAAAACAAGGAGAAGAACATGCTCAGACACATGAAGAACCATTATTGGGCACGTACACATGTTTGCAAAGCAAGGATCAAGATCCTGAAAGCGAGGCTAAGGAGGGCATTGAAGCGTCGCAAAAGGCATGATAGGCTCCAAATATTGGCCAAAGCTTCTTTGGCTGAGCATAGTACTTGATGAGGGACCTTCAGCCAAAATTTCAAGGAATTTGGGAAAAATTTTGTCAATTTTGATTTTTTTGGCCTTAACACAGATTTTTCCACCCGACGCGTAGCGCCACTTGGCACGCGCTTATAATTGGCAGCTCTTCAGGGGGAAAAATTTGCATTTCTAGATTGGTTATGAAAATTTATGCATGATCATGGATTACCTAAGGATTTCATCAAGTTCTGGGTTGCCTAAAGGGTCAAAAACACCTTAAAAATGGCCTTTCTGCCAATTTTTGCACACACAGGAAGCAGTGTTGGGAGATTGAACTTTTGGAGGGGAAATTGGAAACCAAATCCAGAAATTGCACTTAGATTGGAAATTATCCAGGTAGGGATTTCCAACGAGCTATCATGAGCTCAATTTGGACTTCGATAAGGGCCTCAAAATCAGCTCCAAACTTGTGCTACGCATAGAGATTTTGGGCGCGGTGCATAGAGAATTTTGGCCTATTTTTCACTCAGCAGCTCAGAATTTTGCCTAGTTTTGGCCAGTTTCACTTTTTCATGTAACTCTTGATGTACCTTGATGTAATTTCATGACTATGATGTAATTTTGGCACATTCTAGAATATTCATTCACCAAAAGGTGAAATGTAAGTGAATGAATCAGTTTCCTAGCATATAGAGGCAAGTTTTTTCATTGCCTATTTTTCAGTTCCTAGTTTAGATATGGTTGAAACAGCTCCTAGAATGATGAGCTCGACCCATAGAGGCATGGGGATGAGTTAGGCTTGTCTATATCTTGTAATTCATCAGTAATTTTCAGGGTTGGACACTTGGGATTGCTTAGCACTTCATTGTACATTTCATTCTGCAATTTTGGCAAAGGAATAGACCAGGGTTTTGCAGCACTCTTTGGGATCCTTGTGGCTCTGTGTTTTGATGGTGTTTTTCTCCATGTAATTGTAAGTTCACTGATGTTTATGTGTACCATTTTTCTTCTCCTTTCTTCTTAGATTAAAAAAATCAGTGTTAAAGGTGGAATTCAGTAGCTTGCTTTTCTCTGCCTTCAGTTTTGTTTAATTTTTTCATGTTTTCATCTGTTTGAGGAGGACTCTTGAGACCCTCTTGCCCTCTTCAGCTCCTCACTGGTCTGATCCATCCATTCATTCAATCTAAAGCATCAAAACAATTTCCTTCCTTGCCCCAATCAAAACTCTGCAAAGACTAGGCCTAATCCCCGCACCCAAAACTGCCTTTCCCTTTGATCCAACAAAATTCCCCAAAATCAAACTCAAACTCCTTTACTTATATACCTAGCCTAAAATTAGCTTTTATTTCAGTCATCTCAAGCCCTATTGATTACTTTTCGCTGAGATTGACCCGGAGAGAGCCCTCTCCTGTTCTGGTAGGGCTAGCAACCAAACTGAGCGTGGTTTGATGTTACCCTGAACTCTGCCTTCCTTCAGCCTGAGGTAGATTTAGGCAATAACACACCCTTTATTTATTTATTTATTTTATAAAGTATTGTGCATCGACACTTATTCATTGCATGGGAGGAAGAGGGATCCTCACTTATTGAGAGAAGAAGAGGTTGTTCCTTCATAGAAGCATATATAAGACCTTTGATATTGTTTTTCTCATTTTTATTTTCCCCTTTTCCTCCTCTACTTGACTGGATAAGTGTGGATAACACTGAAACATTAAAAAAATAAACCGAGTGTAAGAATGAGGTTTCTAGAGTAGACACAGATATCATGGTTTGACACAGAGCTTTCCTCCTGCAAGGATCATATTTTTCATCAAAACATCATCAAATAACCAAGACGAGGAAGAAGGAATGGCAGTTAGCCAAATTTTGTAGTGCCACAAAGCCCTTTTATATTATGCCACATTGTCTTTGATCCAAATGGAACATCCTTCATGAGAAATTGTATTAAACAAAAAACAAAGAAGAGACAATACACAAAAATAAAACCAAAATCAAAAGGAAAAAACAAATGGAGGTTAAACCAATCAACAAAATGTGAGACAAAAGCTATAAAAAAAATGAAAGGCTACAGAAAGTGATTTCAAGATGAGAGAAATGAAAACTAATATTCAGCTAGACCGACTCCTAACCTAACCAGCTAGAAGGTCAGGGTCACGTATAATGAAATTTGTAATGTAGCCACCGTAGTTGCTCCCGACCTGCATACACAAAGATATGATCAATTAAAAATCATATAAATTAATATGCAATAGAAAATATAAGAGCTTGAATAATTTGCACAACAACTTTATGGTCTTTCCTATCAGCAGAAATATGTTTCATAGTCACTACTTCTATGGAACTTATGATCTTATCTTTTCGATGAAAATTACAAACAGACACACCTCGAAAGCTCCTTGTGAATGCACATTCATTTGTGCCATTCTTCTTAGGAAGCATGAGAAAAGACTGAAACTTGCTATTAGCAGGCTTGCTAAGTAATATGCTTCCAGGAAATCATAGATTGGATTGTGAAATTCGAAACAATCCTCTTGAAAACCCCAAAATCCTTGAAAAGAGGAATTTTCAATTAGAATTAAAGGTCCAGGATGATAATATTGTGAGTAAAAATGGGTCTAATCATATTCAGTTGATATTTCAAGACAGTGAGGATGTGGCATAACCATCAGCGAAGGCTAAAGTGCCTCAACTACTTGGCTAGTATCCAAACAGTGAGATGTTAAACCATAAATATAAAAGGATGAAAAAAACTTGTCATTGTATGTGTTGATAGGAAATTGATAAGTTGAATGACAGTCATCAGAGATAGAATCATGATCATATGGGTTTATTAAAGTATCAAATTCCCATCTTGTAATTAAAAAAGATACATCAATTTGAAAAATTTCGTGAATTCTCTAAACAATAGAACCAGCTTCCTTGCATACCAAATGTGACAAATCATCTTCCCATAACTGGTGATAAACCGTACAAGCATTTTAATCATCAAAGTAATTAAAGAGGAATGCTAGTATAGAAAATATACGAAACCAGTCAGGGTGTAATGTATGATAAAGAAGAACTTGATCCAAAAAATAACTCAAGAAATTGCTAACACTCAAGAGGATTTTTGGTGTGATGAGTAAATTCACAAGAAAAAATAGGAGCTGATTATTTTCCATAGCACTGAAAAGATATGAATTCTTCGGCCAAAGGTAATCTTCAAATTGATCTGCTTCGCGATTTTTTGCATTCACGAAAGGTATACACTTCAAACCCAAATTTGATAAAAGATATTTTCATGAGGATGAACTCACTACAGCAGTATGATCAGAAACTTGATCTCAAGAAGTAGGAAAATTGTAACTATAACTCCCACAATCCATCAAGAATGAGTTTGCATCCAATGAACAATACAAATGAAATAATTTTTCTAAAAAATTTAGATCTGACATGGTTTGTGAATTTTACTAGGATCGCGAGAACCTAACATAACCATAAACAAGAGTTGAAGTTCCTCGACTTATTCACAAGTCCCAAAACTTTGAAAATACAGGTAATAACACTTTATAAAAAAATTTAGATCACGAATTGCATGTGAAAATACTTTATCAATTAAATTAACAGGATCACCATTTTCTGGATGGAAGTTATCTCCATCATTGGTTTGATAAGATTTTTCAACTTCAACAAATGAATTACTCAAGTCATAATATTCCTCTAATCACAAGGCTAAGGATGTATGAATCGGAAAAATATCATGATCACACTGATTCGAAGAGTTGTCTCCATAAAAAATAAGAGATGATAAGGGATGGAATGGATGCTCTGTAATTTCATCACTTTCTTCTTCATCATGGATATTCTCACTATCCTATGTGATTTCAAGATTCAAATCATGAGATAATAAACTTGAATAGCATTAAGAGTGTCCATCGCAAGTTGATGCATTGTAAATAATAGAGTATAAAGGATACAAAGGTGAAGAGGAAGAAGTGTTCATAAGTGAATCTTCTTTGACCGAACCAATTTAAGATATAAATCTTTCAAAATAGAATCTTCTTGAGAAACTAAAATATCAATTGGTGCCCTTGGCAATTCATCATCATATGTTTCAACAAAGTCATCCTCTTTTGAATGATTATTCCCAAGAATTGAGATTGATTAGGAAAACTAATCACATTTGATTGACTACCAATATTATCAGATTCAATATAAGCCAAGAATGAGGAAACACCACCTTAAGATGGAGGATTTCGAAAAAAAAGAAGAAATATTGAAAGAATATTCACCTTTTTTCTCCTCTACCTGTGAAATGTGACTACCTTGCACTTTTTCACTACTTGGATTTGGAAGAGCTTGATTAGGAAGATCAAGGCACAAGGGGTTGTGAGAAATAGATGGTAGAGGGTGACAGGTATCCAAATCATATTCAATATTTAAATTATTAGTAATCATATCATAATGATGAATGGAGAGATTAGTTTTCAACATAGGCTTCATGAACCATTCTGATATTTCCTCCATAGGATCTGAATCGTGAAGAGTGGAAGGAGGGTGAGAATATGGATTAGGAATTTGATTTGTGGATTTCCCAACTTTATTATCATCGCAAGGAGGCACCCTCATTAGAACTAGAAAAGGAGGACGACAAGGAACAAAAGGAATAATAGGTTCCTCCTATGAGAAAGGGGGTGTCTCACGATTTACAAGACTTGGGGAGGCAGAAACATTAGGTGGTTTGTGTTGAAAATGGCAACAAGAAACAGTGAAGGAGGCCTCCTGAAACATCTTTCCTGATCCTAGTTGGAAAGATATCACCTAAACTAGGTGGGGACCACACATGTGATTTTTTGTCGAAAAATCTATTTTTAGACTATGTCTATTTTTAGACATATGGAGCATGGTCTAGGGGTTGCAGTATGTTATTCTTGGAGTATTGGTCATGTTGGTAAAAATAGATGGGACTCTATTTTTTGACCTATAGGTCGATAGGTCGATGTCTATTTTTAGACTGCCTATCCTAAAAATAGGGAAGTCAAATATTATTTACCCTTAATAATATTTGGACTCTAAACTTCACTTTACTCTCTTGGGATACCCCTGCGCCTTGACCGTAGGTGGGACACAGAATGCCGTGCAAGGAACATACCTTTCTATGAGTTAGGTGAGTCACTTTCCACGGTTGATTTCGGGCTAGGAGCCTGGCGAAGTGAGTTCGGTGGAGTTGACGCGACAAAGCTAATGGAGATGGTGTTCTCACAACTAGTCGAACTAGTTGTATTTAGTTTAACTGGTTAACACACTAGAGATGAGTTGGGTGAATTAAATATTATTTAATTCACTAATTATTAACTCATTATTCAACTAAAGAACATACTAGTTTAATCAGCGTGGGTACGGACAAATTTGTGCGAAGTATGAAGTGAAAGAGGTAGATGAAAGGGTTGAGTTAGCTACCGCTCAGTATGAGATTTGTACCATACTGAATAAATTACTGTACCATAATTGCGCAAACAAGTCAGTGAGATTCGAACTTTGGACTCCCATTTAGACTGCATTTGACCGTACAATAGAGGCAGTGGAATTAGTGGGTGTGTTTTGAACCTGTGACTTGTTCAAAACCAAGCTAGTTTTTTTGTAGCTTTGGGAGATAGTACTGAGTACTTGTGAGGAGTTTGTACTATGTATTGCTGCATGTTCTCTCCATTATAATATACTATAGCTGGGGGTTTTCAGCTATAAGCTTTCCCCATACATACTGTGTTAATGTGTGTGATGATTTGATGTGCTATCGCTTCTATTCTTTCCGTATGTGACAATTAATTGTAGAAGAGATTATGTGTTATGCATGCAATTCGAAATTGATGTGTGATCAGGTTAATCTCCATTGAATAAGTGATTTATTTAGCAAATTTCTACATGGTATCGGAGCAATATTAATTGTCGAGATCTATTACGGTGATTGCAAACTTATTTCCTCGGACAGAGCCTGCATACGGGCCAGATAGCCTCTGGATTCATCTTTCTTTGGAAAGTGAAAGGTCTGGTAAAAGCCCATGCAGTCAATCTCTGATTTGGAAATAATTTTTTCTCAAGTTTAGATCGGAAGCGATTGAGTTATCAGCTGGTGGTGAAATTCGAATTTGCAGATTTCTGTTCTTGGTGCCGCGGCGAAAATGTCTTTCAACGGTTTGCGACTTGAATATGCCTTGGAAGGAAGTTCGAATTATGTTGCATGGAAGGACTGCATGGAGGCTATATTAGATGATCATGGGCTGTTGGAATTCATGGAGAAAGATATTCCAAAGCCTACTTCTAATGATGCTGATGTTGTGGAAGCCTGGCGAAAGAAACAAGCAAAGTGTCGAAGGATCCTGTTGGAGGGCATAAAGGATCACATTGTATCCAGCCTGCATGGAAAGGCTTCTCCATATTTGATGTGGAAAGCTTTGACGGATCTATACCAAAGCAAGAGTGACTAAAGGAAGCTGGCATTCAAAGATAGACTCAGGACATCAAGATGGAGAAAGGCGACAGCATCGCAAAATACCTCACGAAGTTCACTCAGTGCAGAGATGAGCTGGGAAGTGTGGGGGTGACTGTCGAAGATGAGGATATGGTGGACCTGGCTCTTCTTGGTCTTCCGAAGGCTTGGAATTCCTATCAGAATAGTGTCAATGGTCGGGAGAAGTTGCCGGGATGGGATCGACTGTGGTCGGATCTCATGCAAGAGGAGATCAGGAGGACTACCAGGGACGAATCTTCATCAAAGGTATCTGATGAAGAAGACTGTGCTTTGGCTGTCAAAGAAAGGAATGGGAAGGGCAAGGAGAAGGCTTCTCAATCCGGTGAAGATGGTAAAGAGCGTGACATGTCCAAAGTGAAGTGTTTTCACTGTCACGATCATGGACATTACGCCACGAATTGCCCAAAGAAGAAGAAGAACAAGCAGGCTGCTGGAGCTGCAGCTGGTGAGGCTCTTGCCTCATAATTTGAGCTGGACTTCTCATTTATCACATGCATGTTGTCTAGTGCATTGGGATCGGGGTGGTATATTGATAGTGGTGCTTCCTTTCACATGACGGGAGATGCAAATCTTTTCAGTGACTTGGTGGAGAAAGGTCTCGAGATGCACGTTGAGTTGGGCGACGGTGGACGATACAATGCGACCGGCATTGGTACCGTAACCTTTCAGAGGGAGTCAGGTAAACTCATTCTTTTACAAGATGTATTGCATGTACCAGGTCTAACAAAGAATTTGATCTCAGTCGCAATGTGAGAGGATAAAGGGTATGAAGTTGTCTTCAGAGAAGGAAAAGTTTTCCTTCGGCACAAGGCAACGGGACAAGTCAAGAAGGTTGGGATTCGAGCAAAGAATCTCTATATACTTGAAGTAGATGGGATGTCTATGGAGCTTCCTATTGTTGGGAAGCGGAAGGAAGACATGCAACTGAAGCTTGAGAGGGAGCAAGTGTTGCATGCAGGCGAGAAAGACATGCAATTGAAGCTTGAGAGGGAGCGGGTTTTGCATGCAGGTGATAGTGAACCTCGGGATGTGGAGCAGCCACAAGAGGATCATGGAGTGGAAGAAACCACTCATGCAGAGAAATTTCATGCCAGACAGGCAGAGGGAGTGCATGCAGCTATACCACCAGGTATGAGGTGGGGCGACATGCATGATTAATCCCATGAGGAGATTTCTGGGCAGATTCATGAGATGGTGTGGATCTCATGGATTGAACCTGGCTACGAGGTGCCCACAGCGCAGCAGTAGCAAGATCATTTGGAGTGATGCAAGCAGATCAAAGTGACAGTGTCGGATACTGGAGCGCAGATCAGAGTTGACAGCAAGTGCAAGAGTGCATGGTTGCAAGAGTTCAACAGTGCAGTAGTTCCTGATGACATGTGCAGTTGGCCAAGCAGAAGTCGAAGACTTTGATGATAGATGCTAGATGCATCTAGACTGATTGAGTTTTTTGGAGCCTATTCAGTTTCAGAGGAGTTGCAGAGCAGATGCATGGAGTTGCATGGCGCTTGTGAAGGTTGCAGGGCGAATGCATGGAGTTGCATGTCGCATGCAATGACAGTCCTTTCTTGTTGAGAGGGAGTGTTGAAGATTGCAACAAGAAACAGTGAGAGAGGCATCCTAAAACATCTTTCGTGATCCTAGTTGGAAAGAGATCACCTAAACTAGGTGGGGACCACACATGTGATTTTTGTCGAAAAGTCTATTTTTAGGCTATGTCTATTTTTAGACATATGGAGCATGGTCTGGGGATTGCAGTATGTTATTCTTGGAGTATTGGTCATGTTGGTAAAAATAGATGGACCTCTATTTTTGGACCTATAGGTCAAAGTCTATTTTTAGACTGCCTATCCTAAAAATAGGGAAGTCAAATATTATTTACCCTTAATAATATTTGGACTCTAAACTTCAGTTTACTCTCTTGGAGCACTTCAGTTTGACCCCCAGAGGTGGGGCATGCAGCTGCCAGAAGGAAATACGCTTTTCCTATGAGTTAGGTGAGCTAATGCATGGTTGACTTCAGTTAGAGCTCAAGTGGCGGAGTTCGGTGGAGTTGATGCGACAGTTAATGGAGATGGTGTTTTGGTTAACTAGTTGAACTAGTTGTATTTAGTTTAACTGGCTAATACACTAGAGATGAGTTGTGTGAATTAAATATTATTTAATTCACAAATTATTAACTTATTATTCAACTAAAGAACACATCAGTTTAACTCAGTGCATGGACAGTTCAGTGGCGACAAGTGAAAGAGGTAGATGAAAGGGTTGAGTTAGCTATCAGTTGCGACATTAGTTGTGCATGAGATTTGCACCACACTTGGAGGAAATTACCAATGACAATTGCGCAATTGGAGCCAGTGAGATTCGAACTTGGATCTCTATTTAGACCAGCCTTGACTACGCAATAGAGGCAGGGAAATTAGTGGGTGTGTTTTGAACCTGTGACTTGTTCAAAACCAAGCTAGTTTTTGTGTAGCTTTGGGAGATAGTAATGAGTACTTGTGAGGAGTTTGTACTATGTATTTGCTGCATGTTCTCTCCATTTATAATATACTATAGCTGGGGGTTTTCAGCTATAAGCTTTCCCCATACATACTGTGTTAATGTGTGTGATGATTTGATGTGCTATTGCTTCTATTCTTTCCGCATGTGACAATTAATTGTAGAAGAGATTATGTGTTATGCATGCAATTCGAAATTGATGTGTGATCAGGTTCATCTCAATTGAATAAGTGATTTATTCAGCAAATTTCTACAGTTTGGATTCTCCGTGCAAAGAGATAGGAACTAAATGCTCAAAAAATTTCGTGAATAAATCCCAATCCAAGTATTATCCACGAAACTCATAACATAAGTGAAGTAATCTATTAGAAAAATCATCAATTGTTTCATTAGTTTTCATTCTAAGCTGGTTTATTCTTTTATAAACATCGCGTTTATCATACCTACCAAAGACTTGATGAAGCTTATTGAGGAAATGATGAAAATAATGGATATAAACGGATGGTAAGGTATGACACCATCGATTAAAACACCTTCAAGGGTGAGGAATAAAGCGACACATGAAAAATATTCATCATCAACTTCGTAATATTCACAAAATTTAATAAAATCATAGATGTGCTCAGTTATAGATGTTCCATCCCCACTATCAAACTTTAATTGAGACAAGTGATAAAGCGGATCATCGGGGATTACAAGTTTACCAAGGGATATATTAGAAAAACAACCTCGGAGTATGATTTCATGATGAACCATTTAAGATAATAGATTCAAAATAGACTCAACGTGTACAACTTTTCATTTGTCCCTCCTTCTAACGCCATTTTGTTGACAGTGCTGGAAATATGTCAACCAAGGGTGTCTCACCAATGTGAATTGCCAATTAGACCTCACACCATTTGGAGTAGGAGCCCCATCTGGAGTATCGGCTCGGTTGCCATGTATTCTTGTATATTTTTCTTGGCTACAAAGTTCAGCACAAGAGAGTAATATTCATGTATCTTTGGATTAGAAAGTGAGTATGCCTTGTGAAATGTTCATCTGCGAAAAGTAATAGTACAAATATAGAAAATGCACACAAGCATATACATATAAATGAATCATTGATATATCAATGAAATAGTTCAGAAGGAAGAAAAAATTGTTAAAGCAAATACAACACACCTTCAACAAGATTGTAATAGACCCCAACAAAAGTTCATGTAATAAAAGTTAATAAAGGAAAAATAATACCACAGTTAAGGGACACTTATTCCAAGATTAATGTTGGGCAAAACATCCACTGGATATGTGTTTATGGCTAAGGAAATTGGCAAAGGCAAAGGAAAAGGAATTAAAGAGGTAAAAGTATTTTTGGCACATTTATTTATGAAAATAAAGGAAATTAGGAGAAAAAGGAGGTGAAAGGTCACAGGTTGCATGCGAGGAAGAAATTGAAAGAAAATAATGGAAAATGAAGAAAATAGTGGCCTCATTGATAAAAAGGATTTTGAGGATCAATTCATGGCTTTTTGTCAGTGCAATTTTGGAGCTCTCTCATTATTCTCTCTCTCACACTCACTCTTGGATACTTATAGTTTTCCTTGGAGAATTTCAACATTGAGCCAAGAAGGGGGAAAGAATGCAAAGGAAGGGCAAAGAAAGGAAAGGCAAGAAAACATCAAGCAAGGGAGAGCGGGATCTAGCAGCTTCAACATGAATACTTGCAGGTAACATATTGCATGTGTGATTTCCTAGTTGGTTTGGACATGCATGGATTATGCATGTTGGTATTTGGTTCTCTTAATGTCGGTGGCATGGTTTTTTCGGGTTTTGACAGTGTTTTTCAGCCTTTCCTTTCCTTTTCCAAATGCTATGGTGTGTTGGGATTTTGATCTCAGTTTTGAGCTTTGTAATTTCCGGATAGATTTCAGAATCCGGGGTGGAGGTGGTCTCAAGGAAAATTCCCAAAGTCCTAGGAATCCCTTGACCAGTTTTTGCAGGATACACAATAAATCCTGAGGGTGGTGTCTCGGTTTAGGACCTAGTGATCCAGGTTTGGATTGAGGTAAATCCTGAGAGACAAGGAGACAGAAAATTCCTTAAGGATAGTGATGGATTCTGGATGGCTTTCATAGTTTGGTTTGGTTTTGTGATCGGAGCACCGGTTTTGGTGTAACCACGGTATGGTAAGGGTGGAGTTGGTTTAGCCAATGGATTCCCTTGGTTTTGTTTTGGATTGTATTATCCATGAGATCCCCCATTCATTCTTTGAATATGGCATGAGGGTGAATGGATGAAGAGAGATTTGGCTCAACCGTGTCTATGGTCGGGTGGTACATGGAAGTCCCCAACCTAGTCGACTATTTCCTGTGTTTAATGAAAACTAATTTCTCTTGCTTTTGTACATATTAATGTGTGGATTTAATGGTTGTTATATCATTGTTATTTCCACAGATTTATGCTATTTATAAGCATGATTAAATTATTGGTTCATGTCATGGTTATTTAATGTGTTTACTTGTAATGGTTAAAATAATGGATGCAATACCTAATTGATGTCATATTTGTTCAAGGAAGAGGGTGGTGATCCTTCTTGTAATTTATCATAAGATTTTACAGTCATTCATGCTTTGTAGTGTATCATAGACCTATATATTTCATTCATGCCAAGTTTTTGACAGAATGTCAGTCTTGGTTGGGGATGGTCAGGCCTAGTCCTAGAGTCATTTTTTGGTTATTTGGCATTTTTGTCATGTGTTTTATGATTTCTGAAAGAAACGGGAAGTTTAAGGCATTGTCCGATATTCTGGGCTCAAAAAGTGCCATAAATCCCACGGACGCAAGAATAGGTCTGGGAAATTGAGTCCCTAGATGCACACATGCCTATGTCATGGGAGCATCCAAAGCCTCCTAGATGAACCCTTTCCCATATCAAGGGATATTATGGGGTTTGAAGGCCTAAAATTTAGTGAGACCCTGGAACAAGCCATCTTGATGGCTTGGATAGCCTCTCGAGATCTTGTAGCAACTACAGGGAGTCTATGTTATGGTTTTCCATGTCAATTCCACTTCCTTAAAGTCACCAAGGAGGTTCAGTATGCTCTAGACTTCCCTCAACTCATGTTTACCCTATTTGGTCGGTTACTTGGGTAGATGTGAGGGGAGGTGTACGTTACAAACATAACTACCAAAGCCACTGAAATAGTTCAATTTCCTTAGTACATATGAAAACAACATACATCACAAACATTCAAAGAATAGTCTTACAATATTCACGACATATGCATGAAAGAGTGTTGGATCAACAAGATTCTGAATTAAGTAAAATTTCCAAGATACATCAAGACAATGAACACCACTAGCCCCAATAATGGAGCATTAGATTAGTCACTTTCTCCTCCAAAACAACTATCTTCTTCTCCAATGCCTAGTAGGAGGAGCCAAGGTGAAAATTCCTTTGCATTAACAATGAGGGTATATATATAAAAAATGGGGTGATAATTCGACTCCATTGTGACTCTTGGACTACCCTCATGGTTGTTTGACTTCTCTATGACCTTTCGACTCATGGATGACTGTTGGACTTCCACTTTACATTACATTTTTCAAAATACAATTTACATAATCCACAAATGATGTGGCACATGATGGCTCTGACATGATGTGGGATGACACTGATGACATGGATTGCACGATGACATGGCAATGTCAAGTCACTCTTTGTTGTTTATTTCTTTGTGTCTTCTTTAAATATGGTGCATTTTCTTCTTATTCTTCCTCCTTATAACTTGAACATAAGGAGCCTTCAATGTGGTCTTGATATTTTGTCTTCCATTGCAATTTTTTGTTCTTTCGTCTTCCCGCTTGGTGATCATCTGGTCTCTTTAGCTCCATAAGTGTCTTATAGAAATTCCCCCTTCTCCTTTTCCTCCATCATCATCCTTTCATGATAAGATAAAGTACCTACAACCTAAATCCATTCATGACAAGACAAAATCAGTACGAAATTTCTCTAATCTAACATGCTCCATGAAATCACTTATTAGGATTGCAATTGGTGACAGGTTGAGTAAATAAATTAGGGATTGCATAGTTACAGGGGCCAAGTTTTGAGATTGAGACCTGATATTGTACAATGAACAATTTAGGATGGATAGGGTCAAAGGATTGTGTGGTTGAGGGGCTCAAGATATCAAGGCTGGGGCTTGAGGCTTTAGGTTGCGCAGTTCTGGAAGGACATACTCAAGGAAGTGAGTAGTTGAGGGACTCAGGAGTTCAAGCTTGAGGCTTGAGCCTTGAGATTTACTAATGAACATTTTTTGAGAGGTCGAGCTAGGTGACTGTGTATTTGAGGGGCTCAAGAGCACATGGTTGAGGCTTAAGGTTTGAAGTTGCCAAATGCACAGTTTTGGCAAGAGAAAAATCAGGGAGATTACGTATTTGAGGGGTTCAAGAGCTCAAGGTTGAGGCTTTAGTCTTGAATTTTCCCAATTTTTGGTCCTGTAGGGAGAACAGTCTCATAAATTGCATAGTTCGTGGAGTCAGGATGGAGGCTTGCTGCTTGACATTGCGTAATGCAAAATTGAGGCTGACTGGGAGGCAATGATTTCGAAGTTCTGAAGCTCAAGGTCAAGACTGAGAATTGTTACTACACATTTTGTAGTTCCAAGAGGAAATTTCAGGGCTTGAGGGTTAATATTACGCAATGCGCAGTGTAGGAGGGTTGAGTGAGGTCAAGTTTCCCAGGAGTGGATTTTCCAGATGAGGCTAAGTGTGGAATCAGTGAGACCATAATCACACACTTAGAATAGTTGAAGACAAAAAATTGACCACTCATAATACATGAGCAACATACCTCCCTCAATGCGACGAAATTGCGACGGCTTTCCCCAAGTGCGACAGAAAATGTACACATTGCGACGACAGTGACGAAATTTGCGCAACAATGCATACATCTTTGTGAATGAGTGTAAAACATGTCTACATGACTAGAGGGACTCATAAACACAAAATTAAACCCTTTTAAATGAGCCAAAACTCTACTTTAAATGATAAGAGACATTTCCCATGCCATAAGACGACATTTGTTATATGAAGAGAAAAGTGTGAATGACACTTGCGATACGTGAACGACGATGAAAGAAACACATGCTAGAGAAAAAGATAACATGAAGAAGACACTAATTAAAGTGAAAGCAAGTGAAAGAGATAGTTGAAAGCATGAAAATGACACTTGCGAAAGCGAAGGTGTAGAAAAGCAACTGTTGGAAAACTAATATAAACAGGATTACAAACGCAGCCAAAAGTGAGAAATGTTTAATGAAAATGCACACCGACTGTCGACATGAATTGAAAATTTCATAGAAACTTTCTTGATCGACTATTATAGTCTATTTCGATCTTACGTGAAGGGATACACTCATGAATTCATTACAGACTGAGCATGTGTAGGCAGGTGACTTCAACACTTACAATACATGAAGGGAGATCAAAGATTTAACAAAGTATGAATCGAAACAATCAATCGAAAGATCCACAGTAGGCTCCAAAATTTAAGTATAGGAAAAATTTTGGAGGGTGTTTGTCGCAGTGACAACAAATTTACAAATTATGGGTTTTTACTCATTATCATCAAGTGAGAAGGCACATAGTCCTAGAAGCATAAATTCTTTCAAATACAACAAGGTTATTTGTGAACCATTAATCATAGACATACATAAACACATAGTGATTTTAATAAAACTTCTAAACACACTTCAACTTCAATTGCATTAGCAAGTTAGAGAAAGATATATAAATTGTTCACCCTAGTGGGATTCACAATGGTTAAGGGTAAACATAGGTAAACTAGTTATAGATTAGGGAAAAAAGAGAAGTGTGTATACATCGAAAGATAAACAAAATGGGGACTCATCAATATCCATAACACACTCTCATGTTGTATTTGAACTCTCTCTATTCTATGAAGGCTCTCTTGGGGCTCTTAAGTTGGTGTATATAGGCCCACTCTCTTTTGTATTTTAACTAAATAAAATCCTATAGTGAGTTGGGTCTCTATAGTTTCACTCTCCCATTTTTATTTCATAATTTACACAACTACTTGTGTAATCTAAGGGGATAAGGTGAAATGATGGTGTAATATTTCCATATGGCCAGGGTTATACTTGATTCCTAATCATTAAAATTTTGAATTAGTGTGTTTCAAGGGTTGCAATGAATGCTAACTTTCTACAACTAAGATTAAAACCAACCAAGTCAATACCGATTTGTCATGTTTCTTGGTGGTTTAAACGTTACCTAGTCATTATTTGGGCATATAACCCTTCTTGGAGAGGACACCCTATCTCCCGAGTTATGTATAAATACACAATATCATTTGTAATATTTATCTTGTGATATTATTGATCATTTTTTAAGGTTAGAAGAAGCATTCCTTTATAAATTATTTATGCCTAATAACACTTATATCTTTGGAATTGACTTACATTTGATCATTTCTCCCCCCCCCCCCCCCTTCTCATTAATGGATGTTTACTTTTCTTTTTCACATAATAAAGTCATGTTATCATTAAATTTACACTTAACATTACACTCATAGAGTGTTACATTATAATCTCAAGCATACCTTGATTACAAAAGCTCCTAAAGAACAGACTAGACATTTATTATTAGTGATTGTCCCAAATGGTTATTGTTGTGTAGAGAGAGCTCTTAATACAAAATTTATAACAAATGTGATGGAATGATGAATAAAAGAACGTGTAGTTCCACATAACAATAATACAATGTTAATCAATACAATATAGTCAAAAATGAATTCCACACGTCCTCCAAAAAATGGGAGAAGAAATCCCTTGTGACATGACATTTTGATTCTTCGATCTTGCCCCTATACTTTGATAACTAGGCATAGAAAGATTTGGCAGAATAAAATTTGAATGCTTAACTCAACAAAAGAAACCCTAGAAAACATTGAATGACAAAATGATCCATTAATGGAAATAAAATACCCCTTCAAATATGAAAGGACATATTTTAGTTCAAGGCCCGACTAATTTAATCATTGGCAACCTAGGAAAAAAAATCCCCAAAAGTGGAATGGATTGGATGAGATTTGAATTAATGACATCTAAGTAACAATCTCAAGAAAAAAATTTGACGACAACACCCTCCCATCCTCCAATACCAAAATATCAACTTTATTATTGACTTGCTAGAACAAATTTGATATTGAGACACAAGAATGAACCAAATAAATTTCGTGTTTTGTAGCTCGAAAGGTACTTCTAGTATTGTGTCTTGACTAGAAGGACCTTGATTTGCCTCTTTAGTAGCTTGCAGGCAACATGAAGAGTGTGAAAGTGAGTTGCACACATGTGTGTTGTGCGTGACATGGATGAGATGTGCATGTAAAAAAAGTTAAGTTTACGAATTGTACTTTAATTAAAGTAGAGAAAGATAAAGATAGGATAGTAAATTAAATTAAGTCACTTATTTTCAGTTAACTTGACGACCTAATTGTGTTCATCAATCTTAGCTTAAGAAAATTATAAATTGAAACTAGGCGTTGAGGCTAAGACACAAAAACAACACAAGATTGAGAGAGGCTTCTTAGTGAGTGTGTGTGGGTCCGCTGGAGAGTGTAGTGAGGATGGTGATTAGTTTTGTAGTTTGTATATTCTCAGTTGGGTCATTACTTCTGGACGAGAGCCCAAGTAATTTTTGTGATTAATTTAAATAATTGTTGACTCAACATAAATTTGTTTATGTGTTTGATTTAGATAGATTAATTTTTCTTCCACTAAATATTTTGGTTAGGAATTTAGTTGTGTATTAATTTAGATAATAATTGTTGTGAACCGAATACTAGGTATTGGGGTCAAGAAATTCTAACATGGTATTAGAGCCCCAACTCTACATCAAACTCGGAATTACAGGTACATGGCTCATGTCGTATTGTTCGAGCCAAGTTGGGCATGATCATATGAACCAACATTTTTATTAAGGTAGTGATATTTTTTTTTAAAGAGGCAAGAGGAAAAACATTTTAAGGGAAATTTTTTTTGAGTCGATGAAAAAAACATAAGATTAAAAAAAGGGGGGGCCATATTTTTTTTAAGAAAAAAATAATAAAAAAATGTTTGGACAGGGTGTGGGGGTTTGTGGTGGTTGGTCGACATCCCACCAGCTATTTGCAACAACCATGATGGGCAGCTGCCACTAGGGTAGCTGAGAAGCCGACCAATGACTAAAAACCACTAGCCATCGGGTTGTGGTGATAGATCAACATGAAGACAAGACTATTGAATGCAAGACAACAAGGGACTTCCCATCAGTTGGCGACAAAAACTCAAGGAGAAGTCGTGAAAAGGTTTCAAGTTATGCAGAAGAGGTAGACAACAAGACACAAGTCAAAAATATGCAGCCAAAGACAAGGAGTGCAGGGATTACAAGTTGAGATGGACGACAACTACCTCAAATAAGTTTAAGTATCTACATAACCGATTGAGGGTGACAAGTTGAAAAGAGAAATCTTACGGGGTTGCAGCGAATGACCTGATGAAAAAAGGTGCTCGATTTTTCAACAGAACCAACAGATAGAAAACTTGAGTGAGGCTCCAGGATTTTCCACTGAGATAGCAGGTGTCCACAAGAGGCAGCCACCATCCAAGCAGGGTTCAATAACTATGAGTCCATAAGAAACACAGTTGCATGATCAACAAATATTGAGACAGATCAATGGGTGTTGGAATGGGCTAAAAACCTTTGTGTATGTGACGTAGAGGCGGAGGAGCTAATGAAAACATAGGTAATTAGCAACAACGACTATCTAGAAGAAATATAAAATGACATGAAGGTGGTGGCAGGATGTATTAACATAGTACAAATCCTGGAAGTGGCAGGTCAAAGGAAAAAGTGCCAGCAACACACAAGTCATTGCAGGTGGTTGCACATGTCGTGGATGGAGCAATTAGCATGGTGCACTGATGAACAAGAGTATTGGTTGAGGGGTTCACATTAAAGAGTTAACATGTTGGTGATAGTCAAAACATGCCTAAAGGTGGCCACAACAATGTCGCAAAAGTAGAGGTCGAAAAGGATCACACATTGCAGGAGAAAGGAACCGAGCACGTGGGTGCAGTAACACACAGGTCATGTGGCTTGTTGTAAGGTGTTGTATATGGAAAATTCAAGACCTACAAGAGTTCGACTGTAGGGACGGTAAGGAGGATCATGTCGCAAACATGGTGCCATGATGGGCTTGATCAAATCGTTGTGGGAAGTAGTGGCCAACAATTCCATGGGCAAGGGATCTGCCACGACAGGCATGGGCCAACATTTTTTGGCATAACTGATAGTATGCAATGGAAGGTACGAAGGACAGTACCAACTTCCAGCAGGATTAGTGGATTTCAAACCTCAGAGGGAGATTGTACAAGTCGAGGGATTGGCAACAGAATTCATGGGTGACTCAAAGGTCCGATACAGACCCACAACCATGCTAGAAGGACTTAGTACAAGGTTATTGCTAGTAGACAGTAAAGAATTCAGTCACATGACGGGGATCAAGTTAGTGTTCCACATTATTTCAGAGATAGACTTAGGTTGTCATATGAGTTGTGGAGCTAGCACCACGCTTGTAGTGAAGGGGGTTGGATGTGTCAAATTCCAGCTAAAGTTAGGAGGATTTCTGGAGGTGACAGGGAAGTTGTTTGTTCCAGGGTTGATGGTACATTAGCTTTCAGTGTCAGCCTTGGAGGATGTTGGATAAAAAATTTTGTTCTAGGATGGACAGGTGCTTCTATATTCAGAGTGAGCAACCTTGGATGTAGTTGTAGTGCCTAGAATCAGATAGGGGTAGGCATACAAGTTGTTGGGACAACCTGTGTGTATATCCAAGGGGATATTAGATACAAGATCGGTGTTAGTTGTTGACAGGGATCAGGTGGCGATGAAGAGTGATTCTTCAGGTAATACCAAGAGCCTTAGTTGGTATGATATGACATTGTTATATTCTTATGATCAAGATCCTAGGAGAATGGTGTTGTGCAGGAAAATCCCCTCTGCGGACAGAGGCGATCCCTCTAGTCCTAGGGTGGGTCTAGCAACAAGGGAACATGTTGGTTTCTAAATTCCTAGTTCATAAACGAAATGCGGATTGGAATAGATGTCATGCCTCAATCCAATGCTCTTGACATAGTACGTTGCGGTGATCCCTTGATCTTTGTTCTTCAAGCCTTGCACTCCATTGGTAGTGATATCCACACACCTACACAAAGATCAAACAAACACTAAAATGATACGAGCATACATTTTCATTTACGACTATCTAACTAGTCAAGGAGAGTCATAAAATTTGAATACTAACATAGACAAAGATGGAACTAGAAATCATTCATGTCATATTAATGTATAAAAGGGAGTTTACAATCTGTTCCTTGACGTTGTAGACCTCCTTTGATGTGTTCAATCAAGCACGTCTCCAAAGCATTCATTCTTCAATTTGGCTCAAAGAGTCGAAAGGCTCAAACTCTCTCTCACAACTATGGACTATTCTCTGCTATCTTCTACACACCAGCTCTTGGTTTATTCTAGCTAGCAGAATCAATGGGATGAAGAGGAATTTATAATAGTGGAGGAAGGGCTTTGGGATCCACTTATGGTGGAAGAAAGGTCTATCCCTTTGGAAAGTTGCATTTTTGTAGGAACTAGAAGGCCAAAGGGAGAAAATCGACCACATCCAGTTGAAAAAAATCCATGATTCCGCTCACGAAGTTGTTAGATCTTAGAAGCTTCATTTCCATATTAAAAAACTTTCCAAAATTATCTCAGTGCAGGGTTCCTTCAGAGACAGATTGACCACAACGTGAGGCCTAGTGAAAATCTAACCATGGGCGCGAGGACATAACTACACCACAGCGCTGACCTAAAATTACATGCTTTTAAGGGTCTAGTTCGGGAATGGTCTATAGATATTTTTTTCCTGGCATGTTAAGGGATGAAATAACATTCATTATGATGTGTGACAGCACATAGGGGTCACTATGATGGTCCTCCAATATTCGGAATAGGGAATGCAGGGACGGTGAAAAAATTTTGTGTAACAGATGCCCCCTAAAGCATGAAGTCCGAGAGAGAGGAAGGCGTGAAATGATTTATGAGAACATGCCCAAACCAAAACGTCACCGTCAGAGGACCTGCAAGATCAAGTATGACTGATATCTCTGATACATGAGTACGAGGTATGGGCGCAACCATCCATAATAGAGATCATGTAGTAAGATCCATGGTATGGTCACAGCCATCCAGTGAGAAGGATCATAAAATATACTCAGGTATGGTCGCAACCATCCAATCAGAAGATTTGGGTATACAGTCATGACACACCAAATCATCCCACAGCTTGGATTTCATCAGGCAAACCCAGGGTCTTGTGCTCAGTTCTGAACCAAAAAAGTACAAATTCAGGCATCTGAATGAATGAGACGAAGTCGAACATGCAAGAAAGTCGCCTAATTACTAGTCGATGATAGAAGTTGTTAAAAGATGCAAAAGAAACCACCAATAACGACAATGGTTATTAAGGTACTGCTAGTACAATCC
The DNA here is from genome assembly GCA_034641835.2 of Pinus albicaulis. Classification (NCBI taxonomy): domain Eukaryota; kingdom Viridiplantae; phylum Streptophyta; class Pinopsida; order Pinales; family Pinaceae; genus Pinus; species Pinus albicaulis. The sequence goes on from CM076582.1 coordinate 885,915,366, forward strand.
ATAGAATGTGAAAAAATGAAATGGAGTTGAACATCCACGAAATCACCTGATCGAAGGCCAATGATGAGAACCTGTTGTTGAAGGCGAAGAACTTGCCATTGAGGCATGCAAGCTCTAAGATACTAGAGGGGAGTCTCTGGATCAACTTCCTAGATAATGAGATGAAGTCGACAGGAAGTTATCAGTCGAAGGAGGGCCATAATGTTTCCCATATCATCGACATGAGACAGAGGAATAATATGATAGTGAATCAAGACTTAACAGAGGATTAGGGATTTTAAACTGCAAAAAGGGATTCTCTTGAACATATTAGTGACACAACTCCAGAATCTAGCAGTATTTGAAATCAAGGGATCTGAGGTCATGGTGACAAGGCAAAGAGCAGATGAGAAGTCAAAATGGATAACCCAAACCCATGGAGGAAAAATAATGAATGTGGGACGTCCCCAACCAAACACGAACTGCAGACAAGTGTCATGTTCGAAAGCAACATATTTCCGACGCAACTGACAACTAGTTCCATTTTCCCCCACCATTTCTGGTGACTACCCCAAATATTTTTGGAAACAATCTTGAAGGGGATAGCATATGATTTTCATGTAATTTTTTCCTTCAGAAAAATCCATCCTAGTACATTTTACGAGCCCTAGGAAGGAGGAACTCGGTAATGTCATGGCAACGACTCTGATGTCACTTATATTTAACGAGTCTGACAAAGGGAAATATTAGCATCTTTTCATTTTTAGAGAGTTTGAAAAGAGGCAGAAAAGAAAACTCCAAAAGGTCCCTTTTTGTAGGTCGTCTCTCAAATCCAAAAAGGTAGAAAACAATATCTGAGAGAACCTCTTAGCTATGTTCGACTAAGGTATTCCTTTTTCGTAAATAATTTATCCCAGCCCGAAAAAGGGGTAAACTTATATTGGTAAAATGACGTTTCGCAGCCTTTAGTGAGTTCAAAACAACAAGAGCTCGACAATATCTTCATATTTTGAGAGTCAGAAAAGAGCCGAAAGATGACTCCAGGGGGTGACTTTTTCTTGTTTTTACCAAGTCCGAAAAAGTAACAAAATACAACTCGTTTCCTCATCGTTGCCAGTTTTAGGACCTATTGCTGCACAAGAAACAAATGTAAAACCCATTTTCGAGAAAAAATAATAATAAATAATTGAAAATGCATCCAAAAACCTAATTAGGGTTAGAAAATGTTACAAAATCACTCAATAGTAAAAAATAATTTACTTTTACCTTTTCACTTGCTTGTGAGCACTTTCACCAGTTTTCACTGTGAATTTGGGGTGCTGACTGCAGGTGATTCAGGAGGCCATTGACAAATCCGGTTCTTCTAGATAAGAACCATGAAATTCCCCTGAAATTTCATCCATTTTTTTTAATGTTTTCATGTCTTGATGCATTTTATGGAAGAGTTTGAAAAACTCATATCCACGGCAGTCGGCGTCGATTCTCGGCACGGAGCCGCACTAACCTCCATGATTTTGATACAGGGAAAGCATTGCTCGGCACTGTTGTTTGAAAAATAGCTGCGCCGAACGCCACGTATAAAAAATTTCAAAATCTTCTCAAAAAATGCTTGTCAAAATTGATTCATTTTTTAACCATATGGATTATGGAATCTTTGTATTTGGTTTTGTAGGAAGAATCAGTAGTTTTAATGGCAATAGAGTGGAAAGAGCAAGAGAATGGGGCAGAATATGCACAGGCCATGGAGGATGATGCATGCTTAGATGCTCTGAGGAATTGTGGGCTCCTTAAATTTTTCATGACCCCATGTCTGAGAGCTCAATTAGAGCTGCTGCAATACTTGATCAGTGTATGGGACATTGACCAAGAGAAATTCATCATTCATGACCAGGAATTGGAGATAGAAGTCTCCGGCATATACTTCATAACACGATTTTCGTGGAGGGGAGAGCGAGCACGAATGATAGGTACTTGGATCCTTGGAGAGAGCATGGTCATGCTGATAGGGAGAGCATGTCCTAAAGCACGTAAAGAACATAATAGTGGTAAACTAGACATTCAGACAGTGCAGGACTTACCTTTGAGGGTAGTGTTGCATACCATTACTCGAGTTGTTGGATCTCAGGCTCCCCATGAAGCCACAAAGACTCAACTCCAATTAGCCATAGATTACATGTAACTAATAATTTTCAATTGGGCAGAAGCGGTGACGATTAATATGAAATGTCAACTGACCAAGTGTAAAAACAGCAAGCCAAAGCAATTTGGGTATGGGTCAATTTTGATATCATTCATCCTGGAACGATTACCAATATTCCAAAGTCAGGAGGTAATTGTACCTAGGCCACCATCATGAGAGCCATGGATGGTCCATTGGGCTGAGTTGATGCCTCGATCAGGGGGTGGGAAGTATATGTCATGGAGACCAGAGTTTTTTGACTGGTTGAGCCGACAACTCATCATGGTGGAGGATTGGCCATATACCGGTACCAATTTTAGGGGTGATCCAGAACTTCCACTTCCGGAAGGGGACAACTAGAATGAGGACAGAGGTAAAAACTCATTTTTTGGGTTTTTATGAGTATTACGATTTTTTGTTTGTTTGTATATATGTGTGTTCTGATGTTTTCCCATGTGCTACAAATGTTGGACCAGAGAGACCCACAGGGATGTCTCTGATAGCTCGGAGGGTCCCAAGAGAGTTTGAAGTGGCCCCTCATGGCGAGGGAAGTGATAACAAGGAAGAAATTGCATGTAACCTGGAGGGACTCACGAGCGGGATCCTGGAGTACGTGACATTTGAGGAAATTCCTCGTCCTTACCAGCGGCACACTGCGGGGGTTTCTAACCGCATCCATCGACTACTGAGACATGTCGTACGGGAAATGATGTGCTATCATGATAACCATGTTGATTAGACTCCTAGGCTTTATTTCTGCATTTTTTGAGAGACATGGCGTCTCAGGATGTAACTGAAACACATATATTTTTTGAAGTATGGTGTACAAGCCAATGCAAATAATATATATATATATATATATATATATATATATATATGTTTATTTTCTTATCTAAATCTTACTATGTGATGATGATTGCTTTTACAAATTCTGCAAATGTCTATCTAATACAAGATTAGCTACTGCATCAATTAACGTATTCATTCTTCTAGGAATATGTTGGTATGTAATGTAATCAAAATTCCTTTCTAACAAACGAACACGTAAATACATCCTTAAAATCTGAGGGTTTCTGACAAAATAATGCCCATTGAGCTGGAGAACAATAAGTTAAGAGTCTAGGTTTACAATTAATTCACGAATGTCGAGGGCAATAGCTTCAGTTAGAAGTTTGATAACTGCACTGTATTCAGTGGCATTTTTAGTTGTACATCCTAAACAAATGCCTTGAATGTCTACTAACTCACCGTTAGGATCATAAATTAACCAAGCCGCGGAGGATAGGTTATGGGTACTATGGGAGGCACCGTCAGCGAAACCGACATAAGGAGTGAAAAACATCTGCATAGTAAGCAAAGAAAAAATAAGCAAGAAAAATTGCTCGCAAAGCACACCAAGCCAAAAATGTACAAAAACTAAAAACACACTTATTTACAGAAGAAATGCACGAGAAAACTCATGCATAATATTTTTTTAGGTATAGCCCATTTCGGGGCTGATCCAGGGGATTTCCTTCATAATCAATAAGCTCATAGGCCCCTTTTTGAAAAACACATTTAACGATGTACGACCCATGCCACATGGGTTCGAATTTACCTGCACCCAGCTTATCGTGAACTTGGTCATACAAGAGGACAAAGTCTCCTTCTACTAAGGTAAGAGGGGAAACTGTATGGTCAAAGTGGGATTTGAATCGCTTTTTCTGTGCTTCTATAACTAGAGCAGCGAAGTAGCAAGTTTCATCAAGCCTCTCTAAATATAGAAGACATTCTTCCCTTAGCGAAGTATTCGGCAGTAATTCAACAGCTAGCTTGAGTGAAGGAATTTCACATTCAATCGGAAGGGTAGCTTCCAGACCATAAACAAGTTGAAATGGTGTGAATCAAGTTGCATCCTTCACCAAGGTTCGATAAGCCCAGAGAGCTCAGAAAAACATGAGATTCCATTTGGACTTGTGCATCCCAATAGTACGCTAAAGTATGGTGACTAAAACTTTGTTCACGGCTTTGACATGACCGTTGGTCTGGGGGTAGTACAACGTTGAGTTGTTGTGACGCAAACCCAACTAAGTAGTCAGCTCAGCCATCATATAATGGCAAAAATGGGAGCCATGGTCAGTGACAATGGCTTGAGGAACTCCAAACCTGGCAATCACGTGATTAAAGAGAAATTGAGTGGTCGCCTTACCGTCAACTGTTAATGTAGGCATTGCTTTGGCCCATTTGGTGAAGTATTTTATGGCTACAATAATATAAGCATGCCCCCCGGCTGAACGAGGGTACACATCATAAAATCGATACCCCACTTCGCAAAGTAACAATGATAATGATGAGATGGAGGTGAGCAGGTGGCGCGCGCATATTATACCGGTAGATCAAGCACTCGTGACATTTACGAACAGCGAGGATACAATATTTGAAAATGGTATGCCATAAATACCTGGCACAAAGAATTTTTTGAGCAGTAGTATACCCAAACATGTGACCACCACACATGCCAGAATAGCAGTCATTAAGGACTTTTTCAGCTTCCTCGAGGGTTAAACATCGACGGAGGATGAAATTAGCTCCGATACAGTATAAAGTATCTCTAACAATGCGATAGGATTGTGAATGATGGCGGATATGTCGACGAGCATCTTTCGTCAACTCAGACCAGAAAGTAGAAGTCTGGAGATAAACGATGATATCACCGTATCATGGATCTAGGGTGTTAATAAAAAAAAGAGTATCGTCTGGAATGTGTTCCTCAGAATTGGAAGGAGCAGAGGTAGAAGGTAAGGAGCAAATCAATTCAACAAAAACCAACAACTTCTTTGATTTGGCGGCAATGAACTCCAAATCGAACTCTTGGAGGATAACTATCCACTTAGTGTACTTTCCCCCCAGCAATTGTCGAGTTAAAATATAGTTCATGGGGTTGCAATCAGAAATCACGATTGTGGTTCGGAGTAAAATATAATGGTAGAAGCGTTGTACGGCTTGAACAACTGCCAATGCCAATTTTTCGACATGAGCATAATGCGTTTCAGTGTCGAGAAGATTGTGGTTGAGATAATAGATGACATGCTCATTACCATCATTGTCATCTTGTACTAGAACCATGGTGATAGTGCTAAAAGTGGCAGCCAGATAGAGTGAATAATCTCTATAATAATTTGGGGGATGCAAAAGAAGAGCATTGACAAGAATGGTCTTCAGTGCATCGAAAGATTTTTGGTCAATCTCGTCCCATAGGAACGGGACGTCTTTCTTAAGCAATCACGTAAAACCTTTGGCTACCTCGGCATAGTTCGATATGAAACAACGCAGGAAATTAGCATTCCCTTGCAAACTCTGCAACTGGTGTAAAGAGGAAAGGGAGGGGAGATTAATGATAGCTTCGACCTTAAGAGGATCGAGACGAATACCGTATTTGGAAATAACAAACCCAAGGAGTCTGTCGGAGTCGACGTAGAAGACACATTTTTGTGGATTAAGCTTAATGTTGTAGCATCTACAATGAAGAAAAATTTGACGGAGGTGTTCCAGGTGGTCCTGACACTTAGCAGAATGAGCCGAAAGGTCATCCAGGTAAGGCTGAACAATGTGCTTAATATCGTGAAAAGCATATGGAATTTCCCGTTGGAACGTGGCACTAGCATTTTTCAGGCCAAAAGGGAGCTTCTAATATGCGAAAGTGCCCCATGGACAGATGAAAGCAGTTTTATGTTGATCAGCCGGTAGTATATTAATCTGGTTATAACCAGAGAACCCGTCCATAAGGGAAAAAATCTCACTCCCAGCACATTCGTCAATAATATGGTCGATGAAGGGAGTGGGATAGTTATCCTTGGGACAAGCATGATTGATATCATGGTAATCCACACAAACTCGAATGGTGTCCTACTTTTCGGCCATAGGGACAATGTTAGAGACCCAATCTATCAACGGGATCAAATAAATGAAGCCTTCTTTCAGACTTTTTTCAACTTCACCCTTTATGGCAGCAGCCTTTCTAGGGTGCACGAGACGAAGACGTTGGTGAAAAGGTTTCGCATCAGGGTAAGTTGGTATCTCGTGCACGACTATACTCGGATCAATTTCAGTCATTTCCTCGTAGGACCAAGCGAAAACATCTCGAAATTCGCGGAAGAGGTTAGTATAGACCTCAATCTCATTAAGAGAACAGGTCACTCCAATATGGATGTTCTCAAAAACCCCTGGTTTAACGGAGATGTCTATAGGCATTATCTGAGTGATATTTCCCACGTTTCCCTCCGAAAGAACTTCATGTGTCAAAATATGTGTTTGAAGTGATTAGGAAGGAGCTTGGGAAGCAAAATTCTCAAGACAGGTAAACATTACCCCAAGACTAGGTAAAAAGGAGGAACGATGATGATTATCATTCTAGGGAGGATCCTCGAGAGACATGGTTTCCACAATGGCCTCATTAGTTGGAAACGTCTCGTTCAAGGGATCGGGAGAAGCCGAAGCACCATGCCAAGGGGATTGAGAATAAATTATGAGAAGGAGAAGCCAAAGTTGAGACAATTCCAGCGTAGTTGATTTCGGTGGGGCTTAACGGCATAACGACGGTGAAAAAAAGTTGTGTAACACATGGTTGAAAGGAATAGGTCTTTAGATTAGATTTTGAAGCAGGTAGCAGTGAATTCTTCTACTTCAATGAGAGAAGTTACAACAATAGAGGACATGGTGGTGTTTAAGACATCTAAGTGAAGGAGGTTCTTCCAAAAGTACCTCCCTCGCTAAGAGGGAGTGTTGAGTTTTGTAACTCATAAGGTACTTCTAGCCTTGTGCCTTGACTTGAAGGAACTTTATTTTCCTCTTTAGGAGCTTGCATGCGACATGCAAAGTGTGCAAGTGAGTTGCACACATGCGAATATGTTGCATCTGACATGGATGAGATGTGCATATTAAACAAGCTAAATTTATGACTTGTACTCGAGTTAAAGTAGAGAAATATAAAGATAGGATAGTTAAGTAAAGTCACTTATCTTCAATTAACTTGACAAGCTAATTTTGGATGTCAATCTTATCTTAGGAAAGTTATAAATTGAGCTTAGGTGTTGAGGATCAGACACAACAATAACATAAGATGAAGAGAGGCTTCTCAGTGAGTGTGTGTTGGTTCCGAGAGAGTGTAGTGAGGCTGGTGATCAGATTTGTAATTTGTATTTACTCAGTTGGGTCGTTATCCCAGGACGAGAGCCCATGTAAGTTTCATGATTAATTTATTAATGAAGAATTGTTGATTGGGAAGAAATATGTTTACATGTTTGATTATGATCGAGTAATTTTCCATTTGCTAAATATTTTGGTTAGGAATCTAGTTGTGTATTTGTTCAGTTAATAATTATTGTGAAATGAATACTAGGTACTAGGTTCAGGAAATTTAAACAGAATCAACCACATAAATGTGGTAAACCCTATCCATAATTGAGCCCATCTCCATAAAAGGGACATTGCAATGAGGCAATGAATCAATGAGATGACATTTTGATGCTTTAATCTTGCCCCTCTACTTTGAAAACTAGGCATAAAAAGATTCATAGGAATAAAATTTGAATGCTTACCTATAAAAAAGAAACCCTATAAAACATTGAATGACAAATTTCCATTAATCGAAATAGAATACCCCTTCAAATATGAGAGATCGTATTTTAATTCAAGGAATGCATCCCACCTGATTTAATCATTGGAAACCTAGGAAAAGAAAAGAAAAAATCCCCAAAATTGGAATGGATTGGATGAGCTTTGATTTAATGACATCTAAATATCAATAACAAGAAAAAAATTTGACGACAACACCCTCCCATCCTCCAACACCAAAATCCAATTTTTTTCATTGCCTTGCTAGAACAAATTTAAGATTGAGACACAAGGATTAACCACATAAATGTTGTAAATCCCATCTATAATTGAGCCCATCTCCATAAAAGGGCCATTCCAATGAGGCAATGACTCAATCACATAAAATTTTGATTCTTCAATCTCTTATCCATCATTGGGCCCATCTCCATAAAAGGGTCATTCCCATCATTGGAGAAATTTTGAGGTCTAAAATGGTTCTCCTAGGGAACATTATAAAATAATAATGGAACTAATAAAATAACATTGGATTAGCTCATCAAATTTTGGAGGGAAGAAAGAAAAAATTATTTTTTTCAACTTGTATTTTCAACTTATCTCCCCACAATTTTTCTCAAATTTTGAGTGAGAGTACTCATTTGATACAAAATTTATTTCTTCATTCAAGGAGTACCCATGTTGCATAATTTCGATGGACCCTGCTACACGAAAAAAATGAAAAATACATGAAAAAATATAATTGCAATCACATTTTTTATGTATTTCTCATTTTTAGTATAGCAAGGTCCATTGAAAGTATGCAAATGGGTACTCCTTGGATGAAGAATTAAATCATGCATCCAACAAGTGCTCCTGCTCGAAATTTGAGTAAAATTGTGGGGAGATGAGTTGAAAAAATAGTTTTTTATATTTTATTATTTTATCATTTTACCTTTTTACTCCAAAAAGGGTGAATTATCTCCCATTGTTGACATCAGCATATTGAATCCTATTGGTTCTTATAAAGTTGATTTTGGTTTACATTTTTGTTTTGAGGCTCATTTTTACTTCAAAATTTTTCTAATGGAGGCAATGACTTAATGACATGACTTTTTGATCCTTCAATCTTGCCCCTCTACTTTAAAAACTTGGATAAAAAATCAACCCAAGTTTCCAATTAAATCGTGGAAACATTAGAAATAACACCCTCCTCACATGAAAAAACAAAATCTTGGACTTCCTCAAAGCACTGCACAGATTCTCAACAAGGAGCAAAGGCTTTCCCACCCACTTTGTTTTATTAAAAAAAAAAAAAAAACAAACAAAAACCCAAAGATATGTTCCTTATTTTTTATAGACAAGAGTCTGTCTAAGGCAATGCCTCAAAATATATCTTAATTCATGATTAAACTTCATAGAAAAGAAATTCTCTAATAATCTAAATCCACAACCCTTTGCATTTTCCCACACTCCACAAGCTTATTTGGCACGTCCTTGTTTTAATTCATTTGCAATTTTCATTGGCAGGATCATAATAAGTGGTGGTAATCATTCACACGCAGATCATAATTCAAATCAATGGGGGAAGTAACTGTGGATATTACTTTTTTGAAGGATTTCAATTGATGAAACTGAAACTTTAAATGTAGCAGTACACCTCATAATGCAGTGGATCATGGGTACCACCACACTGTTTGTCAATCAATTGTGCCAGTGGCAATTACACCACACAACTTGAAACCTGAAACTTCTTTAAATAGTTTACCTGCATCATGATTGATACAGAACATAGAATACTAGCTGCTCTAACACTAAGACATATAACCTGGGGACTCTAAGCACAGCATTTGACTTGTGCCATTCACGGACAATGCACGTCGAAGATTCATCCGAAATAGTAATGGTCCCCAGCGAGATGCTGTGTTTAAACAAGGTGGGGCTGTCGCAAGAATCGAGCCTGAGACCTCCTTCGTTTGACGTGGCGAGGCACAGACCAGTTGCAGGATAATAACGTGTTTTGTACGAGAGCCTTGGGGCAGAAAAGGACTCTGCAACCACCCACAAAACTGAAATTATTGTGTGAATTTCTGCAAGGTGTACCTATGGTGAATATGAATAGTACCAGGCGATAAATTCGCCCAGAAATTGCCCAGCATTACGTCGGCCGAGCATTCTCCGGCTTATTCCTTCCCATTTCGATGCTTGAGGCTGCTGGCATTCTCAGACACAGATGGGTGGAGACGAAGTAGAATAATTTTACTAAATAACATATATAATATCGCTCTGTAAAAGTTCTTACTCTTCTTTTCTGAAACTGGATAATCTGGTTTCCTACTTATTATTTCGTTACGCTACACCTATTGATGGGTTGCGCTCTAGCTTGCGTTTTCAGGAATTCTGTGACCAGAATTTGTGGATACAGGTAGAGTTTCCTTTCAAGACTTCAGTTTTTATGGGAGCACAAGATTTCAATATGAGTTGAGTTGGATTAACTTTTAACCTTTTCTCCGAGTAAAACATTTTTTAAATTTTTTTATCTAACACTTTTCCATTGCAACAGTGCTGAAGGAGTTTCTATCAACACTTCCAAATCAAAGCAAGTGATTAAGAAATAAATATTATTCTGTTCTGGACTTTTTGCTATTTTGCTAATCAAAGCAAGTGATTAAGAAATAAATATTATTCTGTTATGGACTTTCTGCTATTTTGCTATTGCATATTTATGAAGGCTGCATTGCATATAGAGTTACTACCACCAATTTGTTTGCTGTCACCAATTACGGAGCAAGTATTGTGGTGGTCATTTTACTTCGGCTTGTTTTTTTTGGGTAACTTTGTTGGCAAAATGTTATGGTATATGCATGTCTTTTAGCAAACTTATGTAACTTATGTTTCTATGGTTATGTTAGTTAGTTGTTTTTAAAGAGGTTTTTCTATTTAAAAAAAAAAATTTGTCAAAATTTGCTTTTCATTAATATTTTTAATTTATTTTTATACATTTTTATTATGTTCAGTATATGACTTCGCATCATCAAAAAGCGTCTTAACAAAACATTCTATCTAAGAACTAGTAAGTTTTTTCTAACATATATAAATAACACATTATAAATATATATCTTTGGAAAAAAATAATATATATATATAATAAATTTGAAATTTTTGAAAATAAATAAATTAAATATGCATAGCAATATTAAATTTTATATAGTCCAATTTAAACTAGGTATTCAATTATTTCAATATAACAGTTTAAATTAAAAGAGATAAAATTTATTTTTAAAATGATTTCTCAAAACTAACAACTTATTAGCATTTAAAAACAAAACACAATATAGTGTTCAAATCATAATTAGTATGCTTTTAAATGCTAATATGTTGTTAGTTTTGTGAAATCATTTAAAAATAATTTTTTATTTTATAGTTCTTTTAATTTATAGAGCTATATTGAAAAAATCAAATGTTTTTTTTTTAATTAGAATATATATATATATATATATATATATATATAAAAGTGTAAATTAAAAGAGAGATAAAATTTATTTTTAAAATGATTTCTCAAAACTAACAACATATTAGCATTTAAAAACACAATATAGTATTCAAATCATAATTAGTATGTTTTTAAATATTAATATGTTGTTATTTTTGTGAAATCATTTAAAAATATTTTTTTATTTTATGGTTCTTTTAATTTATAGTGCTATATTGAAAAAATCAAATGTTCTTTTAAATTAGAATATGAATATATATATATATATATATATATATATATATATATATATATATATATATATATCTCGAAACTTTTTCAGTACTCAAAAGGTATGTATAAATATGTCAAAATGCATGTGGCCTCTCACCCCTACCAGGTTTGTTGCCCAATGTTATGCTATTACCATGTTACAGACAAAAAGAAAAATACCCAACTGAAAGGGCCACAACCTTATAGGCCTTACACACCAAAAAAATAAAAAGAACTAACAAGACATCAGTTACCATAATCAGTCATCAGAGTGATAGAAGCAGGATTGTCTAGCCCCATTCCTTGAGGAGGAGGTGGGTGGTATAAATAGTAGACATGTTGTTCAAAGCGAGCAAGCCAAGTTTTCAGCTTCTCAAGCTTCTATGTCAGTATATTTTGTCCATGCCAAAAAACCATAATTCGTTCATGAACGTGGAATTGAAAGTAATGGAGTTGCTCTAGCTTATCCATAATTGGATCGGGTTCTTCCCTTCAAACCTTGCCATGAGATTCCAACGTGTCCATGATAGATTGGAACATTTCATGTTGCGTCGAAGTTCTCCCATTAATTCCAACAACTACACGTCCAACTGACCCCACATTTCCCATCCTGCCACACTGCCCCCGTAAGCTCAAAAATCGTCCACGACTTGCGCCATTGCTCCTACTGCCTACTCCACGACCACCTTGTGCAAAGATCCTACAACCCCTGTCACCCAATGGATTGGCCACCGATCTTCTCCCACCGCAAACTCCATGGCCCCCGTGAGCTTTTCTGCACATAATTTCGGCATCGTGACTATTGAAAACAACCCCGACTCCCACACCACCACCCCAGGAACCAACAAACTCAAATGTTCCCTCGCTTAGTTGGGACAATTCTGACTTCGCCAACACAGGAGCTCGTGAGGATCAAGGAACCGACTTCATCCTGGAAGCCCTTCTGAAACCCAGAGTCTCATAACAAGCCCAAATCATCACCAATGTCCACCAAGTCAGCCCCTGAACCACAACACCAACAACTACACACTCTACCAGCCAGTCGGCTACCCTACACTCCACGCCATAGCCAGAATAGGTGAAATGGCCTAGCCTTGTTGGCCTCCACTGTCTGAATTCACCACTAATCTGTTACATACAAAAGGATGATCAAGAGCTCAATATTTAGCTAAAAAATGAAAGTGCTCGGAAATGCTTCAGACCTGAACAATCAGATAGATTTTTTCACCAGGATTCCAACGCAACTTGTTCCATCAAAATCCGAGTTTGTATGAGTGAGTTATGGTATGTTGTTCATTTTCCCAAACATGTAAAAATTGTGTAGAACAGTGACACCCATGACAAGGTTGGAAGGCACATACATCACATATTGCAAGTTCAATGTTGGTCGCATATTTTGTTAAACAAAGGTTGGGATTGATGGCCGAAACCATAGTCAAATGACAATACAACATATATCTGCGACATATTTCATTAACCTAAAGTACTAAACCTTGGTCCAAAGCATCGATGCATTCAACCATCTCACATTGGCAGTTTAGGAGCGAAGGACATAAGGAAACAACAAATAATTAGCAATTTGTGATTGCGAGGTAAGTGACGTGGTGATAAGGTGGGTCCTACCAATCGCATCGGGGGTTTTTATGAGCAGACAACATAAAGCGTTAACAAGGTGCCAGAATTGCGATGTGATATATTGCATCGAGGTATCACAATCACAAGATGCATCATGCAACATAGAATGATTTACAGTGGGGCTGTGATTTGCGATTTGCGAAGATTTAAATGCACTTAACCCCAATTAAAGACCACTTATCTTAACATTAATCACATACTTATCTTGGCGACGCCTTTGGCGGACCCGCCAGATTCGGTAGACTTCTTCATTTAGTGGAGTTAGTTTTTCGGATTCCAGATTTAGTGGAGAAATAGTAGGAGAATTTGTTTTTTCCATAATTGTGGCAATTTTAGACTAAAATGGACTCAGAAAGAGTTATTCTTGGGAGATTTGGATGTTTTGGAGCCATTGGAGTATGTTGGAGAGGCAACAGGAGACTGCAAACAACACTTTTCACAATTTATGCTAATACAAAGGCCCACACTATGAAGCTGAACCAAGGAGATGTAGCCCAGGAGGGGTGAACTCCTTCATCAAAAAATTGTGTATCTATCTCTGTTATTTGTGCTTATTGTGTTTTATTATGCTGTTGTTCAGCATTGAGTTTCCATGCTTTTAATTTCACGAAATACATTTAATCTCACCAAGTTAAATGAATTGTTACTCATAAACACTAGTATAAACCATTTTATGATAAGAAAACCAAAGCATTTTCATGTTAATTATGAAACTGATATTAGCACAACATTAACTAATAATCAATTTCAGATCAAGTTGGTATCAGAGCACAAGTTTGTTAAAGGTTTGTTGCTTACTTTGCTTGATATTGTGCAAGAAGGGTTTTAACAGTTGCAATTTGTGATGCTTACAAGGTTGAATTTTCAAAGAGAAGACGTGAAGCTATTGGTTGTTAGTCCTGAGATTAGGAAAATGAGAAAGAGAGTTGAGAAAGCATCATCTTCACCCAAATTTCCACTCATAGCTGCACTTGAAGCACCTCAAGTTCCATCTCCAACAGTTGAGATTGAAGAGGTACAAATTGCACAAGAAGCTGGAGTGATTGAAGAGGTACAAGCATCAGAGGTTGAGCTTGAATCCTTAGCCATTATGTTAGGAGTTGGAGAGACTCATGGACATTAAGTAGAAGAGGATTTCAAGAGAGATTTCAAAGACATACAAAGAATGGTTAAAATCATGTTTGATGCATTCACTGCAGAAAGAGTAGGAGAAGTTTCTAAGCCTCCACATGGAGAAGGATCTTTAGATGGTAAGAAGGATGAAGAGAAGAGTTTGAAAGGTAGTGAAGGAAATCCAACTCCATCTTCACCATCCTCATCCTCTTCATCTTCATCTTCCACACCCACCACAAAAACCACCCACACCCATTCAAAAATCCTAAAAGGAAAAACTCCATTACTCAAGTTGGACATCAAGTTTGAACATCCCATGTACAATGGTGAGGTAAATGCAGAGAAGTTAGACAATTGGATCCATCAATTGGAAGTTTACTGCAGAATTCAGAATCTACAAGAGGATGACATAAAGATCTAGTTAGCTTCATTAAGGCTAGAAGGAACAACACTAGTTTGGTGGGAGGCAAAGACTCAAGAGGAAATGTGAATTCGTGGTAAGATATCTATTTCTTGGGTTTAATTCATTTCTTCCATTAAAATACAAGTTTATCCATTAGCCTATATGCAAAAATCAATAATGAGTTGGCAAAACTTTAGGCATATCAAAGGCCAAACTGTTCAAGAGTATACTCGGGAGTTTAGAAAGAGGGCTTTGTTGTTAGGAGTAAACTTGAATTCACAAGACACACTCTTGAAATATATTGGAGGTTTGCATTCCTACTTGAGACATATTATCCTTATGTTTAACCCAAATAACTTAGATGAAGTATGTGTGCAAGCCACACATCTTGAAGCAAGGGGAAATAATATTCAAGAAGAGGGTAGTAAGAAGAATCCATTCAAGGGTAAGGAAAAATAGAAGGGAGGAAATTGGAAGGGAAAGAAGAATGCAAGCATCAAGAAAAAAGGGGAGAAAACTACATATAAACATTGTTCCAAAGAGGGGCATGATGAAGCCCACTGTTGGAAACTACATCCCGAACTAAGGCCAAAGAAACCAAATAACAAAGGGAAATAAAAGATGACTGCCACCACACAACAAGATCTTGGATTCGATTCAAGAGATGAAACCAAGATAGTAGCCATGGTTAACAAAGGAAAGAAGGCCATAGAAAGTACTAGTTCCTCAAATAGGCACAACAACACTCCAAATGAAGACACTAGGATAGAATTCCAAGTTAGAGCGATTTCAAATCATACAAAGATTGATGCATTGTTTGATAGTGGGTCAGAAGAAAACCTAATTTTAGAAGACTTAGTAAAAAAGCTTAACCTTGAAACCGTACCACATCATAAACCATACCCTTTGGATTGGATAGTTAAGAATGCCAATTTATAGGTTACAAGGAAATGCATATTTCGATTTTCTATTACTTCAAACTTTGTTGATGAAGTCGAGTTAGATGTGGTTCCACTTGAAATTTCTGGGATTATCTTGGGAAATACATATTTGTATGACAGGAAAGCGGTGTTTTATCGCCATGAGAACAAACTAAATTTGCTTAAGGATGGGGTGGATTATATTGTGAGAGCTCATCACAAGAAACTAAATATTTCTTTAGTTAATGCAAGGCAAATGAAGAGGCTAGTTAATGTAAGTAAACATTTTGTGCTTGCCATGATCAAGAAAAAGGATGATGTTAACTATGAATCTTTTGAAGGGTGTGATGGCAAATTAAAATCTGATTTTTTGATGTGGTAAGCCAACATGGAGAGATGTTTCAAGAACCAAGTGGGTTACCTCCCAAGAGGGGAATTCAGCATGAGATTCAGTTGCAAAAGGATGTTCCACTTCCAAACATTGGTATGTATCGCATGTCAATTATGGAGAGTTTGAAAATCAAGAAAAAAATTCAAGAATTTATGAACAAAGGTATCATATGCCCATCTACTTCTCCATGTGGTTCACCAATTATTTTGGTACCAAAGAAGGATGGGAATTGGCGCATGTGTATTGATTTTTGTGCACTGAATAAAATCACGGTAAAGAATCACTACCCACTCCCACACATTGATGATTTTCTTGATCAGCTGAAGTATGCAAGATATTTCACTAAGTTAGACTTGCGAAGTGGTTATCATCAAGTTAGAATATCTGAAGAGGACATTTGGAAAATTGTTTTCAAAACTAAACAAGGATTGTTTGAGTGGTTAGTTATGCCATTTGGTCTAGCAAATGCTCCAGTTACTTTCATGAGAGTCATGAATTATGTACTTAAACCATTTCTAGATGAATTCGTCATTGTTTACTTAGATGACATACTCATATTTATCAAATCAAGAGAATAACATGTCATGCATGTGAACAAGGTACTTGATGTCTTGAAAAAAGAGCAATTGTTTTTAAAGATGTCGAAGTGCGAGTTTAGAAAGACTTCTTTGGTGAATTTGGGACACATTGTTGGAGGAGGTGAGTTGAAGATAGACCCTTCCAAAGTAGAGGTCATTCTGAATTGGCCCAAGCCCAATACAGTTACAAAGGTAAGAACCCTTCTTGTGGCAGCACAATATTGGAGGAAATTCATTGCTAATTTTCTTCCATTGCAACTTTGTTGCATGCATTGGCAAGTGTCAAGAAAGTATTCCATTGGGGGGATGTACAACAAAAATCATTTGATCCTTTAAAGCAAAAGATAATTTCAACACCAATATTAGCACTTCCGAATCTTAGATAGCCATTTCAAATCCAAACAGATGCAAGTGATTATGCTATGGGAGTAGTGCTCATGCAGCATGGTAAGCCTATATTGTTTCATTCTGAAATTTTTAATGGAGCTGTGACTAATTATACCACCTATGATAAAAAATTATATGCATTGGTACAAAGTGTAAATAAATGGAAGCACTATTTGATGGGGAAAGAGACCATTATCCATATCGACCATCAGCCATTGCAATATTTACAATCACAATCAAAGTTGCAGCAATCAAGACATTTCAGATGGATGGGATTTCTACAAAAAATTCATTTGGTTATCAGGTACAAAAAGGGAATCTACAATAAGGCGGTTGATATACTCTCTAGGCCTATTGTAAATTCATCTATTATACTCAACCACAATTCAATTATGCATGAAAGTTATATTGAAGAATATGCATATGATAGTGATTTTCAAGATGTGTATGAAAGCTTGAGTCAAGGAAACAAAAATAAAGAGTTAGATTATCACGTACATAAAAGTTTGTTGTATCACTTCGGCAAGTTATGTATACCACAGGGAGAAAGAAATAGTATCATAAGGGAGGTGCACACATAATTGATTGTTGGACATTTTGGTGTAGGAAAGACAGTAGCGAATCTCCAAAGGTATTGTTATTGGCCATGCATGATTGATAGTGTATCTCGTTGATCTAAAACAGATATGTTAGTTTTGTTGTGCTAATTACCAGTTCATAGTTATATTTAATTTGCTTCTTGTTTGCTTATGGTGCTTTAGTTTCCTTGGTGCAGGTGAGTGTCAAAACATGAAAATGTCTTGTGTTTTATGTTGAAATTAATGACAAATAAAAAACATAAGTAAGAACTGAACAACAACATAAACATGTACAGAAAACCATAAATAGAGACATCAACACAAGTTTTTGATGAATGAGTTCACCCCTCCTAGGCTACATCTCCTTGGTCTAGCTATATAGCTTGGGCCTCTAGTATTATCTCAAATTTGGAAAAAGTGTTATGTACATTAATCAATTTCTCCTTAAACCTATCCTATTGTCTTTAGAACATACAAATCATCTAAAAATGACTATTCATTTACTGAAAACTGACTCTGGCTGGTCCAATTAGAAATCCGCCAGATTTGGAGCGCCTCTAGAATTTTTGCCAAGTTAAACACAACTTAACTGAAGTTTAATTAATGATAAACCTCTCTTAATGCACTAATGGCGCTCTTAATTAAATCGATGCGTCATGGTCACATTGTGAGGTCGCATGGCGGAAGGGGTTGGCCTGCTCCACACTCTGCTAGTCCATGCCTAAAGGCTTAAATCCAAGTTGGCAACATAGCTTTTCAACTCTGCTACTGTGGCTTGACGATGAAAATGTTGGTTTGTGGGGGCGGAGGTCTTGGGTTCAAAGCTTGACCCCACTCCCCATACCACACAAGATTTTTGCATATGTTTTAAACTTTACAATGGACTTGCATTTAATTGATATCGAAACTTTGAAATATTTAAATATGCGTCAGACTTGGCATATTAATGGGACCTTGGAATTTTAAAACCATCCAACCTTTGCACTTAAATATTTCCATCGAACTATGCGGATTTGGAATGCGTACTATGAAATTGGAACTTGGTTTATGGTTAATTTAAATATATTTAAATAGATTTAATATGGTATATATAATATATATATATAATATGTTTCAACATATAATATATATTATATTATATAATATATGTAAATATATATATATATATATATATATATATATATATAATATTAAATTATAAAAAAAAACACACACACACACAATTCCACCTTAGAACCCATTAGGAGAATTTCCTCCACATAGACCAAACTAGCTAATTAGAAAGTGCCACTTGTCACAATCTCATTGGAAAAAACCTAAAGAATATTCCCAGAAGATGTTTTTTGCTGACTGGGCTGCCATGTCAGCAACCTGTCACAAACCTCCAATTTTTTAACTGTTTGAGAAAGCAAACAACAGGCCATAACTTACTCATATGAACTTGGATTTTGATGAAACAAGTTACGTTAGAATCCTAATGATGAGCTCTATGTTTTCGTCCTAGTTTTGAGCAATTCTGATAACTTTGATTTTTGAGCTAAATACTAAGCACCTGATCATTCCTCCCCACTATAAGCCTTTTGGACCCCAAAATCTCTCTTGATTACTGATTATGTGGATGAGGGGACTATTCCCTCACCCTTCCAGTCTCTATCCATTGAAATTTTCCCAATTTCACCATTTGGAGCTTTTCATAAAAAGTCAAATTTTTCCTCGATTCTTGCGACCTTCTCTTGGTATCATTGACACCGTCATGCTGCAATATATTTGAATTTGCAGAAAATCAATCCATTTTTGCAAAAACCATCTTGTTCCTACCTTGGTCAACAATCAAAGAAAACTTAGAAACTTTCTCACCTTGCATACTATCACTATGGCGATTTTTAGCTGATCTTTCTTTGTACTTGCATCAACTCTTAACCAAGTTTCTTCGCCATTTCCATATACCTTTTGGAAACCATAAACCAGCATTTTTGGAACCCATGCCTTCTTTGTCGAGCTGCCTTGTCACCTTCTCTTTGAACTTTTCACCCTCTTGCACCGACATCTTGTTTCCAACACTTCTCAACACTACTATTGATGGCTGCAAATTTTTTTCACCTTATTTCAAAGGCAACCTGTTAACATCCTTAAACAACTCATTACAAACATAATCATCCTTATGAAAAGTGTGATTCAATACATCTATTTTTTTTTATCATCAACAATGTCAAGTTCTGACTTGCATTCATTATCCTCTTCATTTCACTTGCATGCATAAGAGACAAACTTGTCTTCTTCCTATGTGCTCTAATTATGTACTCAATACCATCCTTAAATAAGTGATACTTGTTCTCATGGAGATGAAATACATCTTTCCTATCATACAGATAAGTACTTCCCAATACAATACCTGATATTTCAAGCGACACCACATCAAGCTCAACTTCATCAAGAAAGTTTGAGTTAATGGAGAATCTTAGTAAGCACTTCCTTGTAACTTGCAAGTTTGCATTCTTGCAAATCCAACCCAAAGGATATGATCTTGGATGTCTAATTTTTTCAAGTCCTAGTTGCTTAACCAAATCTTCGGAAATCAAGTTAGCTTGTGACCCACTATCAAAAAGTGTATCAATCTTGGTATGTTTAGAGACAACTCTAATATGGAAAAGTTATATTCTTGTATCTTCATCATGAGTATCATTTGAACAATTTGAAGTACTAGTGCTTGCAACATGTTTACCTTTCAATCCCATGGCTGTAATTTTTGTCTCATCTCTTAAATTTGACCCTAAGTCTTGTTCATCTATAGCAGCAGTTTTCCCCTTCACTTTGGCTTTGAGTCTATTTGGTTTCAATTCTGGATGAAGTTGCCAACAATGGTCTTCATCATGGCCAGTCTTTGAACAGTTTTTGCATGTGAATTTTTTCTTATCTTTCTTTATAGAACTATTTCTTTTTCCTTTTCCACAAAACTTTTCTTTCCCTTTACCCTCTCTTTCCTCTTTCTCCTCTATGGCTTGTTCTCCCCTTGCCTCTAAGTGTGTGTCTTGTACACAAACTTCATCTAAATAGTTTGGGTTAAACATAAGAATAGTATGCTTTAAATAGGAATGTAAAACTCCAATGTATTTCAAGAGTGTATCTTGGGAATTCAAGTTTACTCCTAGAAACAAAGCTCTCTTTCGAAAATCCTGGGTATACTCTTGAACTGTTTGACCCTTGAACTGCCTAAAATTTTGCCAAGTCATAATAGCTTTTTGCATGTAAGCTAAAGGATAAAACTTTATTTTAATGGCAGAAATAAACTCAAACCAAGAAATGGATATCTTATCATGGATTTGCATTTCCTCTTGAGTCTTTGCTTCCCACCAGACCAGTGTTGCTCCTTCTAGCCTCAATGAAGCCAACTGGATCTTTATGTCGTCTTCATGAAGGTTTCGAATTCTGCAATACACCTCCAATTGACGTATCCAATTGTCAAGCCTCTCTGCATTTACCTCGCCATTGTACATGGGTAATTCAAACTTTATTCCAATTTGAGTAATGGAGTTTTTACTCTTGTGGATTTTGAGTGAGTGTGAGTGGTCTTTGTGGTGGAAGTGGAAGATGATGCAGATGGGGATGATGAGGATGATGAAGATGATGGAGATGCAGGTTGATTTCCTCCACTTCTCGTTGAAATCTTCTCTTCATCCTTCTTATCATTTTAAGTTCCTTCTCCATGTGGGAAGTTAAAACCTCCTCCTACTCTTTCTGCAATGAAAGCCTCATACATGATTTTAACCATTATTTGCATCTCTTTGAAGTCTCTCTTAACATCCTCTTCTTCAGAATGTTCATGAGTCTCTTCATAGCTTGACATAATGGCTTTGGATTCAAGCTCAACCTCTATAGCTTGTACCTCTTCAATCACTTCAACTTCTTGTACAAATTGTACCTCTTCAATCTCAACTGATGGAGATGGAACTTGAGGTGCTTCAAGTGCAGCTATGAGCGGAATTTTAGGTAAGGATGATGTTCTTTCAACTCTCCTTCTTCTTTTCCTAATCTCAGGACTAGATACCAATAGCTTCCCTTCTCCTCTCTGCAATCTTAACCTTGTAAGCATCACAAAATTGCAACCGTTAAAACTCTTTTGCACAAACTCTAGCAAAGCAAGAAAATAACCATAAGCAACCCGATGCTCTTTCAACCAGGCTCTGATACCAACTTGATCTGAAATTGATATGTTGTTTTTTCTGTTCTAATTACCAATTCAGAATTATATTTTATTTTCTTCTTGTTTGCTTATGGTGCTTTAGTTTCCTTGGTGCAGGTGAGTGTCAAAACGGGAAATTGTCTTATGTTTTATGTTGAAATTAATGACAAATTAAAAAAATAAGTAAGAACTAAACAACATCATAAACATGTACAACAAACCATAAACAGAGCCATCAACACAAGTTTTTGATGAAGGAGTTCACCCCTCCTTGGTCCAGTTCCATAGTTTGGGCCTCTTGTATTAGCTAAAATTTGGAAAAAGTGTTGTGTACATTAATCAATTGCTTGTGAAACCTATTCTATTGTCTTCATAACATACAAATCATCTAAAAATGACTCCCCAATTACTAAAAACTCACTCTGGCTGGTCCAAACTTGACCGAGCCTTCTCCAGTGGCTATAGGCTCCTTAGAACTTCCCTGTAGAAAAATCACATGAATAAGTCGTTTTTAACCTCTGAAACCTATTCCATTGTCTTTGGAATGCCAAAATAATCTAAAATTGACTATTCATTTTCCAAAAATGGTCAAAATATGCCTCCATTATGGAAATACAAATTTCCCGCAATTTTTCCACTAATTCTGGAAATTATGCCAGTTAGCACTGCTAAAATTAGAAATCTGCCGGATTTGGAGAACCTCCAGAATTTCCACCAAGTTAAACTCAAATTAATTGAAGTTTAATTAATGAAAAACCTGTCTTAATGCGCTAATGGCTCTCTTAATTAAAACACTGCCTCATGGTCACATTGTGAGGTCACATGGCGAGAGGGGCTAGCCCGCTCCGCGTTTTGCCAGTCCACACCTAAAGGGTTAAATCCAAATTGGAAGCATAGCTTTTCAAATCCATTGTTGTGACTTGATGGTGAAATTGTTGGTTTGTGAGGGCATAGGTCCTGGGTTCAAAGCTTAACCCCGCTCCCCATACCACACAAGCTTTTGGCATATGTTTTAAAATTTACAACAGAATTGCATTTAATTGATATCGAAACTTTGAAATATTTAAATAAGCGTCAGACTTGGCATATTAATGGAACCTTGGAAATGTAAAACCATCCAACTTTTGCACTTAAATATTACCATCGAACTATGCGGATTTGGAATGCGTACTATAAAATTGGAACTTGATTTATGATTAATTTAAATAGATTTAATATGGTATATATATTTTATATATTATAATATATATATATATAATATGTTTCAACCTATTATATATATATATATATATATATATATATATATATATTAAAAAAAAACATAATTCCACTTTCACATAGATTAAACTAGCAAATTAGAAAGTGCCACTTGTCACAGCCTTATTGGTAGAAACTTGAAAAATATTCTCAAAATATTATTTTTCGCTGACTAGACTGCCATGCCAGCAACTTGTCACAAACCTGCAATTTTTTAGTTGTTTGAGAAAGCGAACAACATGTCATAACTTACTCATACAAACTCAGATTTTGATGAAACGAGTTGCGTTGAAATCCTGGTGACGAGCTCTACGATATCATCTTGGTTTTGAGAAATTCTGAAAATTTTGATTTTTGAGCTAAATACTGAGCACCCAATCATTGGTTTTATTAGAGGATGTTCTATACGTGCAACAAGTAAGCCTAGCAATAGGAAACTTGGATTGTACAATCCACTTCCGGCTCCTTTACATCCTTGAGAGAGTATCTCAATGGATTTTGTAGGTGGTCTTCCTATGCAAGGAAAGTTCATGATTATTTGTATGTTGTGGTAGATAGATTCAGAAAAATGTGTCTTTTGATGCCATGTAAGAAAACAATTACAGTTGAACAAACTACTGATATTTTATTTCAAATGTATGGGTTCATTCTGGTCTTCCTACTTCTATTGTAAGTGATCGGGATTCTCGGTTTGTTGGGAATTTTTGGTCAAAATTATGGGACATGATGGACACAAAGTTGAAGAAGAGTACAACATTTCATCCGTAAACAGATGGTCAAACCGAGGTGGTAAATAGGACAATTATTCATCTTCTTAGGGGTTGTTGCAGAAAGAATCCCAAGTTGTGGGATGAGCAGTTGCATTACATTCAGCATGCATACAACAGGGCAAAGCATTCTTCCACAAACACATCTCCATTTGAGGCATGTTATGGTTACTTGCCAAGATCGCCTTTGGAATTCATCTTTGAGAAATATGTCTCTATATATGGTCATAGTGACATAGATAGTACAAGGGATTTCATTGAGCAAAATCAGTTGTTACATCACACAATGCAAGAGCAACTTGAAAAGAGTCAAAGCAGCTCCAAGGCAAGGCATGACAAACACCGTGTTGATCACAAATTCCAGGTTAGAGATGATGTTTGGTAGTATATCAACAAAGAAAGATTGCAAGGGGAAGGTAAAAAGATCAATCCAATCCATTATGGTCCATTTAAAATTTTGGAAAAGATTGGTACTAATGCATTTAAGCTAGATTTGCCTCCTTATATGCAAATATATTCTGTTGTTAATGTTGAGAATTTGAGATTGTTTGAGCCTCCTTTGATTGATGATCAAGGAGAGCATGTTCAGCTGCCATCAATAGATGATTTCTTTCCATAATATCTTAATGAACTTCAACAAGATCTCATACTTGACAAAAGAATCAGAACTTCAAGAAGAGGGAATGTTGAATACCTTAGAGTGGGACTCAAGGGAGAAAATCCTTCCACGGCCAAATGGATGGAGATTGAAAGGGTGAGGGAGTTGTACCCTCACCTGCTGAACAATTAATAGTATCTTTTGGGTCCAAAAGGCTTCTAGTGGGGAGGAATGATCAGGAGCTCAGTATTTAGCTAAAAAATGAAAGTGCTCGGAAATGCTTCAGACCTGAACGACCGGATAGAGCTCGTCACCAGGATTCCAACGCAACTTGTTTCATCAAAATCCAAGTTCGTATGAGTGAGTTATGGTTTGTTGTTTGTTTTCCCAAATAGGTAAAAATTGTGCAGAATAGTGACACCCATGGCAAGGTTGGAAGGCGCATACATCACATATTGCAAGGTCAAGGTTGGTTGCATATTTTATTAAACAAAGGTTGGGACTAATGGCCGAAACCATAGTCTAATGACAATACAACAAATATCCGCGACAAATTTCATTAACCCAAAGTATTAAACCTTGGTCCAAAACATCGTCGCATTCAACCATCTCGCATCGGTAGTTTAGGAGTGGAGGACATAAGGTAACAACAAATGATTTGCGATTTGCGATTGCGAGGTAAGTGATGTGGTGATAAGGTGAATCCTACCAATCACATCTGGGGTTTTTATGAGAAGGCATCATAAAGCGTTAAAAAAGCGGCAGAATTGCGATGTGATATATCCCATCAGGGTATCGCAATCGCAAGATGTAGCGGGCAACATAGAATGATTTATAGCGGGGCTGCAATCTGCGATCAGTGATCTACAGAGACTTAAATGTGCTTAACCCCACTTAAACACCACTTATCTTAAAATTAATCACATACTTATCTTGGCGACGCCTTTGGCGGACCCACCAGATTCGGTGGACTTCCACATTTAGTGGAGTTAGTTAGCTGGATTCCAGATTTAGTGGAGAAATAGTAGGAGAATTTGTTTTTGCCATAACTTTGGCAATTTTAGACCAAAATGGGCTTAGAAAGAGTGATTCTTGGGAGATTTGGATGTTTTGGAGCCATTGGAGCAGGTTGCAGAGGAAACAAGAGACTGTAAACATCACTTTTGCACATTGAAGCTAATACAAAGGCCCACACTATAAAGCTGGACCAAGGAGACGTAGCCCAGGAGGGGTGAACTCCTTTATCAAAAACTTGTGTATTTGTCTCTGTTATTTGTGCTTGCTGTGTTTTATTATGTTGTTGTTCAACATTGAGTTTCCATGATTTTAAGTTCATGAAATACATTAATCTCACCAAGTTAAATGAATTGTCACTCATAAACACTTGTATAAACCCTTGTATGATAAGCAAACCAAAACATTTTCATGTTAATTCTGAAACTGATATTATCACAACATTAACTAACTATCAATTTCAGATCAAAGGCTAACACTTCCAAACGACCCCTCACTATGAGGGTCCAAAGGAAAGCAGCCCACCTACACATAGGGAAGGAAAAACATTGAGACTCCCAAAAGCCCAAGCAACGCTAAAGCAACTAGGCTTCCCCGAATGGAATTCTTCGACCAACAACACCAGGAAAGAAAAACCAGATAATGTCAATCACAAAGATCCAGTATATGGCCTACTTTGGAGCCTTAGCCCAAGCAAAATCATTACCACTAGAGACCCTAGTACTATTGGAAAAAGTGCCAAACACTATACACAAAGAGAAAAAGCACCACTACCTGAAAAATCCATGCAAGAAACTACCTAGGCCCGAGACACTTACACCCGATACCAGCCACTTGTCCAACCAACAAACCCTTTGGCCAAAATATGAAAAAGAAAGTTTCACCCAGAATGACAAGGAGGGTGTTGTTACCTTAATAATCCCGCAGGAGGAGCGATGGTAGGAGGTCCGCCACCATACCCAGATGACCCGAAGAAAAGGAACCACATACCAATTCACATCTCGTAGATAGCCAAATACAATCAAGGCTACTGCATATTCGACGTTACTTAACCACCTTATCGTAGGCGCCATGAATCCCCGAGACTATCATACTCCCTCTCGCGCAGGCGAGGAATGATGTTTCACACGTTTTGAAACAAAGACATTAACCACAACATAATAGGAAGGCAGATTGTTTGCTCTTCTCCACCCATGCCAAATGTCGTATGTCATGTTTCATATATCAATTAGTTCGAATTATCCACCACCCACATCAGAAAATATATAACTAAATATTACTATACATATTTAATTTATTTCCTTTCACAAATTTCAAATTTATTATTAATTACATATACAATTATAATGTGGTATTTATATATTAGAAAAAAATAATATCAAAATAGTTAAATATCAAAATAAAAATGTCAACACAATTTTTTTATTTTTAAATATGAAATGTGTGTAAAAATAGATTAAAAATATTAATGAAAAACACGTTCTAGAAAATAAAACCCACTTTAACCAAAACTACCCACTATAACCAAAACTAGTCTACCATAGGTCATAGCTTGAGTGGCCTCAATTGCATCACATGCCATATACCATAACTTCTTCCCAACAAAGGTTACCCAAGGAAAAGCCAAAGAGTGACCACCACAATAGTGGCTCTACTACCAGATATTGGCAGCATCAAACAAATTGGTGGTATATAACTCCATCTGGAAGTGCAACCTTCATAAATATGCAATAGCAAAAAGTCTAAAACACAATAATATTTATTTCTTAATCACTTGTTTTGGTTTGAAATTTGTGATTTTAAAATAATTTCATAAAACTAACTAACATATTAGCATTTAAAAACACAAGATAGTGTTTAAGTCATAATTAGTGTGTTTTTGCATTTAAAAACACAACATAGTGTTCAAGTCATGATTAGTGTGTTTTTAAATGCTAATATGTTATTAGTTTTGTGAAATTATTTAAAAATAATTTTATAACTTTTTTAATTTTTAATTTACAGTGTTGTATTGAAAAATTAAATACTTTATTTTAAATTGGATTATATATAATTAAATATAATTATGCATATTTAATTTATTTACTTTTATAAATTTCAAATTTATTATTAATTACATAAATATTTATAATATATTATTTATATATGTTAAAAAAAAGTTTAAATATCAAAATAAAAATGTTAACACATTATATTTTTCATTTTTAAATATGAAAAAAATATATAAAAGTAAATTAAAAATATTAATGAAAAACAACTTCTAATAATATATTTTCTGTAAAGAAAAACCCTCTTTAACAAAACTAACCGAACATAAATTAGAGCATAAGTCTCCTTCATTGCATCACATGCCATATACCATAACTTCTTCCCGATAAATGTTGGGAGAAATTCTGCCCTAGAGTGACCACCACAATACTTGCTCTACTACTTCTAAAAATTGGTAGCAGCAAACAAATTGGTTATAATAACTCCATTTGCAAGTGCAGGTTTCATAAATATTTATTTCTTAATCACTTGATTTGGTTGGAATACTTATTTTTTAATCACCTGCTTTTCTTAATCACTTGCTTTGATTTTATTTGAGGTTTTAAAACATTTTCACCGTTTCCCGTCCTTGGACACGGATTTTTTTTCCGACCGGCGTCAATTTCTGGGAGAATTTAACGCCTCGCTAGACTACTCCGAATATCTATAGCCTCAATTAATAGTCAGGTGACATTTCACATAAATAGATTCAACATATTATTTTTTTAAATATCGAAAAAAACTGATTTGAAAGGTGAGATAAACACTTACGGTGCAGATGTCTCGTGTCCGCACTTAATATAGATGAGACATCTGACATTTTGATATAAATAGATTAATATAATATTTATTTTTCAAATATTAAAAACAACAAAGGAAAGAAATATTAATTAAAAAAAAAATTATGTAACATAATATTTTGATTTAAAATAAAACTTTTAAAATCAATATTTACATACATAATACATGTTACAGTGTTTTTATTGCGTTTAAATTTATAATATTTGTTAAAGTATATAAATTTTTATTTGTTTTAGGAGTGATAAGTAATTTGAGGAATAGAAGTGGATTATATGTAGTTGGTTTGTAAGATATTTATTCGAATTAATTGATTATATAATTAATATAATTTTTTTATTATCTTAAAATAGTATATATGTATTTATA
Source organism: Pinus albicaulis (assembly GCA_034641835.2). Taxonomy (NCBI): domain Eukaryota; kingdom Viridiplantae; phylum Streptophyta; class Pinopsida; order Pinales; family Pinaceae; genus Pinus; species Pinus albicaulis. Next base: position 885,943,853 of record CM076582.1, read on the forward strand.
TGTGTTATATTATTTGATTAATGTAAAGTGTTTTTTTATTTTGGGAAAGCATTTGTATGGGAGGTTTACCAACAACTAGGAAGGGACGTGACTAGCTATTCATGGTAGTTGACACGTTCAACAAGATGTGTGTGTCCTAATGTCATGTAAAAAACCATCATCATGAAAGAAACAACTAACTTGTTTTTTTAGATAGGCTTGAGCGCATGTTGGGATATCAAAGCGCATTATTCGAATATCAAAGAGCATAATTTCGAATAGGAACAAGGTTTTTCAATGCATTTTAGATTAAATTGTGGGAGAATATGGACACATAGTTGAAGAGGTCTACAACACTCCATCCACAAAACAAGAGGTCTACATCACTCCATCCACAAAACATAAGTAGTCAATAGGACTTTGGTGCAACTTTTGAGGGTTCCAATTAGAAGCATCTAAAGAATTGGGTTGAAAATATGCTATCCCTATTTGAAATTTGTTTTAGATGCTTTTCACTTTCAACTTTGGATATTGCATATCGACACTAAGTAGGAGTGAGGGAGGATATTATAGGAGATACCTTGAGGGTAGAAAAAATTATTGAGAAGATTAGGCAGATCAATCTACAAGTACAAGAGACACTGCAAAATTCACAGAATAAATACAGGGCCAAGCATGATCAATATAGAACAAGTAAGACATTTAGAGTGGGAGACATATTATGGTTATAGTTAAACAAGGAAATGCTACAAAGTCCTGATAAATAAATAAAGGCTCTATGATATGGTCCCTTTGAAACAATGAAAAATGTTGGAGATAATGCTTATAGACTTGATATACCCCCTAAATAAATAAAGGCTCTATGATATGGTCCCTTTGTAACAATGAAAAATGTTGGAGATAATGCTTACAAACTTGATCTACCCCCATACATGCACATTTACTTAGTGATGAATCTAAAAAAATTGAAACTCTATGAGCCTTCCAAGTTGGATCACAAAGATGAATAGTTCTTACATTATATAGAGGATTTGGCACCAGATGCTCAGAAAGAGTTGATAGGTGATAAATTTTTCTATAAGAGGTCAAGAACTATAAGACATAAGTATCATGACCTTTCGTAGATTAGTTTGAAATGACAACTTGGAAGTAAGGCTAAATGGTACTCAAGGGAGAAGGTAGAGGAAAAAATTCCTCACCTCATTAAGCAAAACCTTTTGGGGACTAAAATCATCCCAAAATGAGGAGGTATGATCCAGATTAGATCAGTATATTATTTGTCATCCATCTTGATGCTTTCAGAGTGGAAAATTTAAAGGAATCAACTCACATGACCAATATTATTACTGGGTCTCAGTTTGATGAATTAGGATCTAAAACCTTCTGAAAGTAGTTTGAGGCATCAAACATAACATTTTGGGGGTAAAATTTCACCACTTAGGTGATCCACCCCATATCACTATTTTGCACTCAAATACCTTTCCAACGGTGCAAGAAATACCTCAAATAGAGTATATATGAAAAATTTATGCCACTCATGAGTTGATATTCCTATGTTGACCACAATGATTGGAGAGGATGCCACATCAGCCCCCATTATTCATAGAAAAGGGGTTAGCCATGTGGTCATGATGAAGGATGCTCTAGAAAGTTGATATTGTAATTTTGGTTAAAATTTGGAGTCAAATATAACCACTAGTAGGTTATTGGGTTGTGCTATAATCAAACCACTAGGAGGAAAATGGATTTCATTCTATTCGGGGGCATTTTGTTCCATAGATGAGCATAATAGCTGAAAGTGGATAGAGAGATAGAAAAAAATAGTGTTTGTCTATTATAGTAGTCGATGAGCCACATGTCTCACTCCTTTGTACTTGCATCCATTTCCATTCAAAGAAAGAGAAAATTGAACAACCTCACATTCTAGTTGGTTTCCAAGATCGTATTTTGTGTTCATTGTGATTTGCGAATTTTATTTCACTATTCTCTATTTCCCATATTTTATCTATTACATTATAAGCATAACACATTAATTAATGAATCTAAAATTCTAAGAAAAATGTTAAACTATTATTAAGAGATTTTAGATTTTGAAATATATTGATTTTAGATTTTAAAATATATTTTAGTATATATGTTATGACAAACACATTAGTGAAATATCCATGTCACTTTACATATAACTAATAAATCCTACTATTGTTCTTATTATTTGTGTACATCTTTTATGTTATTTTTTCTATTTCATGTTTATGATAAATTGGTTTATTTGCAAATTTCATTAAACTTTAATTGTCACACTTGATAGATGTAAATCGCTTTGAGATATGATTTTTAAGGGGTTTGTCAATCCTTCTTTTAACTCTTACACATCTAAATCGCGTTCAATTATTATACATATAGTTCGTTGGATAGAAATGTATGCTTCTGTAGTTGGTTAAATATTAAATTAATGAGTAGGTTGTACCGTTCCCTAAAGGTAAAGCGACTTGAGAGAAATATGTGACCTAAGGAATCATTTTCATATGATATCCGTGACCCTCACCTTACGAATAATGAAAGGAGACTTTTCACGCAAGTGCATCAAATCTTAGAAAACAAGTTATTTAAGCATCATACAAAGATCCCTTCAAATTCTTCCATTCCACTACTAGGTAAAATCATGATAAGCTCTGATACTCTCAAAAGTGCTGAATCTTATGCTGCCCAAAAGAACGACCGCATCGTTTTCGAGATAAAGGACTGTTTCAGGGAAATCCGATCCATCTTCCAGGTAGCGTGAAGTTTGAATTGACATTAAGATTTACACCAAACTCCACATTACTATTTGAATGTCAGAAACTTCCAATTTCCCAAAGATCATGAATGTTACGCGTATGGTGTTTAATATTCATCGCTTTCTGTAAAACTGCGGGCCAATCCTCATGGTGCTGCTGCCGGTGATGGAAATGGTAATGGACTCCACTGCATAGCGACTCCGTCACTGACATTTGCTGTGCCCACTGATCAAAGGACGGCAACCTTTCAGATACATCCAATGAATTATCGACAGATCACTTGGTCGCGACAAATTTCCATAAAGTGTTTGTGGATTGCTCAGACCCATTAAAGGGAAAGGTTCCCATTACTGTGAATCAGGTAAACTGACGTCTGGAGATTCAGTGGGAAACTTTCGAGGTCCCAGGCTACTACAACAAACCTTCGAGGCGCGAAACGCAATCAGTTGGTTCGACCTCGAGTTTCAATGGCGATGAAAATATGGATGTTCTCTGCGTTCATATTTTTATTGTGTTTTGTCGGCAACGTTCAGTCGGGTCCTCTTGCAGTGAAATCTCGATGGATCGTGGACGAAGCTGCAGGCACCAGAGTAAAGCTCGCCTGCGTCAACTGGGTATCGCATTTGGAGCCCATGGTCACGGAGGGGCTCAACAGGCAGCCATTGAAATACATAACAAGCACCATTGCTGCCCAGGGATTTAACTGCGTGCGCCTCACATGGGCCATTTTCATGGTCACTAATCCCGCCAATCAAAACCTGACGGTTAGAGCTTCCCTGAATTCGCTGAATCTGAGCGATGCAGTGGCCACAATGTCTGTCAGCAACCCGGAGTTTCTGGACTTGACGCTCATGGACTCGTATAAGCGAGTGGTCGCGGGGCTGGGAGAGGCCGGGGTGATGGTTATACTCGATAACCACGTAAGTAGACCTGGCTGGTGCTGCGGCCTCAACGATGGGAATGGATTTTTCGGAGACGCGGATTTTGATCCAGGGGTCTGGATCCAGGGGCTCTCCACCATGGCCGCCGCTTTCAAGGGCACATCAGCGGTCGTGGGAATGAGTCTGCGCAACGAACTGAGAGGCAAGAGGTCGAATCAGGCGGACTGGTACAAATACATGCAGCAGGGAGCTCAAGCCGTCCATGATGCCAATCCCGACGTGCTGGTCATTATGTCGGGGCTCAATTACGACGCCGATCTCAAATTCTTGGCGTCGAAGCCGGTGAGTCTGCCTTTCACCAACAAAATCGTGTATGAGATGCACTGGTATTCATTTACAGACGGGAATGCGTGGGTGCAAAAGCCGGCCGACACGCTCTGCCAAACTGTGACGGCCCGGGTAAACGACCATACAGCGTTTGTTACCAAGACCTTATCTCCTCCGGCGCCGCTGTTCGTCAGCGAGTTTGGAATTGATGAGCGAGGAACAAATGTGGGCGATAACAAATTCATTAAGTGCTTCCTTGCCTTTCTTGCCGCCGGGGATTACGACTGGGCGCTCTGGACTTTACAGGGGAGTTACTATATTCGTAATGGGCAGCCCGGCTTCGAAGAGACTTACGGGATCTTTAATGCCCGCTGGGACGGTCTCAGGGATCCCACATTTGTTTCCCAGCTCCAGTCCTTTCAGAAACCAGCGCAAGGATGATTTATTAACTTTCGATCTGCATAACTGCTTTTCTTAATTTTGGATCTGGTTTTATCTTGTTTTTCATTTTGCAATGTTCAATTCCACTCTATTTGGAAAAGTTAACTGTAAATTCCATGGAATTGATATCTGCAGCTGCAAATTTAGGAGTTTTTCATTTTGCAAGGTTCAATTCCACTGTCTTTGGAAAAGTTAACTGTAAATTCCAAGGAATTGATATCTGCAACTGCAAATTTCGGATACGCAGATTTGGCGACATTTGTAACTAATTTTTCACTTTCAAATGATTTAAGTCAATAATAGTAATTGTAAAATCTTTATCATATCTGAGTTTGTTGCAGTAATAAGTGGTCCATGGTGGATGATATGAGATCTATCTATCTCATAAAATTAAATGAGATCAATTGAATAAAGACTTTGGTGGGTGGCCGAAAAAGTAATAAATATTTTTAAGAATAAATTAGTGGGTATATTTTAAAATTATTATTCCGGCAAAAGAAAGGTAGAGACGTGGAAATATATTTTTATTAGTTATAATTTATTTAAAAAATTATGATTAAAATTTCGCTATAAAATTATTATTGAATTATAATTTTTTTATTATTTAATTTGTACTTAAAACATATAAGTTCTTTTTTGATATTTAATTGATATATTATTTCAATAATTTTTTACAATTCTTTAATTTAAAAAAAATCAAACAAAAATTACAAAGCAGTATAGTTTCTGCAAGCAAAAACCAGAAGGTTAAATGATGCAGCATTATAGTTTCTGCAAGCAAAAACCAGAAGGTTCTGAGTATGACACATTATATCTCTGTCTTTCCGTCATACAGGACAGGATCATAGATAGTCATTACAAGTTTAATTCAGCGAAATATCCAAAACATAACAATGGTTATAAAGAGGCGAATGAGGCACAGTGTGGCTCAAAATCAAGATAAAGGAAAGCAGAAGATTGTAAAATCTGCACCTGAGACTAGTAAGCAGACAAAGCAAGAGATGTTAGAGAATCTCTAGACAACTTATTCTCTTGGAAATCCTCCACAAGTCACTAATGTGATTCAAGGCTGGGAAAAAGAAAGTTACAGTAATGAGGAAGATAATGAAGGAGAGGCGAAAATTATGGATTTTATGACTGATCCTGGAAATACTAAAGGTCGTCTCTCATTGTTTAACCAATACTGGATCATGAAATGTGTTCTGGCCAAAGCTATGCAAAGTCTTCATCCAGATAAAGAGACTAAAGTATCAAGAGTGATGGAATTGCTTCAGGATATCAACATTCAACTCCAGCATATCAAGGTGACACAGTATCAAGCGACGGATCGAATTGGTCGAATTGAAAAGTAGATACAACCACTGAAGCAAGTGGACATGCCTAGTTCCACTACGAAAGGTCCGGCACCAGGCACCAAATAGACTCTTCAGATGGATAGTAACCCAACTTAAGTTTTTATGAATTTTGTGGATAGTGTTTTAGTTCATAGTCGCTGCTTAGTTAATGTTTCAAACAGTGAAATGGCTAGTGCTGAAAGTAGAAGAATGAAACATTATCAATTTTGGATGGCTTTCAATTCGTTAAGGTGGCTAACAGCCTTGGTTTCCTTCGAACAAGTTGAGGCCACTCACTTAATATATGATGTAACTTGTTTTTTGATGATTAATAGAAAATAGTAAAGACCTACCAAATTAACAAAATAAAAAACATATTATAAAAACCAAAAAACCTGCCCATTCATTTAGATAATTTAATTTTAATAAATTTTCAATTTTTTTAATAATATTTTAAACAATTTAAATTGAAACAAAATTCAAAAAAATAAAAATAAAATATCTAAACACATTTCTATAATATATTGGATTAAAAAATATGTTTTTATAAATTATTTAATTTTCACATAAATCATATTTAGCTTCAATCAATTATTCTAATTTATCAAATGAGAATTATTATAAATCATTTTTACATTTGACTTCACTAATATATTAAATTTATTTAATAATAATTTATTTTCACGTTTAATTTCAACTTAAACTAAATTATTTTAAATTTTAAATAATAACTATTATGACGTGGAATTGATATGTGGTAGGCGTTTGTAAGTTGAGGAATCTTTATAGCATCGACCAAAAAAATAGGAGATCATTTTTGGTTCCACATTTTAAAAATACGATTTTTTTTATAAAACAATTGTTATTTAAGATGTAAAGAGGTTTTTCTTTTTTTTTTTTACAAGTATTTAAAATCAATTCAAATTTATTAATTAAAAATATAAAAAATACAATCATAAAAATAATAAAAATATATTAAAAATAAAACTTATTAATATTATTGAAGAAGAAAAAAATTTAAAATTAAGATGAATAAATATAATTAAGTTTTATTAGCACAACCACTTGAGGATGAGCCTAGTCAGAAAAGTGACCCACTATCAAATCTCATCCCGTGCCAGGGGAGGAGATAAGTTAAACTCAGTTGGGTAGAGGTTTCTCAAGCCAAAGGTCAAGTGTAATGTAATCTATGATAAAGTGAGACCACTTGACCATAAAAAAAAATGAATACAATATAAACTAAATAACTATAATGTCAGTTGATTTCAGACTACTGTGATCCATAATGTTGTAGATGAGTCTTTTGGATTAATCATATTATTGGTTTAAGGTCAAAATTAACCAACTAATGTGATTCATCCTATGACAAAGTTTGAGAAAAACAGAGTTCATAAAGGATATAAATAGTGGAAATGCATCAAGTTCCAAATATAACCGTTAGAAGATAATGTGTATTTTAATGGTTAGAAATCAAATTAACTATAATATTTTTAAGACTATAGAGTGGAAAATATTGTACACAATTTTTTTTTTCTAGAACTCAACATTAATTAATAATGTTACACATATACACTATCTCAATATAAAGAAACTTTAATCTAACAAATCTCTCGAACAAATTAAATTTAATTAACTCCTAATTAATAAAAATAAACTTCTCAAACCAATGGTCACACTTAAAAACACATTTTGACTTATATCCTCTAATAAATTTAAATTTTTAAATATAATGAGCACACTTTACCAATATGTAACTTCATATTGATTTTGAAAATTTTATTTTTAAATTAAAATATTATATTAAATAATTCTATTTTTTAAATTAATATTTTTTTCTTTTTCATATTTCTTAAATGAAAATTAAATAATATATTATTCTATTTAATTATGGTATTAAAATAAATATTATCGAGTATTCTTAATTTCACAAAATATTTGTTAAAATTATAAAAGTAGTGATTGTTCCACATCTTCCAATGCCCCATATATGATGCACCATACACCTTTTGCACATTAGTTATTAGCCAGGTTAAAGAATGTCAAATTAGTGCTCTTACAAGTGACTCTTGAACATCCATTTAGTGCTCATGTTTGTATATTAGTTATTGAAATTTTGAAAATTTTTGTTATCTAATAACATTGTTTGTAGGTTGAATATTTAAATTTTTAAAATATTTCTTAAATTTGACATTTATTATGGTTACTCAAATTATATAGAAATAAAGACATTATTATTTTTTTTGTTTTGAACTTTAGCATCTTAAAACTTTCTTTCATTTAAAAAAAAAAAACCATGATTTCAAATTGTTTTTGTGTAACATTTGCAAGTAAATGCTATGAATTCACATTATACAATATTCTAAAATATTTCAAGTCTATCGAATCTGGGATATTGAATTACACTCTCTTCATATCATTTTTGACAGAGATTTAAATGGAAGCAAAGATCCTTGATCGGGGTGGCAACAAAGATAGGATGGCAGTAGGACAATGCCACGTGGTGGGGCTTGTCAGCTGACCATCACGCATTAGACTTATGACGGGTGGTGGTAATCGTTCCCACACGAACCTCACTAAATGATCAGGATACAAGCCACCCCAATTCATCAATGCATGGCAGAGAATGGGAAGGTACGCCGACTGCGGGGTAGGAGAATGAATAAGGAAAGTTCTCTCTGTTGCAAAGCAACATTTCAAACAGTAGATGCAATTCAGACGGAAGTTGCGACAGAGGATTTGCAGGAAGAAAAATCACAGCTTTGCGGGTGGAGGATTATTTGGTATGTACTGGTCTTCGTCACTCTATTTTTATAATACGGTTTTCCTGTTAGCATTCCGACAATGAAAGAAGCAATTTTTACAGGGGTTACAGAGTATTTTCCATGCAGTGTTAGCTTTTTTATTTTCTATGGTTTGCATGTAATGGTAGACGGGGTTGGTCCTCATTACCAGTACCTCAGTTATGTCAATTTGCATTGGTCAAGTCTGTGTTTTTCTAATGAATATGAATATATGTTCTGGAATTCCTTTATTACGGTGTTGAATGGTCTGCTAAAGCTTTTTCTTCTTTTTCAAAAGTATCCGAAAGAGAAGGCTAATGGGTATCAGAAGATTAAGGGTAGGGTTTATTGTCGACATTTCTATGTCCCTTGCCCTACCAGTCTTTCCATAAATTATCTAAGTGTCTCGGTCTGCAATAGGAAGTCTTGTTGTCTCAAATACTATTCATGCGTCTGGAATGAGAGGTCAATACAAATATGGGTTTACTCTTCTCTTGTGCCGCAATTTCTTTGGGTCATTCCTAATTTCCGGGGCACTGAGTATCATTTATTTTGTTTGGGAAAAAATTTCTTATTGTTAACTCAATTGTGGATGAATGTCGGAAATGAGAGAGCACAGTGTGTTAACTTTTGAAGGATTGAACCGCACAAGCATTATTTTAATGCTCAGATACTGGAGAATCATTTGGAGTTTAATATTGAATCTAAGTTTCATATAATTGTCCCCTTTCGATATACAGGGTTTCTGTCATTCACAATAATAGACAGTCTCTGTCAGGGTAGAATGACGAAAGGAAAAAATGGTAATTGTAAAGACATAGGTAAAGGGAAAAAGCTACAACAAACTCAGGCAACTGGTCCAAGTAAAAGAGGTAGAAAGAGTAATAAAAAGACTCTTGAAAACATAGCAAATATTTATGATTCAGGGACTCCAATGCACATTCGTAAAACTATTTAGGGTTGGGAGAGGCAAAGTGATGATGATGATGATGATGATGATCTTAAAGGACAAGAGGCTAGAATGGATTTTATTTCAGACTCAGGAAATACACGAGGACGAGTTTCTCTATTTCAACAATCAATTAAGACATACTAGAAATTTAAATGTGTATTAGCAAAGGCGATGTTGAGTATGCAAGAAAAGGAAGTCAATTCCTCATTACTCTTTGAACTTTCAGCGGATGAAACAGGATATGCGTGAAATGGCCAAGGCTCAGATACAAGCAAATGCGCGTCTAGGAAGGATTGAACAACAACTTTTGAGCGTGCAGCAAGCAGAGATGCCAGGGTCTACTGCAAAGGACCCAACACCTGTGGATTCTTCAGATGGTTGACACTTCTCAGTTACTAGTTTTGTATGTTTTTTGAGGATAGTACGTATAGTTTTTGTTTTATTGTAATTTTTATGGACATAGTAAAGGGATATTAGTTGTGAGTAGAAGGAAAAAAACAATACCAATTTTGGTTGGCTTATAACTCTCTGAGGTGGCCAACAGACCTGGTTTCCTTTGAGCAGGTTGAGGCTACCAACTTCAATAGAACATATATAGCAACTTGCTCTTTAAAAAATAGAAAATAGAAAAGTACTACGAAATTTACAAAAAAAAAAAAAAAAAACCTACAAAAACTTTTAATATCCATCAATATCATCTCTCCACTTTTCACAATGATAAAAAGGTGACAATCTTTCATTTTGGAATTCATTTAAAAGTGAATAAAAATCACATAACATCTTCTATAACATCATCAATATGTATTTAATAATTATTAATCCATTACAATTCCATTTTGGATTAGCACTAGACTATCAATGTCATCCACCCAAGAATGACTAAGAAACAAATAAAAAGTTACAAGAAAACTTCTTTTAATTCACATTAAATGTTTCACTCCTTTTTCATTAAAAAAAAATAAAACACTCATTTGAATTAAAAAAAAAAATTCCTATTAAATGTTTTATTATCTTTTTTTTAAAAATAAATAAAACAATAGAATCCTTTGAATTGACATTATTCGTATTATTATTATGCACCCTTAAAATAAATAAAAAACAAATAAATCTTTTCAATCATTTTTCTCATTATATATAAATATAACATAAAAAAAAATCATCATCTTATCTTCATCAATACATCCACCACCCATTATAAATCATTTTCTTATCTCCATCAATGTATCAATAAATTCTGTCAATCAATTTTATGATTATCTATAAATATAGCATCAAAAAAATCATCTTCTTTTCTTCATGCACCCACAAAAAATATCATCATCTTATCTTCAACAATGCATCCACCACCCATTATAAATCATTTTCCTATTTTCATCTATGTATCCATAAATCCTTTCAATCAATTTTATCATTATCAATATACCATAAAAAAATCATCCTCTTATCTTCATCAATGCATCGACCGCCGATTATTTAATATTCTCTTTGATATTCACCTTCAAGTTGGATATAATTATTAAGTAGATAATTAATAATTTTAAAAGCTTAATTCATTTTAAAAGCTACTAAATTCTCATCAAATTAGTGTAAAAAGTATTTAAAATAAAATTTTGAAAATAAAAAAGTTGATAGTAGAATTATATTATTTTAATAAAAATCTAAGAATCTTGGTGTTCATAGTGATGATAATTCAAATGATAGATATGTTTATTTTAGAATAAGGCTTCCAAAAGTTTAATTGAATTTATCAATAATTCATAGATGAATGGTAAGGATTTACCCTCCACAAAATATTCTAGAATATTTTTAGTATTTACTAATCAAAGATTTGTCTCCAAAGTAATTATATCTTTTTCACTCTTTTAATTAAATTATGGTATTGATCCATGGTATTGTAACATATTAAGAATTTCCTTTTTAAATCTTTATGGTTAATAATTTTGTTTTTAACTTCTATATTAATTTTAAAAAGTTATAATTTTATTAGTTTTAACTTTTTATATATCTTTCAATAGAGTTGATTTTTTGGACTTTCCATTGTGTGAATTTCATGAGAAAATTTGATGTGAAATATTGATTTGTGTTATTTAAACTGGTTTTTTGAATCCACCATGAAAAATCTCTAAGGAACTTCTATTGTGCTGAGTTACTCATCAATTTCAATAAATTCCCGCAAACTTCCAAAAAACCTCATTAAAGACAACTGCTTTTTCAATTTTATTAATATGAAAATTTATGAAAATAAGTATTTTAATGTTTATTGTGAATTGATATATATTTACATTAAACCATCATTTAAATTTATATTAATATTTAACCATATGTAAGAAAATATAGTGACCATGTAATTGGTGTGACTGCACCATTGATAATGACCTCCCGTACAAACACACTCCATCACCGACATTGGCTTGGCCACGGATCGAAGGGAAGAAAGCTGACAAACAGGTCACCGACATTTTCTGTGCCTACAGGTCAAAGGACACAGAACTCAGAAAACAGAGAATGCGGTCCATAAACTCTCGACAGATGCGACGAACTTCCATGCAGTGGGGTGGCTCATTCATAGAATCGCATGAAAGAACAAAGGTTCTCCATTCTATATATGAATTTGACTTGAGAAAGTTAAACTGACGTCACGACATTCACGGAGTACTCGGAACCTTTTAAGTTCCCAGGCGAAGCTAATAGTAAAATAACACTTGTTTAATGGGCGTTGGGGTGAATAAATGAATAGTGGCCGCGTTTTCATATTTTGCATGCATTTTGGACGCCTTTAAGCGAGTAGTCACGGGGTTGGGAGAGGTAGGGTTGATGGTGATACTCGATATCTGTTATGCATTTTCTTTTGAGGCGGTCCTTACTATTTACCCCTTACTTACTTCACGTGAGTGATATTGACCAGCAGGACGACTTGAGTGGGTTTAGTTTGTGGCTGTTGAACGTTGATGGAGACGGGAGCAGGTTGGCGGGTAAGAAAACATTGCAGAGGCAAGGAGTAGGAGGCGATCAATAGGCAGTTTGGCAACAGGGAGGGAGCGCAGGTGTGATGACAGAAGGTGATGAAGAGAGTTGCAGATGGGAAGGTAAGTTGGTTTGGGATGGAAGTGGGATTGAATGATTATATATATATATAAAATTTAATTTTGGTTAATTTTATTTGAAATTTAATAAGAATTTGTTTTAATGGTAATGTGTTTTTTAATTTATATTATTTTGATGTAGCAAAAATTATTTAGGAAATTAAATTTATTTATGCATTCCAATATGTTATTTAAATACCAAAACATTATAATCTTATTTATTACCAAATTCTAAAGAATTAGATTGTGTTTTTGGAAATAAACATGTTTCTTAAAATATAGTCATATTATTTTAAAACAACTAGAAAACTTACTATAATAATCTAATTGTCAAATCAGTATAAAAAAATGGTTCCACTTAAAATAACAAGGAATAGTTTATAAATAAACTTCCAAAAAACTTAATTTTTAACTAAAACAATTTTATATCTTATTCTAAAACAACAATACAATCATATTATATTTTATTATATTGGAATGAATAAATTAAAAAAATTATATATATATAAACTCTATTGATAGTATAAAATATAAAAAATTAAATTTTCATCACTATTTTTTATTTCATAATTAAATTATACAAAACAATAAATTATATGCAATCACAGAAGCAAAGCACCTTGATTTACTCTATCATCCACAATAATGTTTTTTTAGATCCATAATGAATAACAATTTCTTTGTATATTGCAATATTGCATTATCAGTTTGAGAAGAAAAGAATAAGGGGTATTCTCATGCGAGGTTAAAAATTTATCCTTCAGCACTAATGAATCTACATTGATATAACACTCTGAACAACTGGGGGTCTGGCGTGGAGCTTTGGTAATGGGCAACTAATTCTTTTGAGCGAGGATAAAATATGTGGCTTGTCTATTGTTCCGAACATCAGTAATAGGCTGTTACGCACATTGACACACAGAGGTATCTATTATCTGTCACAGGTGATTGTTTGCTAGGAATTTAGTGTGCCTGTCATCAAATCGGCTGCCCAATTGGGACTTTCAGGGAGGGATGCGGAGGAGTGGTCAAATTACAGAATGTTGATCCAGACTGCCGGTTTATCCCTGTGCAATGAGGGGGACAAACTGGTTTGGGCTGGGAAAATGAAGGATGAGGCCCTGGTGGTTAAAAACAAATACTCCAATATAAACCTGTTTGAGGTTATGGATTACACCTCTTCTGGTTTCGAAATTTTTTGGCATAGGAAGATACCGACCAAAATCCTTCTCTTTGGGTGGTTTTTGTGGAAGGAGAAGATTTTAACTTGGGATGGTCTCAAGCGTAGTGGAATGCAGGGGCTGGGTAAGTGTGTTTTCTGTTTTAATGTTGAGGAAACAATTGACCACTTAGTCTTTACTTGTGCCAAGGTGACACACTTTTGGCATCTATTCAGCAAATCTCTTCTCAGGACATCATGGTCTCCGACTAACTTCATTGATGTGGCACATCGTTGGGATCAGGTAATGGGGCAGTTTCAATCTTTGCCATTCTTTTTTGTTTGGGAAATCTAGCGAAGCAGGAACCGACACATTTTAAAAAATACTCCTATCATTATGCCTCATATCTTCAAAGCTATTATGAATTGGGTTTGCGACAGGGGTCCTACTTTGAATATTGATTATGATGGATCTAGAAGGATTCGGCCCCATCCTATATCCCTACCTGCTATTTTCTTCAATGGTGCCTGTCAGGATGGGATTATGGGATGTGGGGCTTGGATTAAGTTATCTCAATTTGAGCAGATCCATATTTTTCGGAATGGGGGTAGGGGCACAAACGATTTGGCAGAGCTTATGCCCCTTTGGTGTGGTTTACTGGCTGCTTGCAATTTGGGTCTACGACAGGTATACATCTATGGTGATTCCAAGATTATTATTGAAGCTATACTTGGCCTGTCCTCCCAATCCTCTCTGACTTCTCATGGATGGTTCAAAAGGACAAGATATTTGTGGGCGAAATTGGAATATCCTCCATTGCATCATATATATAGGGAGAACAATACTAGAGCAGATGGTTTATCAAAAATAGGTTTGGGTATGGTCTATGGTATATTGCAGGTGACACACTATAGGGAAAATATCATTGTCTGGTCAAAAAATATCCCCATCCCATGATCCTGCGCTATATGGTTGCTGGTTGATGTCAAGCGAGTTGGTTTATCCTTTTTTTTTGTTTCTTCCACTATAGTCGTGATTCTTCGTTATGGGTTTTCCCTCTGCCGATGACTTCAAGCGAGCCTGTTTAATGATCAGATCTGTTTGGTCAAAGGGAGTTGTCAAGTCTTCTTCATCAAGCGACCCTGCTTGTCCCCTTAATATGCTGCGGGGTTTTCACATATGCTGGCTTATTCACTCCTCTCTGTATGAATGATATAACCTTTTTGTTGTTTTTATGTTGTATTGGAATATCCTAGGCGGTTTTTTCTCTGTCTCGGTATATCCAGGTCCAGGCATAGGGATGTATTTTTTGTGCTACTATAGGTTTGTTGTTTCTAAAAGAGTGATATGTTGTATGTAATCAATATGGGATGACAGATAGACTTATATCCTCACATATTCACAATGTTGATAAACTATTTGGAAGTGTAGACTACACTTCTTACACTGTTGGATGTATTGTTTATAAATATATAATACAACGTTTTTTTCCTTAAAAAAAAAAACACTCCATATATTACCAACGGTAATATTGGGTTATTAATCATATATATATATATATATATATATAACGTGAATGTTCAAGGATTGAGAAGAGCGAGTCATGTACAAAGTTCAGAAGTGGAAGTAATAGTTATTAGTGTAGTCTAAAAAAATGTTACAAATTAGTTCAGAAAATAATGGGAATTTATGTAAGATTATGATAATATAGTAGAAATTTTTGAAAATATGGGTTACAACTATTAAATTTCAAGATTTTGGGTGTCTCATGGGTTTTTGATGGTACTGAATCCATTTCCACCATAAAAAAAACAATTCAAAAACTCTAACATTCTGAATTTTTGAATTTTTTTTACTAGATTATAGCAAGAAAATTGTCATCCAAGCGAATTTGTGGCGTCGATAGACAACGCCATAGTTTTTCGTCCTTTTTGACAAAGTTTCGATGAAGTCATTCAAGTTGCCTACATTGGGCCCCTATTTATTTTCTCCAGTCTTATTGTTTCAATTTTCAATCAAAGTTGCATAAGCATGGTGAAGAAATAGGCTAAAGGACATTTTGTTCAATATATGGTCTACATGGGAGGTCTCTGCTACCAACGCCTCTGGATCGTTCGGAGGGCTTGCTGCTATGTGGAACCCCAATTCTTTTACCTTTAAAATTTACAGGACATGCCCTGGTATTTTTTGTCTAGCTTATGCTAGGGATTTGTACATAGAATTCGTATTCTTAACATCTATGCTCCCTACAACCATTGAAAATCCTTTTGGGAGAAGGTTGACTCTACTAGGATCCTAGACATGCACTCGCTTATCGTGGTTGGTGATTTAAATTTTATTTTGGATGCAAATTAATGTTGGGGTCATAAGGCCAAGATGGACCCATTAGTTGATTTATTTAAAGAAATCTTCAGTTGGAAACTTTTATGGGCATTTCCCCTTGCCCTTTATGCCCGACTTGGAGAAATGAGAGGATTGGGGCTGAGGGAATTGCCAAAAGTATCAACCGGTTCTTTGTTCATTCATTTTTATGCCAGAGATTGAAAAAGATTCAAACCTCTTCTTTATTTTATAATGTTTCAGATCACAATGATATCCTTCTGGAATGAGAGGGGGAGATATTCCCTAATTATGTGCCCTTCAAATTCAAACATATGTAGTTGAATGACCCTACTTTTTGTGATCTAGTTAAACACTCCTGGAATTCCCCTGTTTCTGCAGATACCATTCGACCATCATATTTTATCAATTTTAAATTGAAGAGGCTTAAAAAGGAGGTGCGTGCATGAATTAAGAATCACAAATTTGAGTTATCTTAGGAGTTTCCATCCATCGACCAAGATATTGCTTAATTCTTGGATACATCCATCCCCGAATACTTCTCTGATCATGCAAAAAAAGTTATTCTAGACCTAGTGGAGAAGAAAAACAAGATTTTAATATTGTAAGAAGAGGAGTGGTGACTCAAAAGACGGACTGCTTGGGTTAAAGGAGATGACAAAAATACTAAGTTTTTCCACTGGGTTGTAACAAAAAGAAAACAAACCAACACTATTTGGGCAATTAGAGGTGATGATGGACAAACTGTTACATCTATGGAAGATATCAAACATGAGGCTTTCCTTTTCTTTTGAAAAATATACACGGATCTAGAGCAGAGAAACATTGAAGAGAAAATGGACTTAGTGAATCTATTTCCAAGAATGGTCAATGAGGAAGATTTAGTGGCGATGGATGCCTCTATTACACAAGATGAGCTCTTACAAACTTTGAATATATGGCGAAGGATAAGAACCCGGGGCCCAATGGCTAGCATGTTGAACTCTTTCTCTTTTTATCATTTATGTTCGTACAATCTTATTCTGATGCTGGTTTCGGTGATTCTGATAATGGTTCTGATGCTGGTTTCAGTGGTTCTAATAATGGTTCTGATGCAGGTTGTGGTGGTTCTGATAATGGTTATGATGTAGGTTGCAGTGGTTCTGATAATGGTTCTGATGCAAGTTGCGGTGGTGCCATAACTGATCCAAATGGTGGAAGAATCTAAAATCTTAGCCATACATCAGGTGCCATCAACACAACTTTCCTTACTCCCATTGCTAAAAATATGAATTCTCTTTCTTTTAAAAATTATAGACCCATCTCCTTATGTAATTTTGTTTACAAAGTAATTTCTAAACTTCTAGATAACAACATGAAGAAGATTTTGTCCCCACATATTACTCTGAAACAATTTGGTTTCTTGGCTAACAAGAGAATTCAAAAGTGCGGTGGCAATTGGACAAGAGTGCATCCACTCCATTAAATCCAGGAAATGGAAGGCATTATTGATGAAAGTTGACCTTATCAGAGCCTATGATAGGTTTGAGAGGGAATTTCTCCGGATGATCCTTTACAAAATTGGCTTTCTACACAACCATGTCAAATGGATTATGGCCTGAATATTATCAACATCAATGGTTCTGCTACTCAATGGGGAGCCCACTAGCTTCTGCGTATTATAGAGCTTTGCCTTTTTACATCATTTGGGGGACTTGGGGTATTCACAATGATTTCATTTTTGAGGGAAAACATTCTGACATTTAATCACACTGTCCACAGATCATTTCATATTTCTTGGAGATTGGTCCCTGGTCTCCTAGGACTTATTACCACTCAGTTTCCTATCTGGACAAGTTTCGTATCATATTTTTTGATGGGGCATCTTCTAGGGGTTGTTGTGGATGTGGGGCTGATATCCAGATCAACCCTCCATAAATATATAGTTTTTGCTGGTATGGAGGGGCTGGTTCCAATTGCAAGGAAGAATTGGTTTCCATTTGGGGGTATTACAATGTGCCCTACGGCTTGCAGTCGACAAGATTCTTGTTGTTGGAGATGCATTGGCAATAATCCAATGGATTTAGGGGGCCAATGCTCTCGAGGTTCCCTCCTTGGCTAACTGGATGGATAACAATAGGTTGCTTCTCCCCTCTTTTGTTGACATCTCCTTCCAATATGTTTTT
Organism: Pinus albicaulis; assembly: GCA_034641835.2. Lineage (NCBI taxonomy): Eukaryota > Viridiplantae > Streptophyta > Pinopsida > Pinales > Pinaceae > Pinus > Pinus albicaulis. The sequence continues at coordinate 885,962,072 of CM076582.1, forward strand.
AGAGACAAAAATTAGATTGCAGATGCTTTGTCCAAGCGTGGCTTCTCTAGGCTAATATTTTATCAACATGTGGTCCACAACATTGTTAGTGGCGAAGGTTTTTTCAAGGTGTAAGCATGCTGGTCTGCCGTAGGCTCTACATTTTTGGGGGCATTGCGTAGGAGGTTCTGTTTTGTTTTTGTTCCCTTTATATCTGGTATTTTGCTGCTTTCTTTCATTTTTTATCTTTCTATTTGTAATCTCTGTTAGATCTCTGCAGAAAATGATGACCTTTTCATTGAGTGTTGCTTCTTATGTCTTTCTTGTTGAGCTAATTGAATCATGATATTGTAGGTTTTGCTGAATGGTTATCAAGAAATGAACTATGTAAATGTAAACACCTTTATTTTTAATGAAGACATTGTATTCTTTTCTTCTTAAAAAAAAATTATAATTTTTAAAAATTGGAAATAAATATTTTCGTATGTCACCGATTGTATATTAATTAATAGATATGGAGTTTAAGTTTCATCAAATCATCATTAACTTTAAAAATATTATTTTTTATTTTTAAATGAGTAACTTTGGATGGAAACACTATCATAATAATGATGTTATTCTTATGTTTTGTTTGTAATTTTAATTAGGCTATATAGTAAAGTATTTCCAAAAAGTCGATTCTTTGGATTAAAATTCAAAAATTGCGCCCCCAAATTTTATTTCTGCAGTAGTATAAGAAACAATAATCCATGTATAATGCCAAGAATAGAATATGCTTTCATGATCCCATTTCAAGTTTATTCTATCTGAACGTGAGATATAATTAAATTGTAAATTCCTAATACATGATGGAAATGAAAGTTCAAACAATTAACTTGACTTAGACTTAGATCATATCCATTAAATTTCTCTAATATGTTAAAATCTACAATAAATATAACAATGATTTTTTTATACTTACCTACATATTCTGATTCAATATTGAATAATGACATTACTCAACCATTTCACTATTTATCAATCCAATATATATTTATATATTTTGTCCTTCTATTTTGTATGGTTATGTGTTTTACCTAACATAATTAATATATGCAAAATATGTCCCTGATGATACAAAAAGGAGAGATGACTAAATATGTCCAATGACCTTAAAAAGAGACTACTAAATATGTCCAATGACCTTTTTTTACAGTTCTTTGGTTTATTACTTCCACGGGCAGATTCCAATGGCAGAATGATCTAACTTCTGTATGTCTTATCATACGTTTTAGTGGAAGTAAAGTATGTTTTTTTGACCTATACTAAACTGATGAGATTCTAGTAGGTATCTCTGGAGTGAAAACTATCCGTTGTGATTTAGGAGTAGGTATTCATGGAGTGAGAACTAATGTTTCCAGACCACACAAATTGATATTGACTTGCTTGCTGTTGATACTAACTCCATCTAAATGTATAGTTAAAAATAATTAAACAAAATTTAAACACACTAAAGCCAACCCTAACTCCAATATTTGATAGAAGAACTTAAGGAAAAAAAATATTCAAGGTTTTCACAAATTCTTTATACATAAATTTCTATATCGTGTAATATGAAATGTATATTTACGTTACAAAAGACATTCGGAAGCAGCTTCCCTGAAGGGAGCGTACTCGATGCTTACATGATTAGGAACCTTTTCTTTTAATGGGTCTAAGCCTTGCTAACTTGACCAATGACAAAGCAATGCCTTTAGTGAGCTCATTTGTCGAAATGGTGTGAGTAGGTCAGTGGGTTTTGTTGGCCGCACACTCTTCTGCTGGTATTATGTGCACTTTTACATTTTTTATGGAAATGTTTTTAATTAATTACCATGTTTAATATTTAACTAAAATAATTGTAATCAAGAATTCGTTAGAGGTTTGATTTAGTTAGAAATTACCTGATGATATTTTTTAAGAAAATGGTTACACAGATTTCATTCCACAACGTACAATTTTTAAAAAACACTAGTTACACCTATTAAAAAGGCGAGAGTATGCAGTGGAAACCAGTGGGCAAGGACAAGAGGATGCGGTGGAAACCAACGGGTTGGAAAGGCAAGGATGACAGTGTGCAGTTGAATGGGAGACTCATGGGTTAAAAGGAAAGGGAGAGAGTGTGCATTGATCCTCTCCAGCCCCGATCCCACGTCGTGGCCACTGCCAACAGTAAGTCATATTTAAATTCATGGTAATGTAATGCATTAAGCCATTTTTAAATTCATGGTAATGTAACTCTAAAATTTCTAGAGAAATGTGGTTGTTGATATAACTATGATACAATAGTGGGAGTTGCTTGGCACTATTATGACATAGTAGAAGTTATTATTAAGAGTGTTGGCCAAGGTAAGCATGTCCAATTTGTTTTATTTTAAGAAAAATTGTATGGATTTGCATGATTATTAACTAATCTACTTTCTTAGAAAGAAGTGCATATAAATAAAAAATATGTTATATATGGGTGGTTTTGTTTTGTTTTTTTTTTTTTTTCCGAAAAGATTATGGGGGAAATAGTAAAGAATAATAACTATTTTGTTCATATTTACGTGACTTATTTCCAATCTCATTATAAACAATTTTTATTCCGATATCAAGATGAAATAAATATATGAAAAAATATTTCATGGAAGATATAATAAGTGGAATTTCCTTTTTTGAGGTGAAATATGTATATCTTATGGAATTACTTTCTAACATAAATAATAGGATCTTATTTGGAAAGAATATATTTATCTTGTGCGTGAAAGTTAAGTCCATTGTTGTGTTAATTCATTTTCCAGAGTTTGCAAAAGTTACATGTTCTAGTGGGTAAGAAGATAAGTCCATTGTTGTGTTAATTCATTTTCCAGAGTTTGCAAAAGTTACATGTTCTGGTGGGTAAAAAGGCAAGTTATTGTGTGTTGTGACTTGTTAACTTTGTTATTATTTTAAAAAGGCCTTCCTAGTTCTTATGCACACATAATAAGGGTTAGCTATGGTACTTTCTTGAAAAAATAACCTCTTGCATGGCTAGTTCTTGATTTAGTTGTATAAAAGGTTAAGTTAACCATAAGGGAAGCATGAGAAACTACATGTAAAAAAACAAAGAAATAGGATATATTAACTTCCTTTTAAAAAAAAAAGTATGTATTTGTTTACATCAAAAAAATAGTTTATGATGATAGAATTCTAAGAAGGGAATATGTTGTGCATATTAAGTAAGGGATATTATGATAAGCTCTTGCATGCACAAGGAATAGTCATTATGTTAGAGAGTTATGTTCTTTTCATGGATAGAAGAAGTATTGAGTTATAATGTTTCTTTAGAAAGAATTATATGTGAATAGTTTATGCTATCATAACTATTATGTTAGTTTCTTTTGGAATAAGATCATGCATATGCATGCAATATTTGTATTAGCTTTCGTTGGAAAGAATATACATATTTGCATGTGGGAAAAGATAGTATGTTGTGTTAGACTACATTGGAAAAATTTGTTATTATAATCTTTGAAAAAGAATAGATGTATTTGTATGCTTTATAACATTAGTTTTACAAAAAAGAAAACATGTTGTGTTAAGCATTCCTTTGTGAAGACTCTTTTGGAAACTATATGCATTTTGGGAAGAACATTCATCATGTTAGCTTTAGCATCGAAAACAATCGCTACATGTATTTGTATGCTTTATAGCATTAGTTTTACAGAAAATAAAACATGTCGTGTTAAGCATTCCTTTGGGAAGGCTCTTTTGGAAACTATATGCATTTGTATACATGGGAAAAACATTCATCATGTTAGCTTTAGCACCGAAAGCAATCGCTGAAGGGCTGGTTCTTTTGTTAAAGTTTAAGTAACTCAAATGCCCATTGTGTCATTTTCCATTAAAGGAATTCCTTGGCAGTTGTAGTGATTCGAAGGAAGCATGTTGTGATATTGTAATCACATCTCATGTATGCATATGAATAAGTGTTAAAGAATCACTTAAAGATTGATTATTTATTGATTGAGGCTTTATCTAATCATGCTATAAAAGCTTTTTGATAACATCAATGACAGGAAATGATGGTGACATATGAAAAAGAAATATTTTGCTTAACATGGTGGCAAGTAAATGATTAATGGTTCATGCAGATGAGTGTGAGCTGCAGGATGGTCCATTGTGTGATGGTACGTTGTAGGTACATCTATGCCACCAAGATATGAAGATATGAATATTAGTGGGTAAATGCTATCATAATTATTGTAATGGCTTTAAGCTAGATATTTGTATATTTCCTTGTAAGAATTATAACAGTGGTTAAGGGATGGTCTCCCTTATAATCCATTGAGTGAGGGGTGAACACTCTCATGAGCGTTTAATAATAAAATTAAACGTTCACTGGTTTTCACCCTACGGGGTTTTCAGGGTATATTGGTGTTCAATGATGTGATTCATTATTGTGTAAAATTGATGATATTGATTCCTTTCTTGTTGTGATGTTCATAATTTCAAGTATGTGATGACTACATGAATAATGAAATGAATGCAAGGTTACATCATACAGTTTTATGTTAATGTACTACAATAAAGGTTGTTAATGGTTAAGCAACTTACTATTCTTATACTAAGGTTACACTATGAACGGGTGAACATTCTATCTAATGATTAGTGAGGAATATTGAATAGTGATTTGGATAGTTACCTGTGGGTAATTTGTATAAAATTTTTCTAACTCCTTGCATTTCCATGTGAGGTATGTTACAAGTGGTATCAAAGCTAAAGGTTGCAGCATTGACGCCTTTGGGATTTGTTAAGCAAAAAGAAATTGAGGTATGCTATTAATGGACATTAGTTAAGGTATGATTCTAGAAATCTACATATTGATTGATATATGATTCTAGCATTCTACATATTGATTGATATATGCAGTAGTCAACTTTTAACATGAGATGTGTGATTCATGTTTATAACTATATTGAAGAGTAATAAGTAATAAATGCTACTGCAAAACAATTTTCATAACATTGGAATCCTGTTGAGGATAAAAGACAATAAAACCTTTGTTATACTTATGAACAACCTGAGTACTCACTAGTGAAAGTGAAAGTTGACTATTAACATTTGGGTATATGACATATTACTCATACATTTAATGAACATAACTAAATTTACCATGCACCACTGGAAAAATATGAAAGTGTCTAGTGATAGTGTGTGAAACTAATGCATGCATGCAAAAGATGGGGAAATTCCTTGAAGAGAATGATAGAGTGTTTTAAAATGAAATTGAATGAACCCTTTCAGATGTTAAAAAATACACAATGGGTCAAGTAGTGAGACTCGACTATAATGACTAGTTTTTGAATGAGTCATGTCATGGATGCATTAAGATTATTAGTGGCATTGATTAGTTAGTGTTGTATGTGTTAGAGTCCCGTAATTTGGCAGATTGGTAAACCAAATGACAGGGTAACATCAGACCAATCTTTGGAGTCCTAGGACCTAGCCTTCCTAGACTCAGAGAGGGCTCTCTCTATTATGCGAAGGATGTGAACTTGTTCACTTTGTATGTTGGATTTTAGGCTAGCTATTAAGGATATTTTGGTTTGTTTTGGGTTTTTTGAGGTAAACTGATCAAAAAGGACAAATAGAAAGAGATTTCATCAAATCAAAAGGGATATGGGGTTAGATAAAGTCAAGGCTGTCTAAATGAAGGATAAGATATACTGTAGGGCCGATTTAGTCAAGGTAAATGGATTCTTTGGGTGAAAGTGAAGTGAAATGAACATTAAGTTTGTGAAAGAAAAAGAGCTCTTAAACATATATAGCTTTAAATCAGGTATTCATGAGGTAGGGAAAACCATAAATCTCTATGAACAAAACTCAAATTGATACATATGAAAGATAAACAATCCGACGATACATAGAAGCATAAGATTTCCTAACCTTGGAAAATCACCTTCAGCTGTTGGGAAAACAAATAAGATAAAAAAAACAACTCAATATATAGAGAGGGAACTCCTAAACAATATATTTTGAGCTATCGGGAACTCTCAAATAAGTTTGCAAGCATGGACAAAGGGCAAGACCGAACGAGACCTCTTTGACTTAACTAAAACAACCAATATTTCATAGAAAAGATTTCAGAAATGGAGTTTTGAGAAACTATAAGTAAGCAGGGGGTACCTTAAATCATACAAGATAGCAAAACATGCTGATCATAAATGAAACACATAACAATTTCTTGATGGACCTAAAGGGCAGTTAAGAATCCTTTAGAAATGATCAAGAAGAGGAAAACATGAAAGTTGTAACATGCAGGATGTTTGAGGTGCTTCCATGAGCATGTCTCAACATATACTTTTCTGATCTACAACAAATGAGAAGTATGGAACATTAATGAAAACAAGGAAATATAAACAAATTAGAGAAACATCACCATTCACCAAGCCATGAAATCCTGCACACAATGCTCCTCCACCATCAAGCCAAGTAAGACAACATCCACTTCATAAAACAAATATTTCTTCCAAGTTCATAATGCTATGTATTGCTCTCAATATATCAAGTTTTGCCTCCTTGTTACATTGAATCCTCTTAGTTTATATAAGCCAAAGAGGAGGAAACCCACCTAGAGCAACTAGAAGGCCATTGGCCAAAAATAAATATCTAAAGTTGTCCTTGTGGCCTAACAAGGTCCAAGGCACAAAATATCCTTCAAAAATATCTTTTCGGACCAAAATAGCAAAAAAGAATCACTTTTAAGGCCTGACACATAAGAAAGACTTTCTTAACGCACATTTGGCCCAGTCATCACTCAGAAAACTGCTTTTCAACAAAATCTATAGGAGCGTAGCACCAGAAAAAGGTCTGTTTTGTAGTGCAGTTTTGGCGGACTTCCCGATGTCAAAATGAGTCCCATGATGGCTCGTTGGAAAGCTACGGATGTCTAATTTCCAAACTACTTGATTTTTTCCAATCTGATGCCTGGAAGTCAGTCAAAAAGTAGAAACAGTGAAAAAACCAGGAGTGTAGCACCTGCTGATATTAGGGGCAGAAAGGTAAAAAATGGTTGTTTTTGGCCTTTTTGAGGGACCAAAACAGCTTCATTTAATCTAAAAATTTCTGAGCATGTTCCTTTGATGTCAAGGAATCCAAAAATATAATTTTATTCAGCTGAGGATGCTTCGAGAGAAAGTTAAGGCACCCATGATTTTTATGCTTTTAGGCCTAAAATTCACAAAAAACAAGAATGTGTCCAAAATTGCCCAATTTTGGTGAGTAAACACCTTAAGGGTTTTTAGAAACACCCAGTGAAACTTGGGCAAGAATTCCAAGCCGGGATTGGCCTTTGCCACGTTTTTCCGCTGGGCGCCTCCTTTGGGCAGCGTTGAGTTTCTTTCGGGCAAACTGATTCAATTTCTTGTAGTGCTCGGTCATTCTCCTTTGTAGGCCCAAATCCTTGTTAGCTTTCTCCAATTTGGTTTCCAAATGTGGATTTTCCCTCTCAAGCCAAGACTCTTTATCATTCTTAATTTCTAGAGCAAGTAGCTCCATAAGAGGGTATTGTTGTGCACGCGCTGATTCCTCTTCTTTTTGCTTTTCCAATGCTTTTCTAAGACCAATGGTCCTAGGCCTCTTTTTTGCTGGTTCTTTGTCTTCATCACTATCCACATACTCACCCATGTATTCTTCTAGGCTCATTTGTGATTTTTGAGCTTCCCTTCTGTATTTGAGTGCCCGGGCCTCATAGATTTCCATCTGTACACTCATCTGTCTGTTTTGTATTTGCAAAAAGTGGATAATGTCTTTTGACCTTTCTAGGTCATTTTCCAAGTCTTTAATCTGAGCCTCCCGGTTTTGCAAAAGAGATCTAAGAATTTTGGCCTCATCATCTTCAGCATCACTGTCTATTTGTATTATGTCAAATTCCTTCTCATGCTCATGGTTTCTCTCTTGCTGTTCAATCTTCTCTTTGCCCTTGCCTTTAATGATTTTCTTTCCTCTGGTTTTCTTGGGCAATTCTACATTGCTCTACTTTTGCAATTTGCCTCTACTCCTTAGTGCCCCAGTGATATTGCTAGTCACTGTCTGAGTGGTTTTCTTTTTTGATGTTTTAGTGTTTTTAGCCTTTTCCACTTTTGATGAAGGAAGCATGGCCCCTTGCCTTGGAGAGGCAGTAAGCACATGCTCCTGACTGTGTTGATGAGAAATGAGAGGAGGGGTCAACAATAGTACCTGTTCAGTTTGATCCTTTCTATTGCTTCCTCCTTTATTACCAAATTTGCTACCTTTTTCACTGTCACTGTTTTTAGTTTCTTCCTGTGGGCTGCTTTCATCATGACTGTTTTGGTCCTCCCCTTGTGAGATGTCTTTATCATCACTAGTGTTTTCACCTTCCTCTTGAGGGCTGCTTTCATGATCACTGTATTGCTGACCAACGCCTCCTTCACTGTCCTTACTGTCTTTACTATCTTCTTGAGGGCTTCCTCCATCTTTATCAAATTTGCTGCTTCCACTGAGCTGTGGACTGTTTGCCTCATCATTCTTACTTTTCGCTCTACTACTGCTTTCACCACTTTCTTGTTCTTTGTCACCATCACTTCCTTGTTCTTCGTCACCAACACTTCCTTGTTTTCTTTTACTGCATTCTTCTTTCGCACTGTCATCTATGGAGGATGCTTTTTGTTGGGGAGTAGACTCATGAGAAGAAGGGGAGAAATAAGGTGTGGAGGGCGAGGAATGAGCATGAGGACGGTCTTGGGATGAAGATGGCCTGATTTGTAGTGGCATAGAAGATGCAGAAGTGAAATCAGGGTGAGAGATGAAAGTTTCCCAAGAGATGCCCTTTTGTTCCAGCTAGTGAAGGATAATGATCTTAATGAGAGAGTGATGGAATAAACTTGCTTTTTTCTGAGATGGAGGCTTCTTTTTAACCAAGGAAGACATCTTATCTATACTTTTGCACAGGAAAAAGGGTAGGTTGAGAAATTTAGCTTTTGTGAAATGCATAAGGAATCTGATGTGATAGGAATATACTTGGGAAAATCTACCTTCACAAGTGAAAAAATTCATGATTATTTTCATGAGGACTATGTATTCATCCAGCAAGTGTGAAAAAGGAAAAATGGAGTTGCATGCATCTTGATGATTTGGTTTTAGAAAAGGCTGATAGTGGCTGAGGTCAAGGTATGATTGCTTGAACCACTCCTCTCCTATGTAAGGGATTTTGGTTGTTGTAGAAACATTTTAGGAGTGAGCTCAAAATACAGACCTGCAATGTGAACTTGTTTTCCATCCAATCTCAGGGCAAACAACTCAGTCAAATAAGGGTGGCTAGTGACCTCTGATATTCTACTGCAAAAATCAAAGCAGCCAAACTTTTGAAAGCAGGACAAGACTGAGGGAGAGGCAGTGATTTCTTGAACAGTGGTGGGCTCAAATCTGTTATGCTGACCTCCCTTTTTAACCTTTCTCTTTGGAGGCATTTTGACCTTACTTATTCTTCTCCAAAAATCAACTAAACAGCTTCTCAAATGAAAATAGGTTTTCTTTTTCTTTATAACTTCTTTCTCCTTCAATTTAGTTTTCAAAACATCTTTTATGATCAAGAGAAAGAGGGGTGGAAGAGAGAAGTACCTTCACAACTTCTTTGATGTGGTGAAAAACAAAGCTTGGTAAAACACAATTCAATTCTGGCTCCTTTTTTGCAGTAGTTGATTGGTGCTATGCCCTTGCACACGGCACGTAGCGTCTGCACGCTGGGCCGGGCATGTGTGCACGTCAGGCGAGGGGCCGTGCAAAGGTGTGCAAAAGGCCTGGGCAAAGTGCCGAGCAACAGGCCTGTGCAAAGTGCCGAGCAAAAGTTGCATGATAGTTTCGGGCGCCCGGGCGGAAAGCTGCATGCTAGGCCAAAAACCAAACGCGTCGCGCCAAGATACATGCGTGTCATGCCCCTTGTAATTTTATTCTGTAGGCTGCTACAGGCGTGTAGCACCAAAACACAGGTGCATCGTGACCGTTGAATTTTGCACGAGGCTTTGCCTGAAGCCTGAAAACCTGACCTGCTCTCTCTACCAGTTGAAAACATGAAATGTAAAATATTCCCATTGAGGCTCCTATATGCCCTTTAGGGAGTTTGAAAATGACTTTCTCCCTTTTAAAAGTGATTTCTCATATTTTTGCCTTTAACCTTGAAAACAGAGTTCATAGTGACCTTTTTGGTTGCACAATAGTATTTTTGAGCTTGTTTTAGACAGTGTGTGCGAATAGTAAACAGTTTTTAGTTTTTTGGTAAAAAGACAATTTCTCCTTCTTGCAAATTATGAACAATAATATTTAGTACAAGGAAAATTTCCCTTTTTTCAAACTATAAAATGTGCCCTCTATCTTTCTTTGAAGGGGTTCCTCATAAAAACAAATGTTTTCCATCTGCTTATCATTGAAGGAGGCATTTATAAGAAACTGTGCCCTCTACTTGTCATGAAGGAGGCCCTTTAAACTTAAGTCTTTGCCCTCTACTTTTCATTGAAGGAGGCTTCTTTAAACTTAATTCTTTGCCCTCTGCTTATGATTGAAGGAGGCAATGAAAAAACAACTGTTTAGGCTCTCTGCTTATGATACATGTTCTTATAGAGTCTCACTGTGAAACCCATGGGCAGGTAATGTATTTCCAAATGATAAATGTCTACTGTGTCTGTCTTAGGAATAATTCTTCTTTGCAGCAACTGTAGCTTCATTGGGGGTAGTATTTCTTTTGATGATTTTGAATCTATGCTATAGGTGTATAAAAAGACAACTGTTTCTTTTTATGCTTCTCATTTTGATGCCTAGACTGTTGGAAGTATTTTTCCAGAAAACTGCCACACCTTTGTACTCATTTTGCTAGGATGAATAATTCTTTGACCTTCTTGGTGTTTTTGATTTTGCAAGGATGAATCTTGTTGGCTTTCTTCTTCTTAAACCTGTATTTTCTTTAGTCTTCAAAAAGTCAACTGATCTTGCTTTGAAGCTTTTCCTTGAAGTGTTTTCTTGCCCGAAACTTATTAATGCCATCCATCCTAGTACCCCTACAGAGATGCACTGATAAAATGACTTTGATCATTGGAGGCCTTTTCTGATGTATCATGATGATAATGCTTGAAAATTTCACTTGATCACTTTTCTTCAGACATAGGACATTCTTACTCTCTTTCTTCTTGAATTGACTTTCTGAGTTTTGCTGAAACAAGACATATGACAACTTGATGGTGCACGACCTAGGGATAACAAAAGGATTTTTTTTTCTAGATAGAAGGACAAGATACTTTGACTGATAGTAAAAACAGAGTTCTTAACAAAACACAGGTCTTTTAAGATACTCATCCTAAGCACCATCACCTAACCTTGAAACTTTGTTATGACTTTTTAAAATGGTTTCCTAGACATACTTAGGTCATCAAACAGTAGCTTCAGTCAGTGAGAAGGTAACAAGGACAACTTGACTTATGTTTGGACAGACTGTTTTGTGAAATAGGAGGATTTTGGATATTAGAGATAAGAGGTTTGTGACAGTTGTGGATAGGGTAAGGCCTATTGATCCAGGATAGTATTTTAAGCTGGATGACCACTTCAATCACAGTATGCAAGAGAGAGGGGGGGAAAGATAAAAAATTTCTCTGATGGGTTTTCTAGAGGACAATTTGACTATTCTAAATTGGTTTCTAGAAAACCTAGGCAAGGCATATAGTCATCACAACATGCAAAAACACTAATGACTAACAATGGCTCCATTTGGGGAGGGCAGCTCCTTTTTGGGAGGTGTCCAGAATTGCAGATCTCTTGCTTATGAAGACCAGTGCCTCATCCATTGGTGCATATTTCTTTTTTTCTTGATGCTTTTCCTGAAAATGATTCTTTCTGGAAAACTGACAGCATGATTAGCATCAACCTCATCTCTACTTACCCAACTATTTTGCCTAACATTTTTTCTTCTTTGGGTGCACTTGGATTGGAAAAACCTTGACATGATATTTTTGAAAGAGAAAACACTATCTACTTCTACACTTATATCTTCCAGGAGTTGGGATTAAACTGATGAACTCCTTTGATTCTCTACCTATACTAGATCAACTGTTAAGATGAAGCTGTTTGACAGGATTTCATTCGCTAGACTAAAACATGGAATTGAAAAATGATCAAATCAGGAATAGACAGTCTGATTTGTCATGTGTTTGTGACATAAAGACAAGCTGCACACAAATTTTATTTTCGTACAAAATGAGATTTAGAAAAATCAGGGCTAGGATATATAGTTTGCTTTTCATCCCTATTTTTTCTCTTTGGTTATGTTTTGAGCGTGTGGAACCAACATCTTTGTTTCCTAATCTAATTTCTTTGATATGTCAAGCTTTCATATTTTGACTATCATTTTTTTTCACTAACTTATTAGCAATCAATTTAAAACATGCTCAGTTATGATTAGGCTATATAACTGAACAAGACATCTTTTGAGCACTAGCAGTGGCATTTAGACTTGCGCACTTTCAGCATGACTATTTTTTGAACATGGGGCTTTACCACTACTTTAAGACTGCCCTCTTTTTCTACTTTTCCATTGTTTTTGTATTTTCTGTTTTTTGATTCATTTCTTCAAAAAAAAATATGTACAATGAGAAAAACTTCACAACTAGAACTCTTGATAACAGTGGTATTTGAGCATCTTATCTTCAAAAGTATCCCCTGATGCTCTTGGTCCACTTAGTTCTTGAAAAAAAAAATCAGGAAAATTTTCTCTTGTAAGCATAACATAAGGGTTCTTGCAGGAGTTTCCAAAAAATTCTGTATGTGCTTGATGTTTTCCCTTATACCTTTGATCTCCACTCCTGTCTTTGATGTGCATCTTCTTTAGGTAATACTGATATTCTTTGTCATTCTTAAAATAGATGATGACATCATCAAGGTACGCCATAATAAAGAAGTTCAACACTGGAAACATAGTCCTCCGAAAAATGTCTCCGGTGTCTTTTAGATTTGAAAATTTTGGTTTGAACTTGAAACTGCTTCCAGTGTATTTGAAAAAATCTTTGAGCCGTTTGTTATAGAGAGGAATTAGCTGGTGATATCCTGAAATATTATCATGCAAGGACACATGGTTAGAAACTCCTAGCTTCTGTATGGTATGACCTATATTTGGAAGGATATAAGTGTTGTTTAGGGAGTGTTTATCTATGTTTCTAAAATCTACACATATCCTGTGTCCAGCTGTTTTCTTTTTAAGTGTATATGTGTGATCAAGATTTTTGTGTTCCTTTTTGTAAGGGTGAATTTTTGAAATGATGGCTGTGTCATGGTGTTTTGAGCTATTCTCTCGACTTGTACTAGTATCCTGAAGAATTTTGCATATTCTGGCACTTCTCAATTTCTGGTGTAATGACAACATTTTAGCTAGTTCAATCAGCTCAGGTTTTTTAAGACTACTTTTATCACACTTCTTAATATTAAATTCATCAGACATTTTTCCCAGATCTACGGAAGTATTTGTAATAGTTAAAGTTTTATTTGGAGGGGTAAAGTCTTGGGATGGCAAGGTATTTAGATATGGCAAGAACATAAGGCTTTCTTGGCCTTGATTTCCAAATATTTTCGTTCTATGCAAGTTCTTTAGTGCCTCTGTATTGGGAAAAGGTTCTGATTGTATTTTTGAGGCTTGTACTTGGTTTGAGCGACTTGCTTGAGAGTGTAGAATGTTTTCTATTTTTGAGGTTTTATTTTCTATTTCTATAACATCAGATTCTTTTTCATCAGGATATAATTGTTCTAGTTCGTGATAGTTTTGAGTATCTAGCTCATCATAGAGAAAATGGTGTGCCTGATGCAGTGGGCCTAGATTTGCTTCAAATTTACCTATCTGTTTATCAATGTCTTCATCAGTATGTAAAATGAAAGAATTAAGCTTTGAATGCACAGAATAAAGAGGTATGTTGTCTGGTCTTTCTAGATTGCTAATTATATACTTCATGTGTGATTCTCGATACAATATTCTTGTCTGGTTAAAAACATGAATGGTGGTGTAAGACATATCTAGTTGAATATTTCCTTGGAGCTTGGGCCCCCAAGATCTGGATAAAAGCATTCCATACTTGGGAGGAATGTCTGCTACCACTATGTCCATGAACAGGTGTTTAACAGGTACTTGCGCCAAATTGACACAAAGATATTTTATTAGGCCTAAAAACTTGACTCTGCTTGAATCGAATGAATATAAGTCTTTATAAGGTTTCGTTATTTCTAGGCCTAATATTTCCATTGCCACTTTTGGCATGAGATTGTGGGAGGCCCTGGAATATAGCATGGCATTATGTAGGATTTGGTCATGTATATTCAGACTAATGTAAAAAGGAGGAATGGTTCCCTCTTGATATTTTCCTTCTATTTTTGGTCCAAACAACAACTCAGGGGTGTCATCAACTAGGTGTAAAGTATCTGCATCATTTCCTATGTTTAGGATCTTTATCACTTGAGATTTGTATGAGCTTTGGGTAATTAGTTCAGTGAGAGGCATGGTGACCTTAATTTTTGCAATTTCCCCTTCAAAACTGAAAGGTACATGTATTTTAGATATATTTGCTTCAGTTTTCTCAGCCACGACTTTTTCTATAAGTTTATCTTGCTGAATTTGATTAGGGGATTTGTTCAACAATGTTTTTTCGGGGATCTTAGTAGAGGTAGTAGGATAGTTTGGATCAAGGTTTGTCTGGCTAGTTTTGTCTTTGTTCTGATCAATTTTCTTAGCCATGATTTTGTTACTGTTTGTGTTCTTTTAAAAATGGTTTCGGAAGCTTTTGTAACAACAGTGTCCGAGTTGTTTTTTCTAGAGTTGTCTTGGTTTTTCTTACTCCTAAGATCATATTGCCTATGAAATTCCATTATGGCGTTTTGTAATCCTATTTCGGGATCTTCGGGGTCCTCATAATTTGTTTCATATTGATTTGAGGAGAAGAAACCTTTTTCCTCTTCTATGAGAAAAACCTCACCCTCGCTATCAGAACCTATCAAGTTTAAGTGATTTTCATCAGGTGGTTCAATATCTCTTTCTACCTCATCAACATAGTTTTATTGGAAAGGTGGCCTGATCTGTTGATCATTTTCCCTTGGTTTGATTTGAGGTGGGTCCCTTCTAAAGTTCTGATTCCGGTTTTTGTTTTGAGGATTTGGCTGGTTGTCCCTTGGAGGTGCCCTTTCACTTAGATTTATTCTTTCCATCATTCTCTCCATAGTTCTAACCAGGTTGTCTATTTTGGAATCTGAGGAGGAATTGGAAGGTATGGTCTCATCTCGGTAAGTGACTTTCTTTTCCGATCTCATCCTAGCTCTCTTCTCGGCTGGGTTGGCTTCGACACTAATAGCTACCTTTTTCATTTATTCTAAAGTTGCGGGGTCTCTTTCTCTTAACTGGTATGTCATATCTGGATCAAAACCTTCGGGAAATTTTGCTAATGCTAAGCCAAGTGGAGGTTTCATGTGAGGCGGAAGGGCATTATAGACACTGTTGAACCTAGTGCAATAGTCTTGAACACTTTCCCCCATATTCCTTTTAAGATTTTTGTATTCAAAAATGACTTGGATGGGGTTTTTCCTGACTTCCCATCTGTTTATAAAAGTTTGGTAGAGTGATGAGAGATCATGTATATTGTTAGGAGCCAAGTTTTTAAACCATTTCTTGGCTTCTCCGCCTAGGCTTTGAGCAAACATTCTCATCTTTATGGTTTCGTATTCTAGTTCTATGTAGTCAAAAGCATCATTGATTCTATCTACATGCTGTTGGAAAGTAGCAGATTCAGCTCCAGTGAAGTGTGGGATTTTGGATTGGTAATCATTTTGCAAAGGTACCAAAGGCTGTGGTAGCACTAAGGGCGCATACCAGGCTACCATGATGGGAGTTAATGGTAGATTTACAGTATGAGGATTTGTAGTATGGGATGAGGTGATTTGCACAGTGGTGGTTTGAATGGGTGTGATGGAGGTATTTGGACTTGTAGACTGATTTTGAGCAGATTTAGGGTGAAAAGAGCCGAAGTGGTGGAGAAGCTAAAAATCGGGTGGTGTAGTGGGTGAGGCTTCTCTGCTAGGATTCTGCTGCAAATCTAATTGCTTAAGATTGGCAAGGTTGATTCTACTTTGCGATTTAATTCTAAAAAGGCTCTTTGCTGAACACAAGTCAAACTGGGAATCTTGCAAGGATGTAAGATGTTTGGGTACAGAGCTTGCTTTTTGAATGGTCTTATCAGTAGCTAAGTTATCAGTTTCAGAAGTTTTCCACAAAATCTTTTCTAGGTCATCAACTATGATAGGAGGATTTGGATCTGGATGAGATCTGGTATTAATTCTTCGTGAAGCCAGATTTCAAATTCAAAATTTAGAGAGGATGACAGTTGTGATTGTTTTTGGATGGTGTCCTCTCTAAGAGTCTTATAGATGCTAGTAAAGTTTTAAAAATAAATGAAGGCTAGTGGAGTCACCAGGTGGATGCTTTGAAGTTTATGGTCCACCACCAATACTGACAAAGGTGTTTTTTAGGGAAATTATTTTTTAGAAAAATTTTATGCAAAAACTTGTAAGAGTGTTCTAAAACTTAGATCAATAGTTTGCTAGGATGTTGAGAAAGCTATAGTTCTGTTCTTAGGCTATTTTGTTGATTTTTTATGTTTGATGAAAATTTCTGAATTCCTAAGTAGTACTTAGTTTGTCACTGATTTCAGAGGCTGCATCATGATCTTTGTGATTGGAAAGGTAATTCAACATGATAGCATGCTTATGGATTTTTTTTGGTTTTTTAAGTGGAGTATTAGGCCTACTGGAGGTTAGTGGAGTCGCCAGGTGAATACTATTTTATTGTAAAGACAAATTTTTATGGTCCACTGCCAATGACTGATAGAAACCAATCTAGGGATGTTTTTGTGAGGTTTTTTAAAGAGTTTTATATGCAGCCTGGTTTGTAAAAGTGTCTTATATTTGATTCATCACTTAGCTAAGGTGCTGAAACAAAGAGAGTCTACTCTAAATTAATTTATAGGCTGTTTTTATAATTTTAATATAGAATGACTAATGAGTCTACCAAGGTTTGTTAAGTTGTTTATGTACTTAGTGTTTCCACCGCAATCACCATTATGTCAATGTGGCGATGAGGAGGCAGATTCACCGGTATTTCTAAGTCTAACTAAGCTTGTATGAGGTATTCAGACAACTATGAACTTAGAGGTCCCATTGTGATCGCCATTATGTCAGAGTCCCGTAATTTGGCAGATTGGTAAACCAAATAACAGGGTAACATCAGACCAATCTTTGGAGTCCTAGGACCTAGCCTTCCTGGACTCAGAGAGGGCTCTCTCTATTATGCGAAGGATGTGAACTTGTTCGCTTTGTATGTTGGATTTTAGGCTAGCTGTTAAGTATATTTTGGTTTGTTTTGGGTTTTTTGAGGTAGAATAATCAAAAAGGAAAAATAGAAAGAGAGTTCATCAAATCAACAGGTCTATGGGGTCAGATAAAGTCAAGGCTGTCTAAATGATGGACAAGGTATACTGCAGGGCTGATTTAGTCAAGGTAAATGGATTCTTTGGGTGAAAGTGAAGTGAAATGAACATTAAGGTTGTGAAAGACAAAGATATCTTAAACATGTATAGATTTAAAGTAGGTATTCATGAGGTAGGGCAAAATATAAATCTCTATGAATAAAACTCAAACTGATACATATGAAAGATAAACAATCCAACAATACATAGAAGCATAAGAACTCCTAACCCTGGAAAATCACCTTTAGTTGTTGGGAAAACAAATAAGATAAAAAAAAAACTCAATATATAGAGAGGGAAATCCTAAACAATATATTTTGAGCTATTGGGAACTCTGAAATAAGTTTGCAAGCATGGACAAAGGGAAAGATCGAACAAGACCTCTTTGACTTAACTAAAACAACTAATATTTCATAGAAAATATTTCAAAAATGGAATTTTGAGAAACTATAAGTAAGCATGGCGTACCTTAAATCATACAAGCTGATAGAAAAACATACTGACCATAAATGAAACAAATAAAAATTTCTTGATGGACCTAAAGGGTAGTTAAGAATCCTTTAGAAATGATCAAGAAGAGGAAAACATCAAAGCTATAACATGCAGGATGTTTGAGGTGATTCCATGAGCATGTCTCAACATATAAATTTCTGATATACAACAAATGAGAAGTATGGAACATTAATGAAAACAAGGAAACATAAACAAATCAGAGAAACATCACCATTCACCAAGCCATGGAATCCTGCACACAATGCTCCTCCACCATCAAGCCAAGCAAGATATCATCCACTTCATAAAACAAGTATTTCTTCCAAGCTCATAATGCTACGTATTTATCTCAATATATCAAGTTTTTCCTCCTTGTTAAAATGAATCCTCTTGGTTTATATAAGCCAAAGAGGAGGAAACCACCTAGAGCAACTAGAAGGCCATTGGCCAAAAATAAATATCTAAAATTATCCTTGAGGCCTAACAAGGTCCAAGGTGTTGGAAATATTGTCATTGATGGCAAAGGAAAAGACAAGAGCAGCACATGAACTATAACAGAGAAGAACCAACAATAAGGCAAAGGAGAAGACAAGTAGCAGAGGCAACAAAGAGAGCAGCAGAGATAGCAACAGAGAGGTAGCAGAGGCAGCAAAGAGAGAAGCAGAGATAACAAAGAAGTAGAGAGGTAGCAAGGCAGAAAAGGTAGCAAGGAAGATAAGGAACATAGGCAACAGACAAAGTAGAGACAATGAATAGAAGCAGAGGCAGTGTAATGGAGATGCGATGCGATTGGTTTGCAATGCGATGCGATCGCATATCACAATTGGCAAAGGCAGCAAGGTTGACTATGAAACAGAGGCAGCGGAGTTGCGATGCGATGCGATGATATAAGGACATGGGACCTATAGGGCAAGTGTATAATATAATGTTCCAAAGGTTGGGTACAAAAGAGTTTTACTTAAGAAATGTATTGCCGAAACATTTACAAAGGAATTAACGCTATTCTTAAGGCTTAGTTAAACAAACAACGGAAGTATGGTGGGACCCCACGATGAACAGGAACGGTGGTTTCAAAACCAAAAACAACTGGTCTCGCGCGACCTCAAGACTGGTAAGTATAATTTCTCAAAAAAATGCAATATGGGTCTTTGCTTGACACGTAGTGTAGAGGTGGTTTTTAAAAAACCACGAATGTCACGTAATTTTTGAAGATTAAACCACGTGCAATTAAATTGCGCGATATTGCGCGATATTCGTCGGATCAAGATCAGTGAAGATCTAACGGTGGTCACATCACACAAAAGGTGTAGTCTTAATGTTAAGGCCTAAAGTGGGAGTGTTGAAGATCGACGACGGAGATCTTATCGGAGATAGAAGATCAACGGTGGAGATCTCATCGCATCGGCGATCTCACATCGCATTGGCGGAATGGAAGAACAAAGGAACTACTGTTTGAAAGTTGCGATTTCCATTGAGCGATTTAATCGCAACCATCCGATCAGCGATCATCGCAGGCGATTCATCGCATCGGAGTTATTGCATCGGCGATTTCTAATTGCATTGGCGCAAAGGAAGAGCAAGGGAACAAGTTGGTGAATGTTGCAATTGCAATGATGCGATCCAATCGCAACCATTAGATCAAGGTCGATAGCAACCGTTGGATCGTAAAGTTAAGTTGAAGTGGGGTCCACATTGATTCATCGCATCAGCGAGTAGAAAGAGTTCGGCAAGCGGGCTCGAAAGGATAATTTCTGTGTTAAAAGGGTTTAATATATGATTGCACCGGGATTTTAGACCAAATCTGAAGAATGAATAAAAGGTAAGGCGGTGAGTATGTATGAACCAATATATATATATATATATATATATATATATATATATATATATATATATATATATATATATATATTGGTTCATACATACTTACCGCCTTACCATATATATATCTATCTATGCAGTGTGGGGCCATTGCATCAGCGTAAAGTCAGAGCAATGGAACAAGCTATTGAAGTTTGCGATTGCGATTCATCGCATCGGAACCATCGCAAACGGTGTGATCGCAATTGAAAGTCATCGGAGGAGGCTCATTGCATCGGGGAATATAAAAAGTCAGGAAGTGGGCCCGAAAGACTATATACTATGTTAAAAGGGTCTTTTGTTATATTACCGAGAATTATTTGGTTCTTATAAGAAGAAGCAGTGTATATGTGTTGAGTGGTTTTGAACCATATGAAGAACTTCTGCAATATAAAATACTGTGAATTTTGATAAAGATTCCAGATTTGGAACAGAATTTGGGAAATGCATTCTACATGCATGGAAAATAGGAGAGTATTCAAAAACTGGAAAAGACAGAGACAACAACAGAAAAGACAAACGCACAGCGAGCCAAGAACTGAATGGGTTGAATTGAAATTCTTATTTTAACTGAAACTGTAAATGTTTTAATTGATTTTATATTGTTTGTGATGTAAAGGAAAGTCTTCAGAGGCAAAGAAATATCCCACTGGAATGTTGAAATGTATACATATTGTAATATTTTTCTGAATATGCTGGATAAATAAATGAGAAGGCAGAAGGCAAAGAGTCATGGCTGTTCACTTCGAATTCCCCGTGGAATGCAAACAGTCATGAGGTGAACTCTATAAATGATATCACATTGATATGCATAAAAAAGGTTAGAGAATGGAGAAATGAGGCAGAGAGTGTAAGAATAAGTAGGAGAAGATAGAGATGCTGTGAAGATGCAGAGATGATATATCGCAGATATGAAGACTGATGGACAACAGAAAAGAAGGAACAGAACAGAGGTAATATCCAGGTAAATCAACAAGTTTTTTGAAGGAGTGAGGAAGTTGGTGCTTCCATATCAAGTTGTAGCTTGATAAAAGTCAGTTGTAGCTGGCTGTGGGTTGGAGCCTACAGAAAATAGTAGGGAGTTGGAGCTTCCTTGCAAGTTGTAGCTTGCAGAATTGAGGTAGGAGCCTCATGTAGGTTGGAGCCTACAGAAAATAAGTGGTGAAAGGGATTTGGAGCTTGCCTTTGCATCACAACAATAATAAGATGTGGTTTTCTCCCTTTATGGGTTTCCACTTATATCTGTTGTCTATATGCATGATGATTATGTGTTGATACTCAGTATTTATTCTGCTTAATACCTACTGCTCACTTATTAAGATTGTTGTTCCATTGTATAGTAAGTTGATCACAAAATGATGAGGTGAATGAGTATAAAAGAAAGTTTAAAAAGAACATAATTGCATTAAACTGATTCACACTCCCCCCCCTCTCAGTTTAACCAAGGGTTCAACAATTGGTATCAGAGCTGGTTCCTTTTGTATTAGTTTAACAACTGGAAGGAGATCCTTGGTCCCCAAGATGGTTAGTCTAGAAGGATGCTCAACAAATAAAGCCCCTTTGTTCATAGGTGCAAATTATGCCTTCTGGAAAATAAGAATGAGGACATACATAATGTCTCTAGGAATATAAGTTTGGGCTACTGTGGAATTGGGATATGCCCCAAAGGCGACTGACTCAGAGAAAGAAGCCAAACAAGATTTTGTAGCTAATGCAAAAGCCATGAATGCAATCTTAAATGGACTATGTGAGGCAGAATTTATCAAATTAATGCACAAAGAGACTGCCAAAGAAATATGGGATACTCTAGAAAACATCCATGAGGAAGACAAAAATGTGAAGATAGCCAAACTTCAAGTCTATAGAGCTCAGTTTGAAAATATAAAAATTAATGACGATGAAGACATTTCCAGCTTATTTTTAAGGGTTGCAGAAATTGTGAATAACATGAAAGCTCTAGGAGAAACCATAAAATAATGTGTTATTGTTCAAAAGATTCTAAGATCTTTACCATCCAACTTTAACCCCAAGGTTTCTGCCATAGAAGAAACAGCTGATTGGGAAACTTTGACCATGAACCAATTACTTGGAAACCTAACAGCCTATGAGATGAGATTGCCATAGAGGAAGTCAAATGTGAGGGAGGCAACCTTTAAGACAGAGAAGAACAAAGAAGAAAAATAAAATACATGCTCCTGCTCTTATGAAGAAGAGGCCAAATTTGTCAGAAGATTGGAAAGAGGCTCAGGAAAGTATAAAGGTAAATTTCCATTTAAATGCTTTAAATATGGAAGAGTTGGACACTACGCATCTAAGTGTCCTTATAAGAAGACAAAAAATCAGACTCAAGAGACAGAGAAAACCATATCAAAGAACTGGCAGAAAGGGAATAGACACAATAGAAAATTATTGTATGCTCAGCAAGATAGCAGTGCAATGTGCATTTGAAAGCTCAGATGAATCCTCCAATAAAGAGGGAACCTCTGAATTTGTATTGATGGCCAAGGAAGAACTTGAAGGATTCCTTCTAGAAGATGAGGAAGAAGGTGAAGTTGATCTTGAGGGGGAGCTAAGAAGTGCCCTGGAGGAAATAGACAGACTTAAACTAAAGTGCAGAAAACAGAAAGACATTCTCCTCAAATATGTAAGAGAAGAACAAAACTTAGAAGACCTCATTCAGTTGAAAGTAGAGCTTGAAGAAGCCAAGAAGATAGAAGACACTCTACTTAAGAAAATTAAAGAAAAAATTCAGAAGCAAGAGAAATTGGAAGAAGAAGTAGTGTGCCTGAGAAAGAAATTAGAAAAAGCCCAAAGAGAATTATTAATGAATACTCCTCAAATGAAAAGCTCTGGATAGTTGGAAAAAATTCTAAATGCTCAAAGGTCTCCACTGATAAAGACTAGGATAGGCTATGAAGGAGAAGCAAGTAAGTCCAAGGTAGAAGATAACAGGAATATCATTTTTGTAAAAGCTGTAAAGGATAATGAAGCAACTTAGAAGATTCCTACAGAAGTAGAAGCCAGCAAGAACGTGATTTGTAAAGAAACAAACATAAACAAGCATCAACATGAAAGGACAGAGTATGAGAGAATGAAACAATCAACTACTAAAGGCTCATATGCTCCTAAGGATGAATTGAATAAATTTGGAAGCTGTCAAAGAAGGTTCTTTCCTCCTATGAGAAGGATCACTTGTTTTTCCTGCCACAAACCTGGACATACTGCAGCATTTTGTAAGACAAAGCAAATCAAGTCCAACCAGCAAAGGATGCATAAAATGAGAAGAACCCCTCAAGCAAGCAAATGGAGAAGACAATCCTTCATTAGATACGCTCATTGTTTTTACGGGTATTGTTTTTAATGTAAGGAATTTGGCCATAAAGCCAAGGAGTGCAAAACATATGGTCAAAGACTGAGGTTCAAAACCTCAAGGAGATTTATGAATTATGGAGGATTCACTTGTACTCAAAATCCTGTTAAACATATGATCAAATGCTGTGTATGCCACAAAATCGGACATATGTCTTCCCAATTTCCTCTCAAATAATGTGGTCCATCTTTTTAAAAAAGGTGCCAAACAAATAACTACCTGCAGTGGAAAAAGAAGGTGAATAAATGTGACCTGGTTCTAATAGCTCAAGACCTGAAAATCCAATGGTATTTAGACAGTGGATGCTCAAAACATATGTCTGGAGAGAGAAGCAAGTTTGTAACCTTTGATGAAAAGAAATATGGGAATGTAACATTCGGCAATGATAAATCAAGGAAAATCAAAGGGAAAGGCTCAGTAAGTCTGGAAAATGGAAGAGGAAAGGCTCAAGATGTACTATTTGTGGATGGGCTGAAAGCTAATCTGCTAAGTGTCATTCAAATATGTGACAAAGGCTGTGAGGTTCTTTTTAGAGCATAAGACTGTGAAGTAAGATCAAGCACCATAGGAAAGACCTTGATCAAAGGTGTTCAAACAGAAAGTAATGTCTACATAGTGAAAGAAGAGAATGAAGCATGCCACCTTAGCAAACTTGAGGAATCATGGTTATGGCATAGAAGATTGGGGCACCTAAACTTTGACCACATCATAAGTCTAAGCAAGAAGAATGCAGTCAGAGATATGCCAGTCATAAAGAAACCTTCAAATACCATATGTAAATCCTTCGAACTAGGAAAGCAGACCCGCACATCTTTCAAGACCAAAGAGCAACTATCTACAAGTATACCTCTTTAGCTTGTTCACATGGACCTGTGTGGACCTTCAAGAACTAAAGCACCAAGTGGAGAATCCTATTTCATGCTGATAATAGATGAATTTTCCAAAATGACATGGGTAGCATTTCTCAAATATAAATCGGAAGCACTTGAAAAATTCAAGATATTCAAGGCACTGGCAGAAAATCAAACATGATGCAAGCTAAAGTGCATCAGATCAGACAAAGGAGGTGAATTCACAGACTATGATTTTGCAGACCTATGCAATGAGCATGGGATAAGACAACAGTATACAATTGCAGGTACACCTCAACATAATGGAGTGGCAGAGAGACAAAACAGAATGGAGTGGCAGAGAAATGATGCAAGAAAGTAACATTCCCCAAACTTTCTGGGAAGAAGCAGTACACACAGCTGTGTACATTCTTAAAAAAGCTCTTTTAAGACCAAACTGTGACAAGACTCCTTACGAATTATGGCATGGTAAACCAACATCAATCAAGCACTTTAGAGTCTTTGGAAACAAGTGTTTTATAAAAATTAATGATGAAAATCTAGGGAAGTGTGATGCAAGAGCAGATGAAGGAATATTTTTAGGATATGCATCTAAGATTAAGGGTTACAGGTGCTACAACAAAACACTACGCAAAATTGTGGAAAGAATTGATGTAAGATTTGATGAATATCTACCAAATAGAACAAGAAGCACAAGATGCAGCAATCCTCCAGATGATCATGAAGAAGAGAACCAAGATAATTATGAACTGAGCAACACAACATAAGATACTAAATTAAACTCAAAAGGTCCCTCAAGACACACTCAAAAGAATAATCCAGAAGATCAAATCATTGGGGACAAGAATGTGGGAGTCCAGACTAGAAGACACTTAGCTGAACAGATAGAAGAAGTATACCTAGCCATGCTATCTCAAATAGAACCAAAGAAGTTTGAAGAAGCCAGCAAAGACAAAAATTGGGTAAATGCTATGAATGAGGAACTGGACCAAATTGAGAAGAAAAATACCTGAGAATTAGTTCCAAGACCCACTGGTAAAAATGTCATTTGCACAAAATGGATATTTAAGAATAAGATGAATGAACAAGGGCAGGTAATCAGAAATAAAGCCAGACTTGTATGCAAGGGATATTCACAAATTGAAGGTCTTGATTATGATGAAAACTTTTCCCCTATAGCCAGAATGGAAGCAATCAGAATGTTTTTGGCCTTTGCATGTTATCATGATTTCAAGGTATATCAAATGGATGTGAAGTCTGCCTTCCTAAATGGAGATCTAGAGGAAGAAGTCTACATGAAACAACCTGAAGGATTCTCCTTAACAGATAAACAAGACTATGTGTGCAGATTAAAGAAAGCCTTATATGGGCTAAAACAAGCTCCTCGTGCATGGTATTCAAGGCTGGACAAGTACTTGCAAAAACAAGGTTTCAAGAAAGGAGGAGTAGACAACAATTTGTACATAAAGGCTAATGAAAATGAACTCTTAATTGTAGTAGTGTATGTAGATGACATCATGTTTGGAAGCAACAAAGATGAGTTAGCAAAAGGATTTGCTGAAGAAATGAAATCAGAGTTTGAGATGTCAATGATTGGAGAGCTCACCTTCTATTTAGGATTTCAAATTCAACAAAAGAACACAGGAATATTCATTTCACAAGAAAAATACTTAAGAGAAATGTTGAAAAGGTTTCAAATGGAAGATTGCAAACCTGTGTCAACTCCCATGATTACTGGATGCAAACTATGTGCTAATGATGGATCAAGATATGTAGATAAAAAACTTTACAGATCCATGATAGGAAGTCTGCTATACCTAACAGCTTCTAGACCAAACATTATGTTGGCAGTAGGACTGGTGGAAAGATATCAAGTAGCACCAAAACAAAATCACTTACTAGCAATCAAGAGAATTTTCAGATATCCACAAGGAACTGCACATTATGGGCTATGGTATCCAAAAGGCAAGAGTGTCACTTTGACGGCATATACATATGCAGATTTGGCCAACTATGTGGATGACAGGAAAACCACAAGTGGAGGTGCATTCTATTTTGGAAAATGTCTGGTGGCATGGCTAAGCAAGAAGCAAACTTCTATCTCTCTATCTACAGCAGAAGCAGAATACATAGTAGCAGCAGCATGTTGCACACAAGTAATGTGGATGAAAAAAACTCTCCAAGACATGAAGGTAAGCATTAATGAACCTATTTCTATCAAATGTGACAATACAAGTGCAATTAGTATATCAAAA
Organism: Pinus albicaulis; assembly: GCA_034641835.2. Taxonomy (NCBI): domain Eukaryota; kingdom Viridiplantae; phylum Streptophyta; class Pinopsida; order Pinales; family Pinaceae; genus Pinus; species Pinus albicaulis. The sequence goes on from CM076582.1 coordinate 885,988,410, forward strand.
AATATTGTACTTCACTAAAAAACAAAGCACATCCCAATTAAGTACCATTTCCTCAGAGAACAAGTAGCACATAAAGTAGTGAAGTTGGAATATGTACCAACAAAGGAACAAACAACAGACATATTCACAAAACCTCTTGCTAAAGAGCCAATCGAATATCTAAGAGACAAACTAGGAGTAGTATCTGCAGATGTTACTCTTTGACATGAAAAGAAAGCATCATTCCATGGGGAGAGCAGAAAAGAAAGCATCATTCCAAGGGGAGATCAATTAACAAATATTGTCACAAAAGAGCCAGAGCTAGTGAGCAGTGCATGGAACAGGTCCTCAAGATCAGAGTTTTATAGACAAGGTTTGGAAACCACACTAGGAAATGTGCAACGGGAGGAAAAGCAAGCAAGAAAAGCAAGAAACAGAAGAAAGGGTCTTCTAAAAGGCAAGCAGAGGAAGTGTATTGCCATCAATGCCAAAGGGGGAGACTGTTGGAAATATTGTCATTGATGGCAAAGGAAAAGACAGGAGCAGCGCCTGAACTATAACAGAGAAGAACCAACAATAAGGCAAAGGAGAAGAAAAGTAGCAAAGGCAGCAAAGAGAGTAGCAGAGATAGCAACAGGGAGGTAGCAGAGGCAGCAAAGAGAGCAGCAGAGATAGCAAAGAAGCATAGAGGTAGCAAGGCAGCAAAGGCAGCAAAGGCAGCAAGGCATATAAGGAATGGAGGCAGCGGACAAAGCAGAGACAGTGAATAGAAGCAGAGGCAGTGTAATGGAGATGCGATGCGATTGGTTTGCGATTTGATGTTTGTATTTGCGATGCGATCGCATATCGCAATCAGCAAAAGCAGCAAGGTAGACTATGAAACAGAGGCAGCGGAGTTGCAATGTGATGCGATGATATAAGGACATGGGACCTACAGGGAAAGTGTATAGTATAATGTTCCAAAGGGTGGGTACAAAATAGTTTTACTTAAGAAATGTATTTCTGAAACGTTTACAAAGGAATTAACGCTATTCTTAAGGCTCAGTTAAACAAACAACGAAAGTATGGTGGGACCCTACGATGAACAGGAACAATGGTTTCAAAATCCAAAACAATTGGTCTCGCACGACCTCAAGACTGGTAAGTAGAATTGCTCAAAAAAATGCGATATGGGTCTCTGCTAGACACGTAATGTACAGGTGGTTTTTAAAAACCACGAATGTCGCATAATTTTTGAAGATTAAAACCCGTGCAATTAAATTGTGCAATATTGCACGATATCCGTCGGATCAGATCGGTGAAGATCTAACGTTGGTCGCATCACGCTAAAGGCGGAGATCTTATCGGAGATTGAAGATCGACGGTGGAGATCTTATTGTAGATCAAAGATCGACGACGGAGATGTTATCGGAGATTGAAGATCAACGTTGGAGATCTCATCGCATCGGCGATTTCTAATCGCATCGGCAGAATAAAAGAACAAAGGAATGACATGTTGAAAGTTGCGATTGCAATTGAGCGATTTAATCGCAACCGTCCATTCCCAATTAACGGCAGCCATTGGATCTACAGTGAGTTACCGCATCGGATATTTCTAATCACATCAGCGGAGAAAAAGAGCAAGGGAACGAGTCATTGAATGTTGCGATTGCGATGATGCAATCCAATTACAACCGTTGGATCACGGTCGATAGCAACCGTTGGATCATAAAGTAAGTCGAACTGGGGTCTACTGGATTTCAAACCCAAAAATATAAGGATTTCCTTTGTTAAAGTGCTTCAATGGGTAAAGAAGAAATATAACAAATAACATTGAAAATCCGAGGTACTGCCTGGTGGGACCCTCGCTCATCGCATCTGCGAAAACCAGATGACCAAAGGCACAGTGGACCATTGAAGTTTGCGATTGCAATTGTGACGGTGAAACTTAATTGCAGCAGTTTGATTGCGATTCATTGCATCAACGTGAAGGCAGAGCAATGGAACAAGCTATTGAAGTTTGCGATTGCGAGTCATCGCATCGGAACCATTGCAAATGGTGTGATCACAATCGGAAGTTATCGGAGGAGGCTCATCACATCGGGGAATAGAAAAAGTCGGCAAGTGGGCCCAAAAGACTATTTACTATGTTAAAAGGGTCTTTTATTATATTGCCGAGAATTATTTGGTTCTTATAAGAAGAAGCAGTGTATATGTGTTGAGTGGTTTTGAACCATATGAAGAACTTCTGCAATATAAAATACTGTGAATTTTGATAAAGCTTCCAAATTTGGAACAGAATTTGGGAAATGCATTCTACATGCATGGAAAATAGGAGAGTATTTAGAAACTGGAAAAAATAGAGACAGCAGCAAAAAATACAAACGCACAGCGAGCCAAGAACTAAATGGGTTGAATTGAAATTCTTATTGTAACTGAAACTGTAAATGTTTTAATTGATTTTATATTGTTTGTGATGCAAAGGCAAGTCTCCGGAGGCAAAGAAATATCCTACTGGAATGTTGAAATGTATACATATTGTAATATTTTTTCTGAATATGCTAGATAAATAAATGAGAAGGCAGAAGGCAAAGAGTCATGGTTGTTCACTTCGAATTCCCTGTGGAATGCAAACAGTCATGATGTGAAATCTATAAATGATATCACATTGATATGCATAGAGAGGTTAGAGAATGGAGAAATGAGGCAGAGATTGTAAGAAGAAGTAGGAGAAGATAGAGATGTTGTGAAGATGCAGAGATGATATATGGCAGATATGAAGATTGATGGACAGCAGAAAAGAAGGAACAGAACAGAGCTGATATCCAAGTAAATCAGCAAGTTTTTGAAAGAGTGAGGAAGTTGGTGCTTCCATATCAAGTTTTAACTTGATAAAAGTCAGTTGTAATTGGCTGAGGTTGGAGCCTCCTATAGGTTGGAGCCTGCAGAAAATAGGTGGGAGTTGGAGCTTCCTTGCAAGTTGTAGCTTGCAGAATTGAGGTAGGAGCCTCCCGTAGGTTGGAGCATACAGAAAATCAGTGGTGAGAGGGAGTTGGAGCTTGCCTTTGCATCACAACAATAATAAGATGCGGCTTTCTCCCTTCATGGGTTTCCACTTATATATGTTGTCTATATGCATGATGATTATGTGTTGATACTCTGTATTTATTCTGCTTAATACCTGCTGCTCACTTATCAAGATTGTTGTTCCATTGTATAGTAAGTTGATCATAAAATGATGATGTGAATGAGTATAAAAGAAAGTTAAAAAATAACATAACTACATTAAACTGATTCACCCCCCCCCCCTCTCAGTTTAACCAAGGGTTCAACAGGGCAAGATTGCCCAACCATATGTACAGTCCACTCTTGACATTGATGTCTCACTACATGGAGGCATTCCACCTGGGAGGCCACCAGATCTAGCATTGATGAAAGACATCTTGTCTTTGGATTCGCGGCTCTTGGATTTTGTAGAGGTGAAGAGTTTGGAGGAGAAATTTTGCATGGGGGATGTCAAAGTAGCAGGCAGCAGCATGAGGAGAGCTTCACATGCCAGATCACCAATGTTGTCTCTGGGGAGGATTGATCCATATTTGAGGTCTCAACTCTTGGTAGAGTACTCCAAGGATCTTGGTGCTTGCATGATTCTTGATGGCCCTAATGGAGATGACAGATATATGGTGGATGATATGGTCATCTATTCTTGTGGCAGAGCCTTCTTGACTAGAGCCTCTAAGCTCAAGGAGAAGCTGCTACATGCAGCACATGAGGAATTCTTTTCCATGCATTTTGATGGATATCTTTCCTTGGCAGAGGAGTTCATTTGGGAGGGCATTCAGCATGACATATTTCAGCATATGGAGAGATGCATAGCCCGGATGGTGATAGAGAGGATGTCACAGCCACCTTCCTACTCATTGGGAGTGAGGGAGCATTTTCAGTTGAGCCATTTCAGCTCAAGGACCGAGGCACATGGTAGAGGAGGTATACATTTGCATTATGATTTTCCTTTCTCTACTTTATATGAGCAGCATATTGTACCAAGAAGGATCATTCCTTCTTGCATATTGTATAATAATGTACTTGCAGTCTTTTGTAGCATTAAGATTGGCTATCTCATTGGTGGTTTGTGGGGGAAGCCACATGATTTTTTGTTTGCATCATTGACACCACTTTGTACTTTCATGATGCTATCTTGTAAAATAATTGTGGCAGCAAACAAGTGGCTGGAAAAGAACTTGTTATTGTTTGGTTTGATGCAGGCAAAGGATGCACTGCGCTGGTTCCATGAGAGGAACTATGATCCACTTTCTGGTTGTCATGTGACAGCTTGTTTTCAGTTGTTTTTGCTTCCATATATTGTTGGTGTTTCTATGTTCATGGGAAGCTTTGTTTGGAGAGTGGGATATGAGATGGAGATTCCCATTGGGAGTATGATTCTCCCTACTATTCATGTTGTATGTTTCAAGAGGAGCAATGGTCAAACCATGATTGCCACATCATAACTCTTTTCTTCATATGGAGTGATCCATTTGAAGAACTTGAGTGCTTGGAGGAGGCACTTTATGGCTAGATTATTTGATGGGGTAGCTTGGGCCATTCTTGGAGGCCATATTGTTTCAGCCCAAAGACATAAACAGCCCCACACTTATCATAAATGGAGAGAGAAACAAATGAATGAAGGAAAACCAATCTCTCCATGCAGCCCCACTACATTGTACAAACAAGGGGTTGATGATTGTTTCATTTGGATGATAGCATGGGTGATGGAATCACTCATTGGGAATAAGATTCCCCATGTTGGTCGTCACTCCTACCTTGAGGAGGCCATTGAACAACAAGGAGATTTCCACTTGCACCCTCCACTTTCTTATGTTCTTACACATTTGGGAGGATTTGTTGCTAAGCTATGGTGGGGTCTATTAATGAGGAGGCCACAAGAAGAAGGGGGGAGAAATTTTTCTCTACCTTTGAAGTTGCTTGAGGACAAGCAAAATTTTGGAGGGGGAGGATTGTAATATTCCCAAAATTTAGACCTCATCTAAATGGAATATTATAGTTGATTTTATCTTTAGATAAATTAATATATGGATAGGGAGGCTCATTGACAGGAAGAATAACATTCCTCATATGAAAAGAGGAAGAATAAGTAGCTAGAAGGAGCACATTTAGGTTTGAACAAGGAAGATATCATGTTGATTTAGTCATCTTTGACCAAGTCAACACATGTTGTCTAGATACATTGCATCTCCTTGAGGAACAACGCAGATTTGGTGGAGGACAACTTGCATGAGCTTGGACGCAAATATGGATGGGACCCCATGAGAAGAGGTTCACTTGCTATATATGAAGAGGATGGAAGCCTTTACCATTCATTTTATTTTATATTATTATTTGGTCTATTTAGAATTTTGGCTTCCTCTTGCTGTTTAGCAGGGTTGCAGTGCTGTTGAGCACTGGGTGTTCCCGAGCGGGAATCCTACCTCTTCCCTTGAGAGGCCTCTTGGGAGAGTATTTTATTGATTTGTTCCACATCCAAGCTCTAGGCCAACCAGAAATATTTATTCACAGCGTTATTTCTGTAGAAGTGTAGTGCTGTGTTGCAGGGTGTTGCAGTGGAAGACTGATCATTCCACTCCCGGGTTTGTTTCTCAGTAGAGGGTGCCTTCCTTCTCTTGAGAGATCAGAAAAGGATATTTCTGAGATTATTTCCTATCTTGGCAGTAGGCCAAAGCACCTCTTCTCTTCTACAACACAGTCCCTTGCAGGAACTGCGTCCTTTTCTAGAGAGTTGCTGCAGGAGGGTTTTAACCCTTGTTTTGGAGCTAGTTTCATAGGGAAAGGGCCAACCCTTCTCCCAGAAAGCTAGAGAAAGGGATATTTATCCCTCTTTGTATTATTCAGCCACATTCATGTCATGTTGTAGTGAGACTTCGTTATTTCTGAGCTGAATAAATCAAATTTTCTCTTTCTTGTACATGTGTCTCAAGAAACCCTTGTCGGTTTATCTCTATAATGCAATAAGGAGGCCATATCTCTGTTTTCTTAGCATATTGTGCCATTAATCTCCAGATCTATGTTTTCCTATTGAAATGTTGCAGAAACCCTCATAATATAATGATGTACATGCTTTAGTATTTTCTTCATAACCAAAGTCATGGGATTTGGGTGTTTTTAAGGCATTGTAAGACCGGGAGACCTGTTTAACATATCAAAATGGATTTCTTTCTAATCCCCTTTTGTATGTGAGGTCCTCAATCCATATGCTAAGGTACCAAACCGTTATTTCCCTTTTTTATCACGCATTCACCTGGGAATAACGTTTTTATGGTCCATTTTGATGCTTTTCCCCACTAGGAGATAGTGTATAAAGGCATACTTTTGCTGATATGTCCATAATCTGATGGAAGAGTGTTTAAGACAAATTTTATGAGATAATTTGCTGCATTAATTCATTTTTTTTCATGTATTATTGTAGCTCCACATTTGGAATATCTTAATATATTCCCAATAGTGTAGAATTTCTCGATTTTGGGATACTACAAAATGTGGTTTAACCACGTTAAAGCGTGATTCGCACTGAATGCGATTATCACTTTAAACTATGGTTATCCACCCACTTAATCTAAATTAGAGTTAATTAACCACAGTTTATGCTGGCAGAGGTTTAGAGGAGCGCGCCATTTAAGTAGTTTTTCCAGATTTAGAAATCTAACTCGCAGTCTCTCCAGTTTTAGTGGAGGAAATTGGGGCAAAATTGATTGTGCTCTATCTTGAGCATCACTTAGCCAAATTTCGAAAATGAATAGTCATATTTGACTATATTAGACATTATAAAGCCATTGGAGTAGGTTTTAGAGGCATTTGGAGACTTCTAGGAGCGAAAATCCTACAGGGAAATTTCATGGAGCCCAGTGCCACCAAGCATTGGAGGCATAGCCAAGGGAACCAAAGGTCATTATGAGTGAATGAACAGCGCATTTTGTATGTTTGACATTTTCCAGAGATAGTAAGACAGGTTTTGGGAGCAGATAAGGACTTCTAGGGTGTTTTTCCATAAGATAGCTCAAGGAAGCTCAAGGCCACCAGTAGAAGAGGTCATGCCCAAGGGAACCATGGTCCATTTCTAGTGATTGAATAGTAAATCTAGGGGTATTTTGGTATTCTGATCCCATTGGTATAGCCTGAAAAAACAATGGAGTTGAGCATTAGCTTGTAAAATAATTTTACCATCTTAATCCCAGAGAGCCTAGTCCATTGATGGAGGCTCAAGGAGACGTAGGCCAAGTGTTGAGGGTGAACTCTATTATTTTGTTGTTGTGTGTTGCTAGTTAATTTTCTACAAATTATGTTTTTTTTTCATGCATTTAATCAGTTTTAAACAATTTTTAATTGCACACACATAAAGCATGTAAAAAAACACATAATCTTGACACAAGAATTCAATTGCACAAATGGATGTATGAGCACGATCCTTAGATTATTTAAATGCAATAGAAGGTGCTTGCATAGAAAAACAAGTCAGCTACCTATTTCAGATCAAGTTGGCATCAAATCAAGTTTAGCTCATTGTATCCAAGCATAGCTAGGTTAGCTATTGGTTTTTGAATTGTGCAAGGAGAATTTAACAGTTTGAAAGTTTATGTGTGAAGGAGAAGTTAGATTGAGAGCTTGGCTCTCAAATCACAATAAAGAAGTTTTTGAAGCCTTGTGAATTGTTTCTGAAGCTCTTTAATTCATTACATTCTGATGGAAACTTCATTAAGTGGTGATTCTAAACCATCCTCCTTTGCAAGACTCTTTGATAAAGAGATGGTGCAGGACATATACATCATGAAAGATATGGTGCAAAAGTTGTATGGAGATGTAAGGGAGAACACTAAACTTCAAGAGCAGTTGGTTGCCATGAAGAAAGAGAAGCAATAACTTCTTCAAAAGATGCATGAGATGGAGACTCAGCTCCATGATACCAAAGAAGCCTTAGCCAAGCATGCGCTTGAAGAAGAGGTAAATAATTCAAGTTTTTCTTAAATTTCCTTTCAAGATAAATGTGTAAGTTCTTTTAAAAAACACACTAGAGGAATAGGGTCCAAATTGATGATAAAAATGGGCTATGAAGGTAAAGGATTAGGCAAACATGCACAAGGCATAGTTGAGCCAATTATGGTTGAGGAAAGGCCTAAGTATTTGGGTCTTGGCTATGGACAATTTTATGGAGAAACTTCTAAAGCTATGAAGACACTTGAAACAATTCCAAGAAGGACTTTTGTTGCAGGTTCAAACCCTCAAACACGTAAATTTTGTAATAAAGATGAATGCAGTTGTTTGAAACCCATGTTGCAGCAAGATGATTTTAGACATGCAGCTTACGGCAAACAAGAGAGTTGTGACAGCTCTAAGGACATGAACATTGTTGTTGTTCTTCAAAAGAGAGTTGGAACCTCTTCAAGTTCATCTCATCAAGAAGCTGAAAAAAATGAACATTCAAAGGATCATTCAAAGTATAATTCTTCCTATAATCATGTTGTTTATGATTATGTTAAGCATGACAAATATGCATGCATGAATGGGAGAAAAAGTTGTTGTTCATATTGTGGTTTGTATAACCATCAAGTTTCAATATGCTGGAAGAGAATGATAGCATACAGGAAATAGTCAAAGAAAAGGCGACTTGAACAGAAGATGAAAAATATTTGCACTTATTGCCAGAAGAAGGAACATCTCATTGCCCAATGTTGGACACTGCATCCAACAACTCATCCAAAGCATTTGAAGCAAGTGGATAAAAATACTAGTGAGAATGGAACAGGAGATTCCATTATCGATGTGAGTCAAGATGATTCACAAGAAGAGGATGCTAAGCAGGAAAAATCGCCATTGAAGTGGTTTGGTAAGAAATGGCTCAATTTCTTGACCAAGTAAGGCATGCATTTCCTTTGTACATAGATGCAAATTTCAGCCTTATGTATGCATGAATTTTTTTTTAAAGTATGACAAGTTGCAACAAATTATGACAAATTGCATGATGCAACATTGCATGTGAATTTTGTTCAGTTGAAGGCATTTCTATTTGTTGCAAAATTTCGCCAAGATGGTGTAAAATATGGGTATGTCACTCATTTATGCTGCATCAATTTATCATTCAGTTCAGCTCTTATGATCACCCATATGTTTTGGGTTTATGTACTTGGTTGTACTTGAAATAGAGAGTTGAATAAAGTGTACATATGCATGAGATTTTGTATGTGTAAATAGAGAACTTGTAATAAGTTCATTGTAAATATATACATGCATGAGAATTGTCAATATGTATCATATGTTTATCGACTTGTGTCGATTGTGTCGCACACATTTCATATCGATTTATGTCGATTGTGTTGCATATTTCATGTCAACTTGTGTTGTTGATGTCGCATGTTGTTTGTCAACTATGTTTGTCGATTATGTTGATCAAATTATGTTTTAGTAGATGTTGTTGTCGATTATGAATCGATAATGGGTACACCAATGTGCAAGAAGATCGCCATGTACTTGATGTTATAGGAGGTGACAGTCATTGCTTTGAAGGAGCAAAAATAAGGTGGTTGTCATTTCAATTCTTGCATAATGTTTTCTTCTCAAGACTGATTGTGTGTTCTTGTGACTAGATGTTGCGGGAAATTTGAGGTCCATTCAATGAGAAGTGAACAAGATGCAAAGTGTTTTGCAGCCATTGCAGAACAAGCTGGTTTTTTGTGTTGAAGCAAAGAAGTTCACTCATATTGCAAGTTTAATTTGGATAAGAGGATTTCCAAGAAGAAGCTTGTATGAATTTGTTGCAAGAGGGACTTGATTCTCAGTGGGAAGGCTAACAGTTTTCCAAGCACATAGAGATCGATGTGGTACAGTTAGATATGTATCAGTCAACATCATTCAACAATGTTGAAGTGGTTCAACAACAGCCAGAGAGCAGTGGTTGAGAGACATAGCTAGTTGTGATGCAAGGCATGTCAAGATGATTTTCAAAAAGACTTGTCAAGTAAAATCAGTTGATATAACTTGAAATCAGAAGAGTGTTGAAGCTCAAGAAGATAATTATCATCTTTTGTGGGTCAAAAAGCCCGTCAATGGGATGGTGTGATCAGAATTTCGATCACGGCCTTAAATTAGCTAAAATTTCAAAGTGCTCAAAATTTCTTCAAACTTGAACGACCGAATAGAGTTCATCACCGAGATTCCGATGCAACTCGTTTCATCAAAATCCGAGTTTGTATGACTAAGTTATTGTTTGTTGTTCTTTTTCCATAAGAGACAAAAAAGAAGCAGAATAGGTACAGTGATGATGTGGCAGGTACAGTCAACATTGTAGGGAATATTCTCCAGATTGCAACCAGTGACACTGTGACAAGTGTCATCTTTAGATTCGTCAAATGGGTTTGTGAAGAGAGAAATTGTCCAATGACCTCCAATATTTTTCCTAAGTTGGAATTTTAAAAAAAATTAAAGTTGGAGTACAACCCAATCAGAGGGTGCCACATGTCCTCTCTGAAGGGCCATCTCCTAACCTTTGGGGTCGAATTATTTGTCACATTAATTTTGGACATTAGACTCTATATGATGTAATTATATATATGTATGTATGTATGTATGTACGTATGTATGTATATGTATATGTATACATATATGTATATGTATATGTATATATATACACATACATATATAGATATATATATATATGTGTGTGTGTGTGTAACTATATATGTATGTGTATATATATACATATATATATACATATACATATACATATACATATATGTATACATATACATACATACATACATACATATACATATATATATATATACATATATATATATATACATATAGATATATATATATATATATATATATATATATATCTATATGTATATATATATATATATATATATATATATATATATATATATATATATATCTGTGTGTGTGTGTGTGTGTGTGTGTGTGTGTGTGTGTGTGTATTAAACCCACCTTTCCGCGAAGTTCAATTAAGTTTGGAGGATACACTAAACCAAAGTTGTTCTAAGTTTGGCTGAGAAAGTTCATTATACATTTGTGTAAAATTACTATGGCGGAGTGGGGGTCGAACCCACGACCTCCCGCTCGCCAACCAAGCTCCTTACCATCTCTTCTGCCTAGTGGATCTTACCCTCTATGTTCGCCGCATTATTTTATAGTTTGATAGCCCGACAATTGGGGGCTGGATGGGGCCAAGCCCCTCCCCATATGGCCAGAGCCGAAGACTGAGCACCTAACCGAAAACTGCAGAGTTTTGTTAATCACATTTAATTAAGATTTAAAACGTGGTTTAACCACGTTAAAGTGTGATTAGCGATGAATGCACTTATCACTTTAAATTGTGCTTATCCGCCCACTTAATTAGAATTAGCGTTAATTAACCATAGTTTATGTTGGCGGAGGTTTAGAGGAGCATGCCATTTATGGCAGATTTTCCAAATTTAGAAATCTAATTGGCAGTCTCTCCAGTTTTAGTGGAGGAAATTGGGGCAAAATTGATTGCGCTCTATCTTGAGCATCATTCAGCCAAATTTTGAAAATGAATAGTCATTTTTTACTATTTTAGACATTATGAAGCCATTGTAGTAGGTTTCAGAGGCATTTGGAGACTTATAGGAGCGAAAATTCTACAGGGAAGTTTCATGGAACCTAGTGCCACTAGGTGTTGTAGGCATAGCTAGGGGAACCAGAGGTCATTATGAGTGAATGAATAGTTCATTTTGTATGTTTGACATGTTATGGAGATAGTGAGACAAGTTTTAGGAGCAGATAAGGACTTCTAAGGGTGTTTTTTCCACAGGATAGCTTAGGGAATCTCAAGGCCACCAGTACAAGAGGTCATGCCCAGGGGAGCCATGGTCCATTTCCAGTGACTAAACAATAAATCTAGGGGTATTTCGGTATTCTGAGCCCATTGGTACAGTCTGAAAAACCAATGGAGTTGAGCTTCAACTTGTAAAATAATTTGACCATCTTAATCCCAAAAAGCCTAGTCCATTTATGGAGGCTCAAGGAGACATAGCCCAAGTGTTGAGGGTGAACTCCTTTATTATTTTGTTGTTGTGTGTTGCTGGTTAATTTTCTGCAAATTATGTTTGATGGTCATGCATTTAATCAGTTTTAAACAATTGTTAATTTCACACACATAAAGCATGTAAAAAAACACATAAGCTTGACACAATAATTCAATTGCACAAATGGATGTATGAGCATGATCCTTAGATTATTTAAATGGAATAGAAGGTGCTTTCATAGAAAAACAAGTCAGCCACCTATTTCATATCAATAATCTCGTTATTTTGTTCCTCCAGTGCTTCTTTGAGCAATAATTTGATAAGATATCCTACACCCTCATATTTATTTTAATCCACCATGGGACGACGTCAATGTCGGCGGGGATGGTCTTGCAAGGGCTCAACCAATTCAAGTCCCAAATCCTTATACCCTGACCTTATTGGGGACATGCACAGAAAAACAAATAAATATTAGACTACTATGATACCACTTATCTGGATTTATGAAGGAATGAACTGAAATGCATATTTAAATATAACATAGAGACATAGTGAAAGAAAAAAACTTAAATTACTTAATAACAAGCATTGAAAATTGTTTACATGCATAATGGAATAAACTAGCTCGTGTGATGGTAGCTTATCCTTGAGAAGAGATGTGACAGCTACATGTCTTCTGAACTGTGTTACAATGAGGCTCGGAGGCCTTTTTATCATAAATAATATGTGTGAAACCCTAACCCTAGGAGATGAAGAACCAACGATTTTGGGCCTCGTTGGGGTAAGTTGGACTGCCAACTTCCCAAGGTCGTAACTTTGGCATACCATATCTGTTTGGATATCATAATACCTCATTTCAAAGATCTCCATAAGAAGGCATACAAGTAATATGGCAAAATAGATTTTGGCAATTTTTTCTCTCTCCATTTTCCCAATAAACGTCTTCAGGACCTCAAAACGGCTCTGGAAGCTTAGGACCCGAAAAAACTTCCAAAAAAATAAACTTGTGCTAGAATTAAAGAAAATGAAAGGGAACAATGTTGGGGGTCCAAGTGGGTGGCCACCAATATCCACCTAGATTAGTCCTCCCCCCTAGGAAGAAATGGTCCCCATTGTGTTGAGTGCCTACATGAGATGGGGAAACTTGTGCTAAATTTGGTCCCTAGTGAGCTAGTTGCCTTGGTACAGAAGTTGGCTAACTTTGACATCCCAATTTAGTTGGATATTATGTTGGTGAGTGCCCTTAATATGTGTCTCCATGATCCGATCAGTCATGGCTTGTTTAATGCAATCTGGGTTGAGATCTATTGTTTTCAACTGCTCAACAATGTTTGATGTATCTAGTAATGGTGGAAAGTATGGTTAAAGGAGATCCAAATTGAACACTGGGTGTAGGCCAAGGGATGGTGGAATGTTGAGGTCAAAATCATTTTCACTCACAACCTTGGTGATGGTTTAAGGTTGGGCAGGTTGAGGCCATGACATGTTTATTTGGGTTGTAACCTATTATCGATAAATGAATGAAAAAGGAGTTACTACTAAGCTTACAAACAAAACAAAAAAAATCATATATTGACTCTGTTATTGCCTAAATCTACCTCAGGCTGAAAAAAGGCAGAGTTCAGGGTAACATCAAACCACGCTCAGTCTGGTAGCTAGCCCTACCAGATCAGGAGAGGGCTCTCTCCGGGTCAATCTCAGCAAAAATAATCGATGGGGCTTGAGATGACTTGAAATAAAAGCTAATTTTTGGCTAGGTATATAAGTAAAGGAGTTTGATTTTGATTTTGGGGTTTTTGTTGGAATCAAAGGGAAAGGCAGTTTTGGGTTCGGGGATGAGGCCTAGTTTTTGCAGAGTTCTGAATGGGGCAAGGAAGGCAATTGTTTTGATGCTTTGGATTGAATCAATGGATAGTTTCAGACCGGTGAGGAGCTGAAGAGGGAAAGAGGCTTTCAAGAATCCTCTTCAAACAGATGAAAACATGGAAAATTAAACAAAACTGAAGGCGGAGCAAAGCAATCTAATGAATTCCACCTTTATAACTCATTTGTTTCATTTAAGAAGAAAGGAGAAGGGAAATGATACACATAAACATCAATGAACTTACAATAACATAGAGAAACACACCATAAAAATACAGAGCCACATGGATCCCAAAGAGTGCTGCAAACCCTGGTCTATTCCTTTGCCAAAATTGCAAAGATGAAATGTACAATGAAGTGCCAAGCAATCCCAAATGTCCAACCCTGAAAATGATTGAAGAACTACATGATATAGACAAGCCTAACTCATCCTCATGCCTCTAGGGGTCGAGATCATCATTATAGGAGCTATTTCAACCATATCTAAACTAAGAACTGGAAAATAGGTAATGAAACAACTTGCCTCTATATGATAGGAAACTGATTCATTCACTTACATTTCACTTTTTGGTGAATGAATCTACTAAGATGAGTAAAAATGTGCCAAAATTATATCATGGTCATGAAATTACATCAATTTACATCAAGAGTTACATGAAAAAGTCAAACTAGCCAAAACTAGGCGAAAATCTGAGCTGCTGAGTGAAAAATAGGCCAAATTTCCCAATGCGTCGCGCCTGAAATCTCTATGCGTAGCACAACTTTGAGGCTGATTTTGAGGGCCTTCCCAAAGTCCAAATTGAGTGTAGGATAGCTCGTTGGAAAGCCCTGCCTGTCTACTTTCCAACCCAAGTTGAATTTCTGAATTTGGTTGCCATTTGCCCCTCCCAAAATCAAATCTCCCAACATTGTTTCCTGTGTGTCCAAAAAGTGGCAGAAAGGTCATTTTTGAGGTGTTTTTGACCCTTTAGGCAACCCAAAACTTGTCAAAATCCTTATGTAATGGGTATAAATGCATAAATTTTGATGAAAAATCCAAAAATGCAAAGTTTTCCTCCAAAAGAGCTGCTAATTATAAGCGCGCGCCAAGTGGCGCTACGCGTCGGGCGGAAAAATCTGTGTTTAGGCCAAAAAAAATCAAAATTGACAAAAATTTTCCCAAATTTCTTGAAATTTGGGCTGAATTTCCACCATCAAGCACTATGCTGGGCCAAAGAAGCTTCGGCCAAAATTTGGAGTCTATCATTCCTTTTGCGACGCTTTAGTGCCCTTCTTAGCCTTGCTTTCAGGATCTTGATCCTTGCTTTGCAAACATGATTTCATGCCCAATAATGGTTCTTCATGTGCCTGAGCATGTTATTTTCCTTTTTTTCCTTCTCCAATAGCTTTGAAAGATGAATATCGACCCTCTCAAGCCAAGTCTCTCTATCAACCTCAATCTCCCACTCAATGGGTGTCATCTCGGTTTGGCTTCTTCGAGAAGCTTGTCGGTTCTCACGGATGTTTTGCAACTCCATGATTGTTTTTTGATCCTCCAACTATTTGTTCCGCTGCTCCAAGTAATTTATGATCCATTGAGCTCTCTGTAATTTGACGGTCAATGTGTCAATCTCCGCCTTCTTCTTTTGAATAGTCTCCCTCAACTTTGAGGTTGGAGAGCTCAAATCCTCATCAATAAGTATGAAATCAGTATCCTGGCATCCTGAAGGGCCATCATCCTCCATAGGCCTCTTACCTATGTCCTGTACCTATACCTATGCTGCTGATGATGGCAACAAGACCCCTTCCACCCCAGGTGGAGATAGTACTCGTCGGGCTGCTGCAAATAATACTATGGTGCCTCTCTGATAAGTAAAAAACACTGGCACACTGATAGGCTATGTCTCGTGACCTTCAGGATGATGAGAAGGCTCACCTGGCTCATGACTAACCTCTGGAGGAACCTAGGGAGTTGTGAAGAAATCACGGGAAATGAAATCCTCCCATGAAATGCCCTGCAATCCAAGCTGATGTACAACCACGATCTTGATGAGTGCATAGTGATAAATATTGTTGTACTACTACTCGGGAGTTTCCTTCTGCATAAGAGTGGTCATTCTCTTGATATTCCGGCACATAAAATAAGGTATGTTCATCATCCTCACTCTAGTGAAATTCATCAATAACCTGATATGGTAGGCATAGAGGCGTGAAAATTGGCCCTCACAACTGAAGTATCTGATAATGAGTTTCATCAGAGGTGCATAGGATTCCTTTAGGAACCAGAATGGGAACACCCTGCTAAGCTGCCTCACAAAGCTAGGCCTGATGTATGGTTCATAATGCACTCTGTCCACCTACTGTCTCTTGTTCCACTGTTCACCCACATTCGGTATCCCGGTTGCTTGAGAGATGGTTTCCGGTGTCAAAGTGAAATTTACACCAGCAAGAGTTACCTGACCATCATGTAAATGCAATACAAATAAACGAGCCAACTCCTGATGATGATGAATCCTAGCAATCATCTCATAATACTGATAGCATGATTGTTCTCGAAAACATGCCATGGCAAGTTGGCAAGCCTGCAATTGAGTCAATGAGGTGGGCTCTTCTCTCACATGTTTGCCACCTTTATGAGGCCTTCTAGGTGCATGTAGCTCAGTGGTAGAATCACTATCTCTGTCATATGATGTGTCAATGTCTGTCTCCATGATGTCCATGCAAGGTATATGTTGGCTTGTATGAGATGACAATGGGAATTTGGTGCTTTGTTTCAATTGCCAAATATATGTCAAAGGGGAGGGACTGTAGGAGAACTAGGACAGTGGGAACAATGGGGTTTAATTAAGTGGAACTTACCTTTTGGAATCTTTACAAATGTAGGGACAATGGATAGCCACTTGACTGTTTGGGAGACTTGGGGTTTAGGAATTTTTATAAGTGAGATGGGAAAGGGAGAGTGATAGAAATGAAATGACTTAGGGATAGGGATAATGGGAATAAGATGATATGAGTGGCTTTAGGGATGTAAGGGGATAGGGGATGTATTGATAGTATAACAGTGAGAGGAGGAATAAACAGTGAGAAATGAACAAGTTTGGCACCAAAACAAATTTTAAAACTTCAACTTCAAAACCCTAAGGAGGCACTTCAACAAGAGCATAGGGTTTATATTTTTGGCATTCAAATTCTCCAAAATGCATTTTAAAATACTTGTAAATGACAACTACAGTCTCACATGAACTTACTTGGACAAATTAGACGAGCGATTTGCAATTTTTTGGAGGCAATGACAAAAATTTGGGTGTCGGCCCTGTGCGCCGCGACAATGGCCCAGTGCGTCACGACCGTTGTATGCGCCGCACCAGAACAAAAACGCACAGAGGTGAGCGGCCCTATGCACCGCGCTCAACCAGTGCACCGCGCCCAACGCCTAGTGCGTTGCGATAGTAAACTTCACCCACAGTTCGCCCTTCAAACATTGTTTTTCCCTCCACGAATTTTCTTTGGCTCTTTGATGACCTTGGCGTGCAAATGAAGTTTTGAATTTGGAAAGATCTTATATATACAAAGGATTTTGATTTTTGATTTTAAAAACCCACTTTGTAAAGTCTGAAAACTTTGGCACTTTTCACATAAACTCTGTTTTTGTTTCCTCTGTGATTTTCAAGTTGAATGATGAACTTCTTGTCTGTCTTTGCAGGGATAGTTGGCATGGGGTTTTGGAAAAGGTGACCAGGGCTGCGCCTGAAGAACTTTACAACTGAAAAAACTTTGAAAATTACTTGCATTTATTACAAACGGATAAAATAGACATTTTTTCTTCAAAATAGAGTTTTGAAGAAAAATCATTATCAAGCATTATGACGATGAAAATTTTTCACTGATACCTTATTTGAGGCTTCCTCATGTGCCTGCTGACATTATTAGACATTCTGAAGACTAAATTAACAAAACCCTAGACCTAATGAGACTAAAAACCCTAAAATGACTCTTTGTTGACCAAGAGACCAAACATGACTGTAAATGACTGTAAATGATTTCGATGAATTTTGATGAACAGACCTAGGCCAGCAGGTACATGACATGAGGGATATGAGTGACAAGACCCTTCCGTCAAATGATCCATGCTCCTAATGGAATGCAGCTGACTGAACTGAATGAGACACCTAAAATGAAATGCAACAAGAGAAATTTGATCTCTGACAAAGGGATGAAGATACCGACTCTAACATTGGCTCCAATGGGGATGGTAGCTCCTTGGAGGTGCCAAGAACTATAGATTTCTGGGAGAGTAGGCAGTGCCTTCATCCATTGGGCTATGGAATCCATAACTTCGACAAATCGACACAAGACTGTTGACTCATTTTATTGACTGAAAATTGACACAAACTGACTCAATCTTGAAACTAAAATGACTGAAAAACCTGACTTGAAAAACTCAAACCAAAGCTGAAATCAATCTTCAAAGTTATAGCCTTCACCTCAGGCCCCAAACTGAAGAAAAGATCACAACACACACTTGCAATGAAACTGAAATAAACGGTATGTACAGTGACAATTTAAACAGCAGAAAACATTTCAGAAATGATACCGCTTGAGCAGCCGACCATTGACCGGCCCTCCTGGACAATCTTCCCCGTTCATCTCTTTCAGAAGAAAAGCATTCTCACCCCGATATGCGGCAATTTTAAAGGGTCCTTTCCAGAGATTTTTGAACTTACCATGCTTACCCTTTTCCTCGTTTCTTGCATCCCATTTCAACACCACCTCTTCCAGTTGAAATTTGTCTGCTTTGGCTTTTCTGTCATATATTTTCTTAATTCTCTCTTGCAGCTTGAATGTGTTTTGAAAAACTTCTTCTCTCGTCTGCTGCAAATGGATCATTTTATTTATTCTTCTTTGCATATGATCATCTTCACTGCTAGCTTCTTGTAGAATTTTGACCACTGGAACTGCGAGAGAGGTAGGAAATATCGTGTCAACTCCATATACTAGCTCAAAAGGGGACATACCAATGGATTTCTTCTGACTCACTCGATCTGCCCAAAGTGCATTGACCAACTTCTTATGCCAACTTTTCTTGTTTATTTCCAACAACTTTTTAATGATGTTGAATTTGTTGAAAGACTCCGCCAATTCGTTGCCTTGCGGATGATAAGCGGTTGAGTGTCCCAAAATGATGTGATACTTGTTACAAAACTCAACCATACTTTTTTATTTGAATGTTGTTGCGTTATCAGTAATTAACTTATTTGGGCAACCAAAACGAGACAAAATATTATTCTCAAGAAATGACATTATTACCGAATCTGTAGCTTGCCTGGTGGGAATTGCTTCAATCCATTTCGTGAAATAATCTGTCGCTATGAGGATCCACCTATGCTGAGCTGAAGAAGCAGGATGGATCTCGCCAATGAAATCCAAACCCCACTACTGAAAAGGAGCACTTACCTCAATGGGCTTAAGCAACAAAGGCTACAATTTATTCCTCCCTTCAAAAATCTGACATTCATGACAGCTTTTGACAGTCTTATACACATCAGCAAAAAGTGTCGGCCAATAATATCCCGCTCTCAAAATTTTGTTGGCCGTTGTTTTCCAAAAAAGGTGACCCCCGCAATCTCCATTATGAAAATCCTCCATAACTTGCTTTGCTTCTTCTTCAACCAAACAATTCAGCAAAACACCATCAGGATCTTTCCAATAGAGTGAATTATTCAAAATACAAAACTTAGCAGCCTTCAATTTCAGAGTTCTACTTTTTTTCTAGCCATGTCGAGAAGTGGTGACAAATTTTGAAGCACATATACAATATCTGAATACTAAGGAGAAAGCACAAAGATTTCTGATACCTAAACTGATGAAGTTTCCTCATTCTCCTCGGACATAGCAGCAATGAGATTAATGTCCAAGGCATGTAAATTTGATTTAGCCATTAGCTTAGCCAGCCCTTGTCCTTTGATAAGCTTTGTAGGCTTTATCTCCACATCATACTCTAACAAGGCAGCAATCCATTTGCCTCGTCTCCCTTCTAGATCTGTTTGCACTAAAACATCCTTAACAGCAGCGTTAGAAACATAAGAAAGAATATGAGAATGCAGAATATATACCCGAAAATATTTCAACGCTTTCACTAAAGCAAGAGCTTGCTTTTCAATTATGTTATATTTTAAGGTTGCATCTCTTATGGTTCGGCTGAAAAAAGCAATTGGTTTTTCATGCTCATCTCTCTTCTGCATCAATATTGCTGCCATAGTATGTTCCGAAGCAAATGAAAACAAAATAAAATCCTGAGTATAGTCCGGGCTGATCAAAACCAGAGCTAAAGAAAGAGCCAACTTCACTAAATTGAAAAAATTTACAGCCTCTTCAGTCCACTTCACTACGCTATCTTTCATAAGAATATTTGTAATCTCTCTTAAATGTTCAGCAAGATTAGGCACAAAGCGGCGTAAGAAATTCATCTTACCATTGAGTGATTGGATCTCCTTTTTGTTCCGGGCAAGATCAATTTGCTGAATAGCTTCTACTCGAGCTGGATCAATACGGATGCCATCCTTTGATATTATGTGACCAAGAAGTTTGCCCTCATCCATGGCAAAAAAACTCTTCT